>SADC01001318.1:728683-1041216 GCA_004194705.1 Ditylenchus dipsaci | reverse complement strand
TTGCAACAAATGGTTTTGTCATTTTATATTGTTCATTTTGTGAGCTTGTTTTCAGCATAAACATTTATTATATGGTGCATTTTACAATTGCTATCGGTCTGCGTTTTTAGATAACCTTGGCTAACATGAATCTTGTTCAACTCAAAACGCATTGGTCCAAGAACTGCTCCGAAAACATATACTGAGGGTCCGCGACAATTGACGCCTGGACAATTGACCGCCTGATCTGTTTGACCCCGTGACTTTTTGACTACTTACAGCTGAAACGATAAAGCGTTGTTTCCGACACTTTCCATCGAAAAATTTTGACTTTTCTAGATTGCTTCTACCTGCCTGCCTTCGGCAGGCAACCTAATCAATAGGAAGCCCTTTGGGGTACATGGTCCGGATAAGGGCTGACCCTTTGCGGGGTACAGGTACGGGATAATGGCTGACCCTTTTATGACCCAGCATAGCTTTTTCTTGGTGCAGCACCAGTAAGCTTTCAAACTATCATGGTTATACGTCATTTTCTTCTTCGCTTGAATAGTCGCTGAGTTCGTTAACGATTAGGCCACGAGTTCTATATTAGCATCTATCAGATTGCTAAAGTTTATTTATTTATAGTAAATATCGATGTTCAAAAGAAAAAAGTGTAAAGTGTATCCAATCGATGTATCCAAATCGACGGTGTATCAATCGATGTATCCAATCCCACTTTTTGATCCAATCGAGGTTTACCGAATTGAACAACTTATTTTTAAAGAAATTTAATTAACAGCAAAAAAAACTCAAATTCTGAAATGAACTTATTCGAGGATTTTTTCAACGAGTGGTTTAAAAAAAATTTTTGATGCTCAGCATCAAATTTGATGCTTTTGCGAAGTATAGTTTTCCACACTTTTTAGGCCCTAAAAGACACGAAAATGGTTTAAGATGCTTTTTTTGGAAGAGTTTGGTACGGTAAAACGCAGATCGCTACAACATGTGACTCGCTGCAGCGTCTCGCTACAATTGTGACTCGTTACAGCGACTCGCTACAATTGTGACTCGCTACAGCGACTCGCTACAATCGCGACTCGCCTTTTGATAAAAAATTTTTTTTGGTAAAGGCACACTTGGTAAAACAAAATTTTGGTAAAGGCCTTTTCTGGTTCCTTTTGTGTCACAGGTATGATGACCTGAGGTATTTTTAGATATACATGTACGTGGAATCGAAACTGAGACTTAAAACATTTACCCAATCACTTTACCTACGCACCCGAGCTCAACTGAGGAGTACCATTATAATTGGTTTTTTAGTCTGAACCAACCAAACCAAGTGTGTCGTCCACTTGGAGCATTTTTTTTTACTTCTTTGGGTTATAAACCTGGTTTCTGGACTAATTCAGGCATACTGAAAATGGTTTGATAGTGGTTAGAATGCCGTTTTCTCGAGCATTTTTTGAGTTTTGGGTGAAAATCGAGTTTTGGTAAAAGGAGGGATTCAACTTTCCTAGTAGGCGTTACGTGTGTAGCGAGAAGTTGCATGTAGCGAGTTGGCAATTGTAGCGAGTCGCTGTAGCGAGTCACAATTGTAGCGAGTCACTGTAAGCGAGTCGCAAGTTGTAGCGAGTCGCTGTAGCGAGTCACAAGTTGTAGCGAGTCGAATGTCAATCGGTTGGTACAATGAACTTCGGTACGTAACTAAGCTGACCTCAAGTTTCGACTGTAACAAAGTTTTTTTTAATTAATGGAATTCTCTTTAAAAAAATTTGGTCGAAATAATAAAAGTCTTATACAATCGTACAATCATGAAACAAGAGTATATCAAGACTTTAAAGAATATTCACAATTGTCATTAAATATCTTTTAACGTCTCAAAATGTCATTGAGAGGCTTGAATTTGTTTGCAATAATTACGATGGTAGGGCACTACCATTGTTATACTAGTTACATAGTAGTACAATAGTGCAGAATTTTAATGGTATTTCGTGAATTTCAATATCATTTCCGAGCACACAACGTAGTGTGAGACTTACAATGCCGTAGATATGGCATTTTTAGAGCATAATCTTGAAATGACAGTATGGAAGCATTACAATGCTAATTGAAAAATATCGGTGGTACTCGCTCAAATTGAAGCAGCACTTAAATGTGATGATATACCAAAATGGAGGCGTAATCAGGGTTATCTATTGCGCGCAAACTTGTATCTGAGTGATTTCAATCTACCAGAGCATTTTGGATTTTCTCATTAAAGCCAGTTTTCGAAACCCTCTATTTTAGCCATAAATGGTCCTAGACACGTCATAGTTGCGTTTAACTTCTCATACCTGGTCAAACACTTGTAGAAAAATTCAAGAGCTTCAGATAGGCAAAAAGTCAGCACAAAAATTACGCAAAGCTTTTCAGAAATTGCAGAAGAAGAGTAAGACCAGCAGTTTCCCTAAAATTGAAATTTTGAACGATACCTGGTTTGGCATATTTCTTGGATAATTTTCTAAAGAAATTGAGAGTATATATAGCAAATTGATTAGCGGGAAAATGCAAACAGAACTAGTGCAAAGACTCACAAGACAACAAGCGAATATAACAAAATTCAAGGCCAAAACATTTTGACTCCAAAACCCTATCAGAAAACCATGGTCTTTCGGACGAGAATTCAAGTGGTTGTGGCTTAGTTTCGTAGTTTTTCAAAAAATTTCAAGGAATTTTTTAGGAAATAAAAAATATCACATGAATAGAGCGCAAAAAATCGCATCAGATACAATGGTTGATCTGTATCAAGACCGTGATTACTATTCTAGAAACGTCATTAAACTAGAAACTGCCATGTACGACGAAGTTTCCAACATATTCTACAACTTCTCAAAGAGGGAGAACACAGTCTCACATGTAATCTAAGTGAATGGCAACTTTTAAAAGACTTGAAACTGAAAAAGACTGGCAGGCAGACTGAGAGGCAGACTGAGGGGCAATTTTTTCTAATTTTTAATTTATTTCTTGCACCCCGGATTCGAACCAGCGACTTCCCTTCTAAGTACATAAAGCATTACACCAACCCCTTTCCTTATTAGCATCGCCCAGGGGCCTAGCAGACTATTTGAAAAATGAAAATTTTCATGAAAATTTGAAAAATGAAATGAAAAATTGAAAATGAAAATTCTGAAGCTGACTATTGAAAAATTGAAAATGAAAAGTGAAATGAAAAGTGAAAAATTTCCACTTTTCAGCAGACTAAGCATTTTTTCAATTTTTCATTTTCACTGAAAATTTTCATTTTGCGCATTGTATTTTTGGGGGCTGTACGGGGCTGTTCGGGGGGGGGGGCTGTACCGAAAAAGGTAAAGAAATATTTGGTAAAAGGCACATTTGGTAAAAAAAACTTTTTGGTAAAGGAACATTTGGTAAAATCAAATAAACACAAGTGGTCGTCCACTTGGATCAAAAATTCTTTTTTCACGTTTTCGGGTTCCAAAACAGCTTTTCTTGCACTAATTCGAGCATCCTGAAGATGGTTTGACAGTGGTAAAATCACGTTTTACGAGAAATTTTTGAGTTATTGCTAACGATTGATTTTGATAAATCAACAATTAGCAAATAACTTAAAAATTTCTTGTAAAACGTGATTTTACCACTATCAACCATCTTCTAGCATACTCGAATCAGTGCAGAAAAAATGTTTTAGATCCTGGAAACGTGAAAAGCATTTTCGATCCAAGTGGACGACCATTGTTTGGTTCGTCCTCTGGATGGAGTTCTGAGCGATTTGTTGTGGTGATGTAGAGCTCGCTGGTCGAATCCACCTGGGCGCATACCTCATTGGCTCCAACATGGCTCTAGTCAACTTTAGGTCCCCCCAAATTTGCCTTGGTCCCCCCTTTTGTTTTTTCTTGAAAAATGCCTTGGTTCCCGTCGTCAATAGAGTTATAATATGTTTTTGATCATGGTGATTATGGTCATAACATGATCACCTGAACATGATCACCTCCAAAACGACAGGGGGGACCAAGGCATTTCAAGAAAAACAACAGGGGGACCAAGGCAAATTTGGGGGACCTAAAGTTGACTAGAGCCCATACCTTGTTTGTTATCACTGTCGCTTGCAGACATCGCCTGAAGTAGAGCAAATAAAGCATTTTACTACTTGTTCTTATACAAAAACACAAAAATTTGAGCCCAAAATCGTGTTTCAGCGCATAAAAATAGCCCCAGAATAAAGCTATTGTAAATTCTGAAAAAATTGATGACGGGATGACCGTCATCAATTTTCATGATAAATTGAAAAAATTTTCACTTTTCAACTTTTCAATTTTTCAATAGTCTGCTTGAAAATGAAAAAATTTTCAATTTTTCATTTTCACTTTTCATTTTCAATTTTTCAATTTTTCGAATATTAGTCTGCTTGAGAATTTTCACTTTTCAATTTTTCATTTTCAATTTTTCATTTTCACTTTTCAAATAGTCTGCTAGGCCCAGAACTCACGTCGGAGTAGCCAATAGGCAGGGGAAACGGTTAATTCGCCCACAGTAAATTCGCCACCAAAATTTTTTTTATTTCTCAGGAACAAATAAACCATGCTATCCAACAAAATTGCGAGTTGAAACTGTTTGTTAGGACCAAAATCCTGTTTGACTAACCAGAATCTCAATACTCTAGAAAGGTACCCACTCAAAGTGCTGAACCCCAAAGTTTGGGGAATCATTGTGATTGAACAGAATAACAGTTCTATGTTATCCAAAATGATTTTACCTAGAGCCAATAGGCAGAAATAACTGGGTTTTCTGAGGGTTGACTGAAAGGAGGTAAATTTTTTTGCAGAAAATCGATTAAACGGATCAGAATTCCAGTCCGATGGGCTTAATCGCCCAGAATCCACACTAATCCACCTGAACCACTCAAACCACCGTGAACCTGGAATTCTGAGCGATTAAGCCTATCGGACCCGAAATCTGATCCGCTCAATCGAATTTTTCGCAAAAATTTTTACCCCCACCCCTTAGTAAACCCCAAAACCAGTTATTTTTGCCTTTAGGCTACTCTGGATGTGGTTCTGAGCAATTCTAAGGAGTGATGTAGAGGTTGCTTGTTAGAATATTTGAAAATTCCGCTAATTGGACACACGAAAATTGAGTGCAGTGAGAGTGAAAGTGAGAGTAAAAATAAGGAGAAATCTTAAAAGTGTCCCGGACTAGCTTAAAAGTGTTCCCGGTTTTCAAATTTCCCTGAAAAAAGCTTAAAAGTTGTCCCGGATTAGCTGAAAAGTGTCCCGGATTTGTTGAAAAGTGTCCCGGATTTGTTGAAAAGTGTCCGGTTTTCAATTTCCCTTAAAAAAGCTTAAAAGTGTCCCGGATTAGCTGAAAAGTGTCCGGATTGGCTTAAAAAGTCTTGATTTATTTATTGTTCTTCCAATAATTGTTGTGTCATATACGTTTCTAGAATAGTAATCACGGTCTTGATACAGATCTAACCATTGTATCTGATGCGATTTTTTGCGCTCTATCATGTGATATTTTTATTTCCTAAAAATTCCTTGAAATTTTTTGAAAAAACTACGAAACTAAAGCCACAACCACTTGAATTCTCGTCCGAAAGACATGGTTTTCTGTAGGGTTTTGGAGTCAAAATGTTTTGCCTTGAATTTTGTTATATTCGCTTGTTGTCTTGTGAGTCTTTGCACTAGTTCTGTTGCATTTTTCACGCTAATCAATTTGCTATATATATACTCTCAATTTTCTTTAGAAAATTATCCAAGAATATGCCAAACAGGTATCGTTCAAATTTCAATTTTAGGGAAACTGCTGGTCTTACCTCTTCTTCTGCAATTTCTGAAAAGCTTTTGCGTAATTTTGTGCTGACTTTTTGCCTATCTTGAAGCTCTTGAATTTTTCTACAAGTGTTGACCAGGTATTGAGAAGTTAAACGCAACTATGACGTGTCTAGGACCATTTTATGGCTAAAATAGAGGGTTTTCGAAAACTGGCTTGTAATGAGAAAATCCAAAATGCTCTGGTAGATTGAAATCACTCAGATACAAGTTTGCGCGCAATAGATAACCCTGATTACGCCCTCCATTTTGGTATATCATACATTTAAGTGCTGCTTCAATTTGAGCGAGTACCACCGATATTTTTCAATTAGCATTGTAATGCTTCCATACTGTCATTTCAAGATTATGCTCTAAAAATGCCATATCTACGGCATTGTAAGTCTCACACTACCGTTGTGTGCTCGTGAAATGATATTGAAATTCACGAAATACCATTAAAATTCTGCACTATTGTACTACTATGTAACTAGTATAACAATGGTAGTGCCCTACCATCGTAATTATTGCAACAACATTCAAGCCTCTCAATGACATTTTGAGACGTTCAAAGATATTTAATGACAATTGTGATATTCTTTAAAGTCTTGATATACTCTTGTTTCATGATTGTACGATTGTATAAGACTTTATGTATTTCGACCAAAATTTTTTAAAGAGAATTCCATTAATTATAATTATTGATTAACAGCCGCCTAACAGCCGCCAATTAACAGCCGCCAATTAACAGCCATTAATTAACAGCCGCATAAAACATATTATTTTGTCGTTTTGTAAGCTCAAAACTGCTTAGAAATGCAAAATGAAAAAATCAGCAAATACAGCAGGAAGTCGTACAACCGAAGTGGTTGTATTTTGGTTTTGAATTTGTAATTTTTTACATGAGTAAAATTACTCGTTGTCTTTCGGCTTGTAGATGCAATATTTGTCCCTGTCTGCAGTTTCAAGTTGTTCCTCTGTTTTATTGGATAATAAGAGCACTTTATTTTGACTTGATACAATGGATATTCTGGAAAGCCTCTTCTCACAATATGGTGCATACGCAAACACACCTCATAAAATAGTGAAAGATGTTGGCGGTCGAAAAAATTTGCAAAATATCCAAGAGAATATCATTCGAAAATACAACTGACATTGTTTTGCTTGAATAAAATACAAAAACGACAAGAAAATTGAACTGACGGTTGAATGAATAACGTTGCCGATATACCGTATATTCTCGATTAGAAGGCCCCTCTCTATTAGAAGGCCCCTCTCTAATAGAAGGCCCCCCTTGAGGACCTATTTATCAGCATAGAAAAAGAAATTCGCAAATCTGTTTTTTCGCGTTTTCTTAGTTAACACTAGCCTTCCTGATTCCACTTTTAAAATTTTGGTTGAGCACGCAAAAATCTCAAAATCGACCCAAATTTTTTCCGACTTTTTTAGGGTTGAAAAATAGAAGGCCCGGGCCTTCTAATAGAGAATATACGGTATCTACATATAGTATTTTGATAGGATTCTCTGTCATCAATTTTATGTATGTCACGTTTTTTTGTGTGTCACACTTTTATGTATGTCACACTTTTTTGTGTGTCACACTTTTATGTGTGTCACACTTTTTTGGTTTCCCTGTTAAAAATTTTGTACCCACTAATTTAAAAGTTTCTGAAAATGTGACACCCAAAAAATGTAACTCACAAAAAAATGTGACACAGATAAAAAATTGACACACAAAAAATGTGAGGCACGAAAAAGTGTGACACACAAGAAAGTGTGTACTAAGGTAGTAGTACCTAGGTAGTGGTACCAACAATTCAGATGGTGGTACCCGAACGGTGGTACCCAGATGGTGGTAATAAGATAGTGATACCCAGTTGGTGGTACCCAGATGGTGGTATTTAGTTGGTGGTACCCAGATGGTGTTACCCAGTTGGTGGTACCCAGATGGTGGTAATAAGATAGTGATACCCAGTTGGTGGTACCCAGATGGTGGTATTTAGTTGGTGGTACCCAGATGGTGTTACCCAGTTGGTGGTACCCAGATGGTGGTATTTAGTTGGTGGTACCCAGATGGTGTTACCCAGATGGTGTTACCGAGTTGGTGGTACCCAGATGGTGGTACCCAGATGGTGTTACCAGATAGTGTTACCCAGTTGGTGGTACCCAGATGGTGGTACCCAGATGGTGGTACCCAGATGGTGGTACCCAGATGGTGGTACCCAGTTAGTGGTACCCAGATGGTGGTACCCAGATGGTGTTACCCAGATGGTGTTACCCAGATGGTGGTACCCAGATGGTGGTACCCAGTTGGTGGTACCCGAACGGTGGTACCCAGATGGTGGTAATAAGATAGTGATACCCAGATGGTGGTACACAGATGGTGGTACCCAGATGGTGTTACCCAGATGGTGTTACCCAGTTGGTGGTACCCAGATGGTGGTATTTAGTTGGTGGTACCCAGATGGTGTTACCCAGATGGTGGTATTTAGTTGGTGGTACCCAGATGGTGGTACCCAGATGGTGTTACCCAGATGGTGTTACCCAGTTGGTGGTACCCAGATGGTGGTACCCAGATGGTGTTACCCAGATGGTGGTACCCAGATGGTGGTACCCAGTTGGTGGTACCAGATGGTGGTACCCAGATGGTGTTACCCAGATGGTGTTACCCAGATGGTGGTACCCAGATGGTGGTACCCAGTTGGTGGTACCCGAACGGTGGTACCCAGATGGTGGTAATAAGATAGTGATACCCAGTTGGTGGTACCCAGATGGTGGTATTTAGTTGGTGGTACCCAGATGGTGTTACTCAGATGGTGGTACCCAGATGGTGGTACCCAGTTGGTGGTACCCAGATGGTGGTACCCAGATGGTGTTACCCAGATGGTGTTACCCAGATGGTGGTACCCAGATGGTGGTACCCAGTTGGTGGTACCCGAACGGTGGTACCCAGATGGTGGTAATAAGATAGTGATACCCAGTTGGTGGTACCCAGATGGTGGTATTTAGTTGGTGGTACCCAGACGGTGTTACTCAGTTGGTGGTACCCAGATGGTGGTATTTAGTTGGTGGTACCCAGATGGTGTTACCTAGTTGGTGGTACCCAGATGGTGTTTAGTTGGTGGTACCCAGATGGTGTTACCCAGTTGGTGGCACCCAGATGGTGGTATTTAGTTGGTGGTACCCAGATGGTGGTACCAAGAAAGTGATACCCAGTCGGTGCCACCATGATGGTGGTATTCAGATGGTTGTACCCGGATAGTGATGGTGGTGCCTGGATGGTGGTACGCAGATGGTGGTAGCCAGTTGGTGCTACCCAGATAGTGGTATTCAGATGGTTGTAGCCGGGCAGTGATGGTGATGCCCGGATGGTGGTACCCAGTTGGTGGTACCCAGATAGTGATACTTAGTTGGTGGCACCCAGATAGTGATACCCAGGTGGTGGTACCTAAATGGTGGTACACAGATGGTGGTACTCAGATAATGGTATTCAGATGGTGGTACCCGGATGGTGGTCATACTTGCGCGTTTTCCGAAAAAATAAAAAGCGCCGCCGCCTCCGCCGGGGTTTTCAAAAAAGAGCGCCTCCGCCGCCGGTGCTCCAAATTTGCCAATTTTATCCAGTGGGCCGCTGGTGGCCGCGCGAGTATGATGGTGGTACTTAGTTTGTGGTACCCAGTTGGTGGTAACCAGGTGGTGGTACCTTGGTGAAGGTAAGCAGTAAATAACACACAGATAGGGGACCCAGATAATGATACCTATATAAGGGTACCCAGTTGGTAGAACCCTGATAGAGCTGCCGAGGTGGAACTACCCAAGTGGCATATCCTAGGTGATGTTACTCAGTTGATCTTTTTCTATTATCTTACATTGGCCTGAATCAAATAAACGTGGGTATGGATATATACCCATACGTGTGGGCATATACTTCCACAGGGTTTTAAATAAACATACCGATGAATACTTACTTACCTACCCTATATTCTCTTTCAAAGGCGCTCTCTCTAATGATCCCCATAGGGACTACTATCTATCTTTTTTTCTGATCGAAAAAAACATTGTGTTAGGCGCCAGATGGCGCCTGTTCGTCTAGTTATCAGATAAGATTGTTATATATAATGGCTTGCTTAAGTTCTTCGAGTTAGAGTTCGGGTAAGAAGTGTTCATGTACTCAAAAATCCGAACTCTAACTCGATGGTGTTCACGTACTTCGAGTTCGAGGTCGAGCTTGAAAATGTATATAGTTTTGATCACTCGGAATCTCACTCCAGAGCGGTCAAAAGCCACTTAAAGTTGGATTTTAAGGGGTTTGCTACGAGGAAAACGAAGATATATACATGAGCACCTTTACATTTGACCTCGAACTCGAATTCGAATTACGTGAACACCTACGAGTCAGAGTTTGAGGTCTGAACGGAGATGTTCAAGTAGTTAAAAATCCGAACTCTAAATCCATCTCTAACTCGAACAAGGTGAGCAAGCCATGAAAGATACTAATTGCAGCACCCGAATCTACTGGGGCTACCACATGGGCTGATTTCTTAGCATTTGGCTAAATTTGAAACTCTACAGGCTCCGAAAAAACTCAGAAAAACATTACATGGGAAATCAGAAAGCCTTGCACAAACTCGACCTGAGCATCTCCAGTCTTTTCATCTCTAGCATTGACGACATCCTTGGCACGCTTCATCGACACGATCTTCCCTGCCTTAGCAGTCGTTTGCTCAGACGAGACACCTCAGCAGACTGCAGAGCTAGTGAATACCGGAATGACGGACACGTTATGAATGCTGTGGTAACATGGAAACAGCACAAGCTGTTGAGGTCCTACATAAGCCTTAAATATCTATCGCACAGAAAACTGACCTTCCATCTTTTTTGATTGCGGCTGAACGAATGCCGGAAAGAGACACACGAGTTGGCTGACTATTTCTTAACCACGGGCTTGTTCCTTGCCTCTTTTCGAGCTTGAATTGCGAGTCATCATGGTGCCACAGTTCATTCCGTCAAAAAATCTAAAAAAGTCGTCGATTTTAGTACGGCTCATACACCAAAAGATAGCCCAGACATTCAGCTACAAGAAAAGTCAGACCGATTTTCGCATAGTCAGATATTCAGAAGCTAGAGTTAATTTGAAGCAAACAACTGGTATTTTTACGAGTAAAATTAGGTGTTTTTGCGTTTTCTGTCTAACTTTTGTATAAAACCACCCAAATTTGCATCTTTTGCACACTTCTTTGGTAAGAAATCGTAGCAAATTTACTTCTCTATCGGGCTGCAGCTTCCATTTTCGAGCTTTCAAATGTAACACAGAATTTCAGACCAGTTAAGTTGCAAAGCGAGAATGTGTTTTGGTATATTTTCGAAAACTTCATTAAAAACTCAAAAGTTTGGTTATCTTCGAGGTAAGTGATGACTTATTTTAATGCCCTGAATGTGAGAAAGCTTTTGCGGGTAAGTTTAACTAGAACAGATAAGAATGAAATTCGTTACAGACCTGGGGTTACTTGGAGTCACATGTATAGAAATCTCAGTCAATTTTCGACTTTTTTATTTGGCGCAAAAATCGTAGAGTGATTATGAATTTTGAGGGGCTGTTAAACAGCCTTCTCATTCTGAATGCGCCTTAAAGGACCATACTTGTTCATGACAATGGGAATTTGGCAAATTCGGATGCGCGCGGGACACTTTTTTTGCTCCGAATTTTTTTTTTAAATAATTAATCATGTAATAACATGAATGATCGAAAATAACATAGCAGACAAGGGAATCGAACCTAAGACGTCTAATCACTAACTAAAAATTAACTAAAATTTAAAATTAACTAAAATTTAAAAATATTCAAACTGTACCTCTTTCTTTTTTACTGTAACATAGATCAAAAATCACTTGATATGGCACTTTCAGAGGTTCGTACTCATTTGCGCGCACTCATTTGCGCGCAACTCATGAGTGCCCGCCTCCATTAAACGTATAATATTATGAATAACCGCTGGTGAACTAAGATAACTTTCCGGCGGCCTGATTAAGAATAATTAAGACTTATTGAGTTGAGAAAGATTAAGAAATAATAATTTTTAGAAATATGGTGAATAGGAAATCGTGGTCATTAGAATCATCATGAGCGGCGCAAAGGTGCTTTGACTAAAAACAATAAATTTCAATGATGAACAAATAATAATCTTGCCTCAACATTGGCAAATGTGTTCTTCGGCAAATGAAACCGAGAATAGCTTATAGCGAAATCTTCGAAAACCTCATCTTATGCGTTAATGGCAGAAGACTCAAAATCTAAATTACAAAAAGCCTTTTAATGGTGGATTACACGGCAGCCAGACATTTTCTACTATTTTTAGAATTTGTCGCGCGACATTTTCTACTATTTTTAGAATTTGTCGCGCGACATTTTCCACTATTTTAGAATTTGTCGCGCGACACTTTCCACTATTTTAGAATTTGTCGGCTAGAATTTGTCGTGCGACATTTACCACTATTAGTCGAAATTGTCGCGCGACATTTTCTACTATTGTGTAGCAGTTAGAATAGTCTGTTTTTGCTTCTTGATCTGTCGTATATATATTTTTGCTCATCGCATTTTTTCTTATGACTTTTTCTCTGAGTTAACTTTCTCTTTTTCCGATAATTCTCCCTCTTAGAAGGGAAATCAATATTTAGATGACGTATAGTTAGTGCTCTTTCAGATTGCTAAAATGTCATCAAGTGATTCTGATGCAGAAGAGATGAGCTTTTTATCCAAGGTTCAAGTCGAGCAGAAGGAAACAAATATGGTTGGAAAGCCGTGTGGGCATGGAATGGCAAGCTTCTACAGCAGCAACGATCTTGCAGATTGGATTGTGCTCTTTTCGAAAATTGCTTATTTGCCACTGAGAGACGTCATTCGCGGTTACATTGTTTTAATGGACGCTTTCAATGATTTGATCTACCAGGGGATTCCAACTTTAGGACAACAAACTCGAGCAGCTGGTATGTTTTACACTTTCATAAACATATGGTGGATAAAGTTTCACGTCTATTTTAGCGTTTATGGACTACTTTCAGAAGACTTACCTTTTCCGTGGCACTGGATTGAGCCTGCGACCTGCCAATTATCCAATACATACATGGAACATCAACAAGTACATAAGAGCTCAACTGCCTGTTACTAACAATTCAGTGGAGTCTTGGAATCGAGAATATAAAGCCCATTTTGCAGGTGGGGGTAAGCCAGATAGGAGCAAAGTCATTCAGTTTCAAATCGAAGAAGAGGAGGCTGTCAGACATGCAATTGAGAGGTTTTTTACACTAACTGTGAATATATTGTAAAGGTCACTGTTATTTTAGGCATGAAGATAAGTCTGAAGAGCCATTTCGTAGAATTCGTGCTACTCAGCAGCGATCAAAAGAGCTATTACATGCCTTGCTTGTGGAATGGGAAGAAAAATCGCTCAACGAAATTTGCTCTAATGAAGATTTAGTCTCTTTCCTTCGCTCGGTTCAAGAAACGTTGTGGTTTGCCAAAGATCTGCATCCTGATTTGGACGATATTGAAGAAAGCGAAGCAGAAAGTTCAGACGAAGAATAATGTTTTATGTGCTTATTCATTGTTAGTGTACGTTTTGTTGTTTGCTCAGGTTCTGAATAAAAATGTTTTTGGCTGAACTGCAATTTGTAAAGAGTACAGCTACGAAAAGATAGTATTAGAGTATCACAGTGCCAAAGAGCATATATACCGGAAATTTTCCTTAAACCCACATTTTTGCACTCCTATCACGTTAAATCTGATATAGTTATAATAGGTTAAACACTCGCAAAAAAGTGATCAAAAATCACTTTCAAATTATCATTTTTTTAGAATGTAGAGCAGTGTTATAAAGATTTGGAAAATGTCGCGCGACAAATTCTGAAATAGTGGAAAATGTCGCGCGACAAATTCTGAAATAGTGGAAAATGTCGCGCGACAAATTCTAAAATAGTGGAAAATGTTGCGCGACAAATTCTATTATAGTAGAAAATGTCGCGCGACAGATTCTAGCCGACATTTTCTATTATAGTGGAATATGTCGCGCGACAAATTCCACTAATAGTGGAAAATGTCTGGTCGCCGATTACACATGAATGATTCTTTACACATGAGTGATGTCATACAAAAAATTACCGATCATAATTGACTGTGGTTAAAGATCAATATTTTTCAAAACTTGAAACATTCGCACATATGTTGCAGCACACATGTCAGGCAGCAAAGCGTATAAGAAAAAAGCGTCATTTCCCTAATAAAGACGTCGATACTGTGGAGCTCAACAAAACACGACACTTACTTTATTCGTAGCAGTTGACAATCAAGTATTGCCCTCCTCTGTTTGATAGTGACACGACCCCCTGAAAAAAGTAAAATTCAGGGTATTGAGTTAAAATCTGAAGCTAAACATCATTGACATACCTTATTAGCAGGTTGAACTGTTTTTTAAGTTCGAGCTTGAATGTTAGCTAGTCAGACATCATTCACGTTAATATTCATCGAGGTAAACTAAATACAATAATAATAGAGCGAAAATACAGACGAATGGTAAAATAGCAGTGAATAATGTTTCTATAATCCCATAAATGTAAACTAGGAATCCAAAAATTTCTAAGAAACAATGAGGCGGACACTCATGAATGCGCGTAAATGAGTTGCGCGCAAATGAGTGCGCGCAAACGAGTGCGCGCAAATGAGTAGTTACGCTTTCCGAACCTCATATTTTATAATCCTGTAACATATATGTTTCAAATCTATTCTCGTCCTGTTAGGACTTTCTCTTTTTCGTCAGTTAGAATTTTTTTTCGCTTATTTTGTTAATTTCACAGCAAAATGCCCCGAGAAGACAGAGAAGCCGAGGAAGAGAGGAGGGCAAAAACAGCTTACGATCTAATTCGCCTAAGATTGAACAGATTGGAAAAGAATATTGTAAGTCTATTAATCCAAATAATTATTGAATTTGCGCGCATAATTCAAGCAAAGCGCTCTTTTAAAGGAGTGGTGGAAGCTGTTAAGGAGATAGTCTCTACACCAAAGGATTAATCCAAAATTTGTGCTTATGAAATGTGGCTTTGGAGTCATGTTTTGTTGACAACTCGATGTTGCAATCTCAAACAGACTTGTGCGAAATTAAAAGTTAGATGAGCATCATCAATATTAGAATTTCAAAATTCTTTCAAATAAACGCTCTAAAAATTTAAATGGAAAAGGGAAAAAAGCCAATGAAAAAGGTCGATTAGTTTTTTTTAGTCTTTAGTAAATTAGTTTTTAGTTTTTTGATTGCATTTGGTTTTTAGGGCGTTTTTTGAAGGAATTTCGAAATTTTGATATTGATGATGCTAATCCAACTTTTGATTCTGCATAATTTTGTCTGAGATCGCAACACCGAGCTGTCAACAAAATATGACTCAAAAACCACACAAAACTTGAAATAATCCTTCCGTGTCGAGACAATCTCCTTATGTAAGGGAGGCAGATAGCAGAGAAATAAGAAACAGGCCTGGGGCGACCCGATAGCTCAAATGGTTAGAGCGCCGACTTGCAATGAGGATATCGTGGGATCCCATTTTTTCCCAGGCCTGTAAAAAAGCCGTACGCGGCCACTGGCGTACGCTTACTGGTAGCAGCGAGTGGTTGGCAGCCTTCTATCGGCTGGCCAGTCCACCTCCTTTAGTGTTGGGATTAGCTGTCAGACCTGACCTTGCCCCTCCTTTCGCTGATCACTGGCAGAGGACATGTTTCCCCTAGTGGAATGCTTGCTGATTGAGAAGCCGGCCAAAAAGGATATGCAGAGAGCACATTGGCCGGTAGTAGACAGTAATGGAAAAGACCGAGGACGGTCTTGTATAAGGGGATAGGTGTAAGACAGGCAGATAGCAGATAAATAAGAAACAGGCCTGTGGCGATCCGATAGCTTAAATGGTTAGAGCGCCGACTTGCTAGGTGAATATAGTGGGATCGCACTTTTTTCCGGGCCTGTAAAAAAGCCGTACGCAGCCACTGGCGTATGCTTGCTCTATACAGCTTTCACTCCTCCTTTAATGCTCAGAATATCCCACATCTAACCATCCCGAATTATTAAACATTACCATAGAAAGCTGGTCTGGAGTTGTGATGTTTCAAGGTGTTGGAGTCCTGAGAGATTAAACATTTCTGACTGTAAAAAAACGGGTTTTCGGGATTTTTGACTTGGCTAATTTAATAAAATATTTAAAATGTTGGTCTTATTTGATATTAATCTTTTCCCAGCCCTGACATTTTTATCAATTTCAGGACAAACCAGCACCAGTCCCTGTGCGCCGTGAAGAATTGAAGCCAAAATCTCCGGCAGACTTTATTCGGAATGTGGTTGGATCAAGTGCAGCAGCTGGGAGTGCCGAGTTCCACATTTTCCGCAACAATCGCCGAAAGGAAATGAACAGGTTGGAGTACATTGAGAAAGAAGCAGTCCAGAAAGAGCTTGACGAAGAATTCGAGACGAGACATGAGAAAATAAGGGAGGCAGAAGAAGCTCGCACAGCCAAAAAGCGTCAAAAACGGCAAAGAAGGAAAGAGAAGCTTAAGAACAAGAAAAAGTACAAGAAGGTTGGCTTGCATGTTTTTAAAAACTCCCCTCATACTCCAGCGGGACACGGGACAAGTGCCCCGAAGCCACGGGACATGATTTCTAATCATGGCAACAGATATAATGGTAAATCGACCCTTCTCTACACTGTAAAACTAATATATGTACTGTTAAAAGATTCAGAAGTGATTTTTGGCAGTCTCACAGGTTCTGTCCCGCAGTGAAAATTTGAGGATTTGTCCGCATAAAAATTGAAAAATCGAATTTGTCCACAGGTGGTATTTAGTATTGTTTCTAGTGTTGGCACAGCAAAACCCAGCGCTTTACCCACTGTGACATATAATCTAAGTAAAAGTCACCTACTGCCCATTTTTGCTGTTTTGAAAGGCTTTGGGGAAGGGAGGGGGGCGGTAAGCAATTCAGGGTTAAAAAGTAGCAATGGTGGCACAGTGCGTAAGCATTTGTGTTTTTTGCCCAAAATCGTGTGTAGGTTCGATCCCACCTGGTGGCACGCTATTTGTTTTGGCTTGTTCGGCCAATCTCTAAGTGTAATTGGAGCCGCTGATTCCGAATCTGTGCCCTATTCAGGGCGCAAATCGACAGAAAATAAGATAGATTTTCGGACCGATTTTGGAACCGATTTCGGAACCGATAATCGGACCGATTTTGGGACAACTGTTCCATTTTCGAACCGATTATAAATTTGCTTTATCTAGTGGGAATCGAACTTTCGAGCCTCAACTTATTGCTAGAAGCTTTATCCACTCGGCTATTGGTGCATTATCAAGTCTCCAACCATTTTGAGGCTATATCATAGATGTGGGTGTCACATCATATTTGCGTTTAGGTGTACAGAATTTCATGCTTAATTCAATGCACATCACACTGTCCACGAAATACAAGAACACGGCATTGACATGAACAGGGAAAAAAGAGCTCCTAGATGCATTTTATGATCAAGTGTACTTCTCGGGATCATGTCTAAGGTAAAGCTAAGTCCCCAATGGAGCTCTTCTACTCTCACTCGCACTCTGCTTCTCACTCGCACTCTGTCCCCAATGAGAAAAATGGAAATTTTCCCATTCAAATTTGCGGGAATTTAAATTTGTTACATTGAACCAGCCAAACCAAGTGGTCGTCCACTTGGATCAAAAAATTTTTACGTTTTTCATGTTCCAAAACCTGTTTTCTGGACTAATTTGGACAAGCTGAAGATGGTTTGACAATGGTAAAATGCCGTTTTCTCACATAATTTTGACTTTTGGTCAAAAATTGATTTCACCAAAGTCAATTATCGCCCAATACTCAAAAAATACTCGAGAAAGCGGCATTTTACCACTGTCAAACCATCTTCAGCATGCCCAAATTAGTCCAGAAAACACGTTTTGGAACATGAAAAACGTATAAAAATTTTGATCCAAGTGGACGACCACTTGGTTTGGATGGTTCAGACTTAATACTTTAATTCCCGCAAAATTTTTTAAAATGCACGAACTTGAAAAGTGTGGATTAAACCTAATCTTGAGGCTTTTTGGCTAGTTTTGGGTGGTTTTAACTGGTTTTGGGTGTTTCGGGTGGTTTTTTGCATTTTGCATATGATAGGATGGACCACAACCCGCACAATTACCTGAGACTTGTCGTTAACTGTAGAAATATAAGGTAAAACCCTCTACATTTCTACAGTTATTTGTTATAAACTACACTTATCACTCACTCATTCTCAGTTAGTATGAGACTAGTTGGGCAAAATCAATACAAAAGCCGGTGAAACAAGCTGCATAAGAAACGATAAAACAAGTGGTACAAAAGACGGTACAAACATCGGTACAACAAACGATAAAACAATCGGCAAATCAAGCGGTACAAAAAATCTATTACAAAATCGGTACAAAAATCGGTTCCAAAATCGGAACGATTTTGGAACCGATCTGTTCCAAAAACAGGCCCGAAAATGGAACAGAATCGGTTCCAAAATCGGTCCTATTTTTTACCGTTTTGCGCCCTGAATACGGGCACTGGTCTGAACACGGTCGAGGCCGACTGTTGTGTGGAAAGGTTATTCGTACTTGTATTTGTCTTGACAGGACATCGAGTCTTCTGTTGACTCGTGTCCCTCTGTTCTCTATTGTTATCAATCATTCCTTCCGTTATAAATTATCTTGTTGGTTCGCTCTGCACTCTTTCTCTCTGCACTCAAGAACACAACACCGACCGTGACCAGCGTCGCTTTTTACTCAAAATTTCATGCTGAGTGATTCTGTCCATATGGATTTTTGTAAAAACTGATTTCTTGCGTCAAATTATTGCTCCGTAAGCGCGATGTTATTAATTTAAGACACGATTTGGTTTTTTCTTCATATCTTTTTTTTAAAGCTTTGGTGCAGAATTAACCGAGCTTCAAAATGAGCATATATGTTTGTGTCAATCTATCAAAGAGTCAAATAAAAAAGTTTTATTGCGTGCGTAGACGTTTCGTCAAAAAAGTCTCACATGAGACTTTTTGACGAAATGCCGCTATGCCGTTTTATTAATCCGGATTTTCTTTGTATTATCGCTAAGTAAACTTTGTGCTGCGGTTTATTTTCATAGTTTTTATGCTTCTAAGAAAGAGAAAATTCTCAGGAACATTTTCCTACCAAATAAGCCCATCAATCTATAAAATAAACATAAGAAAAATTGACTTCACACATATGTAATCATTTTTTGAAAAAACATTATTTGACGTAAAATTTTTTTTCGCTGGTCAAACCTTTGATTCTGACACCAGATTCTTGCTCAGCGTGGTCGATTTGCTTATGAAAATTTGATTTTGAGAAAAAAAACTCGAAAAATTTAATGTTTAAATGTTTTTTGTCTCGAGATTAATTCAAAATTTGAAACTTAGCTATGAATTTTAAAAGAATTTTGCAAGAATATGATTAAAAAAATCACTGGGAATTTTCTTTTTCTTATAAACATAAAGACTATAAAAATAAACTGCAGCACAAGGTATATACTCAGCAATAATACAAAGAAAATCCGGACCAATAAGACATGGCTGTAGGCATTTTTCGCTTTTTTATTTGACTCTTTGATACATTGACATAACATATATACTCATTTTGAAGCGCAGTTAATTCTGCACCAGATGGGTCACTGAGATCAATCTAAAAGTCTTGGAAAAAAAGATATGACAAAAAAACCAAATCGTGTCTTAAATTAATAACATCGCGCTTACGGAGCAATAATTTGACGCAAGAAATCAGTTTTTACAAAAATCCATTGGCAATTACTCAGCATGAAATTCTGAGTAAAAAGCGATGTTTAACACGGTCGGCCTTGACCGTGTTAAAAAAGTCAAATTTTCCTTACACATTGATCAAACAAAAAAATTGTGTGCCACCAGGTGGTATCAAATCTGCGCACGATTTTGGCAAAAAACACAACGCTTACGCACTGTGCCACCGAGGCCATTTTTTTAACCTGAGCAGCTTCCGCCTCCTTTAAAAGGGGTGTGCCCACGCTAATAAGTGGTGGTGCCGGGAATTCAAAATTTTTCCTAATCATTGAACTTGTGTACGGATTTTTCAACTTGGTTTCTAACAAAACCACACCTAAAATTAAATTCTAGGCCTTGTTTTGTTAGAAACCAAGTTTAAAAACCCGTACAGAAGTCCAGTGACTAGAAAAAAATTTTGAATTCCCGGGCACCACCTCTTATTAGCGTGGGCATGCCCATTTAAAGGACCATACTTGTTGATGCAAATGAAAATTTGGCAAATTCAAATGCGCTCGGGACACTTTTATTTCGCCTTGCACTGTACTCGTTGGAGTTATTTCGAGCGATTCAAGAGAATACAGCGGGAGACGAAATAGAAATTCAAAAGAATACAGCGGGAGACGAAATAGAAATGTCCGCGCGCAATTGAATTTGTCAAATTCTCAGTTGCATCAACAAGTATAGAGTTCTTTAAGCGGAATGCTTTGTGGTGTGCTAACCCTGCGGCCCTTCTTTTTCATTGTGGTGCTCTAAAAGTCCACCTCTCAAAATTACTAACCTATTTTTCCCAATAGACTTTCCAATGACTGAAATTCTCTAAAAGTCAAGACACTCCATGATGTTACGGCCGGGAAATTTTTGAGTCCGTGACTCGAACAATAAACCAACCAACCATTAAAAACACTGTAAATCACCATAAAGAGCTGGCTTAGAGTGCTCCAGGGTGCTGAGATTCTGAAATCTGGAGCTTGATTTCTGACTGCAAAACCGTTCTTTATCGGCTAGTATCAGAGGGCGTATCTGACGCGGGGGATGGGACTCACGTACAAATCACCTGCCTCTGGCTACGCCACTGTGTAATACTTAAAGAACCATGAAACTTGATAAGCACATCAATTTGGAAATTTTGAATTCGCGCGGGACCACCCTAATTTTGTCAATATTGTTTTCGAATTGTTTTTTGTTTGCATGTAAATTTTTTTCAAAATTTACAACCGTTTACTAGTCGAGCCCAATGTTGCTCGACACTGCCAGATCGGTCAACTTATGTTGCTTTCACTGAACCATAACTACTTATACCATAACTATTTAAATTCATAACTACTTCTTAAAATTCCACTCATAAATTAAATGGCATAAACTGATTTGGTTAAGATAGATAGATTAAATTCAAATTTTCAATGAACACAAAAAAATTAATTCAAAAACATTATTGACAAAATTAGGGTGGTCCCGCGCGAATTCGAAATTTCCAAATTGCTGTGCTTATCAAGTTTCATGGTCCTTTAAAGGGCATGATTGTGCCCAATGGGAGAAAAGGCGCGAACCAGCAGTTCTTTTCTTTCTCGACAAATTTTTACATTCGTTCTCGTCTGGATTTTTTTAGTTTTCTGTCTAGTTTTTAAAAGCAGTATAAGGTCATCTATATCAGATTTGACGCAGAACGAGCGAAAAATGGGACGATTCGAAAAAATTCGAAAAAAACTGCTGGTTCGCGCCTTAACGCACGGGTATGCCCTTTAAGTGTTTCGATTCGATCACCAAATTCACTGGGATACACCAGCGATTCACTATGAAAATGAAAAAGTCCATTTTTCAAAAAAAAATTCAAAATTTCTGAGAAATCGAGTTCCAGCGAAAGAATAGTTATTTATTAAAATATCGCACCTACCTCAATGAACTGTAAAACATTTCAGGGAGCGGGAGATCAGCTGTCTGAAACTTCCTCATCAGAAGATGATTCCGATGAACAAGAAGCTGTAGATGACAAGGATGAGAGCAAGAAATAAAACCGTTTACCTATTTTCTGTGCTGAATTAAACTCTAGCTCATTGTACACTGTTATTGTCATTAATTAAATTTTTTACTGCCTTCTAGACTCATAATTTTTATGACCTCACACTTGTTTCAACGCATAATTTTTTTAAATTTTAAACGATTGTGGTAGATAAACCAGGGTCGGTATATTGTTCAACAATGGCAATCGCGGACCATTGTTTGGACAACTGTCCGACAATTGTCCTATTGTCTCATTTTCACTGTTTTATCCGACAATTGCAAATTTTGGGCAGGAGTAAGATGCGCCAAATCACATTACGACAATCAAATTGCGGCAAAATCAGATTGCGGCAAACCATGTTGCGACAATTCAAATTGCGGCAAATCACAGTGACCACTTTTCGATTGGTTCTAAGACCAAAACTATGAGCGTTCTTCCCCGTTATTGTCCATCTCCCAGTTAGGAAATTTTATCAAAGTTAGCTACAGTTTCGCTATATCCGAACACAGTTTGTCATTGCGATAATTGTCGCAATATGATCTTGCCGCAATTCGATTTTGCCGCTATTCGTTTTGCCGCAATGTGATTTGCCGCATCTTACTCCTGCCCCAAATTTTTTGGGCACGACAAAGGTTGGGCCATTTCAAATTGGGCCCATTCAAATTGGGTCAAAAATGAGTTATCTCCAGGGTTCGCAGATTGCCGAAAAAATCAGACAAAAGTAAGACGCTATCAGAGTGCACAACTTTTGAATTACAAGATGAAATGATCTATTTTTTTTCTGTGCATAACTATAATTCACAGGTAGACCCTGAAAAAATTGTTACCCTTCACTCCATCTTTTTCACAAGTCTTTGACTTTTAAAGCGTCTGATTTTCTGTTTTCGGCCTAAAACAGAAAATCAGACGCTTTAAAAGTGAAACTTGTGAAAAAGATAGAGTGAGTGGTGACAATTTTTTTCGGGGTCTACCTGTGAATTATAGTTATGCACAGAAAAAAAATAAGAACACAGCCCTGGTTATCTCTTATATAGTATTAGAGCTGTTTTGTCTGTGGACAATTAATGTTTTGAGTTTGTTTGATGTGTTTTTGTTTGCTTTTTCGGTCAATTTTTTTTTAATTGAAGCTTACAATCTCAGGAGTCGAATGGCTGTTTTGGATTTTGGTTGTGAATTTTTTTTCGGTTTGCTTTCATGGGTTTTAGAGAGCAAATTGTGGTTTTTTAGATTCGAGAGTCGAAGTCTCAGAGCTGTTATTAGTGGATTTTTTCGTGCTACTCTTGAAATGTAGCCCAGAACCTCAGCTTTCTTTAAAAAAAGATCGGTTCGAAATGACGACCGAAACTCGGAGATATGGACGTTTTTAGGGAGGTGGTCATTTAGAGAGAATTCGAAAATCGGCCATCTTTGAGACTTTTTGAATTTTTCTTTTTTTTGTCTCGAGAGGAAAGTCGTATAATACTGTTTTTGAGCTGTTTTTTATGGATAATATTTTTTCTCACCGCAAATACACTGTGAATGCACCGCAAATTATTTTTTTCTCACCGCAATTTGATCTTCCCGCAAAATACTTTTTTCTCGCCGCAAAATACTTTTTTTCTCACCGCAAAGATACGGCTGGCTGCGGACTCTGATCCCGGTAACTGAGAACACGGACAACTCAGCTTTTGGACAAATGATCTCAAAAGAAACTCATATATAGGACAACTCAAATTCGGACAGCTGGTACAAATAAGACTGAGATCTTACAAAAATGAGCCAAAAACAATTTGAATTACAAAAAATTGGTCTTACAGTCGACTCTCGATTTAGTGTAAGTCCTGGGACCGGAAAGAGTGTACACTAAATCGAGGGTTTCAGAACGAAACAGCCAATAATATACACTAAATCGAGAGCTCTTGCCTTGATGACTTAATAATGACCCAAATTTTCAGCCAAAAAAGTGTTTAATTAACGAACGATAATAAAGGTACTACAGTCAACTCTCGCTATAGTGCGAATCTCGGTATAGTGCGTCATGTTCGATGTTTGGGTTAGTTTACTTTGAATATAAAGCAACCATACCTCACTATAGTGTGACTCTCGACATAATGCGCTTTTCATCTGTTCCTGACCGAAAGCGTACTTTCGACATATTGCGACTATCATATTTCTCATTTTGATGAATTTATAAAATGGTTGGGTATACAGTTAACTTTTGCTCTTGAGTCGACTTTTGCTATACAATTAACACTTGCTCTACAGTCAACTATCGTTTCACAGTCAACACTCGCTAAGCGGCCGCACTATATCAAGATATTTAATCGGTTTAAGTAATCTCAATGATTTATCTATAAAAAACAAATACACGTATATTTTAAAAACATAAATTTCAATCAAATTAGAAGAAATACACTAAATCGAGAGTTGTTTTCTTTGTCGGGACCGAGAAAAATGTACACTAAATCGAGAGTTACACTAAATCAAGAGACACTAAATAGAAGGTATGATTCCTTATGTTTTCAAATTAACCAACCAAACCGTAAAAAAGTATACACTAAATCGAGAGTTATACTAAATCGGAGTGACACTAAATCGAGAGTCGACTCTATTACGATTCGTTTTTAGGACAACTCATCCCAAAAAACTCATCCTTTTGACAATTGGGCGGGAAATAATTTAAGTGTTTGAAACCGGTTTTTTGTACTTTTCAGCTGAATTTTTGTCTGTTTTGTAGGACTCACCTATTTTATACTTACCGTATTTTCTCTAATAGAGCCCCGGGGGCTTTATTTTTCGATCAAACTCTAGAGGGGGCTCTATTAGAAGGGGGCTCTATTAGAGAGGGGGCTTTATTTTTCAACCCTCGGAGCCCAAGGCACTGACAAAATTACAGCCTTGGATTTTTGATTATCGGTATTTTATTCTCAAACATTTCAACAAAAGTTAATGGGTTAACAATCAGAAAGAAGTTTTAAAGTTCAATATCGAGAGATTCGTCACTGACATAGCCGTTTTCTTGGTCCTGATCTGAATCTATTTCTTCTGTAGCTGGCATATCATCTATGGCAGCAAAGCGAGCATCTTGAAGCATTTGCATTCCTTCTGGCACTGGTCCATGATCCTTGAAGCAGTGGATTACATTGTCTTCATCACCGCAAAGTGCGTTGGTGATGCCACAGTCTAAAATATTGATAAGATCAGAGAAAATACACAAAAGACTAACCCTTGAATGATTTAGCGATCATTTCTCTTGGCAGAGCGTCCCAGGCCTGACAAATCCAGTCCAACCAGATGTTCATTGATGGCGGTCGTGGGTTTCCGTTGACAGTCCATTCCTTTTCAGCATCATTAAGCATCCAATTGTTGTATAGCTCTTGAACCTTGGCCTTGAAGGGAGCGTTCCACACTACATCTGGGGCCTTAATGAACAGTATCAATTAGATAAATTAAGCCAATCGAAACAGAAGCACAAACTTGTATGAATTTGGTACATCCTCCTGGGACTACTGCTGAGTGCATGTTGATTTCTTTCAACTTTTTCTTGGTTGCTTCGGAAATGTGGCAGCGAAAAGAGTCCCAAATGAGTAGGCGCTTACCAAACAATGATCGGCCGAATGTATTGTCCAAGTAATTGCCAGTGAGCTCGTCATTCATCCAGTTAGTTCCCTTCCAGCACAACTCGAGTCTTCCTTTGTATTTCTCAGCAATGGCTATCACAGGGCGCTTTCTTTGCATGAGAACGAAAGGCTTGAGCTTTCTTCCATCCGAACTTGCAGTGAGCATCACAGTCACACGCATCTTCTCGTGTCCAGTCGTAAGCACAGAAACCTTGAAGAATTAAGAATTACGCTTGTTGATGAATAAAAGTACGAACCTCTTTGGCTCCTCTCTCGTCAATGCATTTTCCACCCGCAGGATCCAGCCAAACAGCGGTTTCATCACAAGCAAAAATAGCTTGGTAGCTGAAACAAGAAAAAATGCTTGAAAAATATCGGCAAAATAAACAAACTTGTTCTTGGTTCTGAGATGAGACACGTAAATGATGAAGTCTACTAATTTCTGAGCATAGTCGGATGGCGGCTTCTGGCAGACTGTTGTTGGAACTCTTAAGCGAAAGTTGTGTCGTTTGATAAATTTTTCTAGCCATCCTAGGCTGGCCTAAAAAAAGAAGATTGTTTGATAATAGATGTCAAATAAAATTACGTACCATAAACTGACCTTCATCCTCTTCGGTGTTAAACATTTTCTCTGCTTGTTGTTGGATGATACGGCGAGAGACTCGGAGTTTATTCGCACGTTTTGACGGACCCATTTTGCCAGCTCTCTGTCAAGATCTTGAAATTGGAGCGGACGTCCACCACCAAGAAGACGCTTTCTGTTTTTTCCAGCTGCAGAGGATTGTCTAAAAAACAGGAAACAAGAACAAACTAAACGAAGTCAGAAAAATAATTTACTTGATCTGTGAAAGTGAATTTTGACTCTTGATCCAATCCCTGACAGTCGCTCGATCCACATTGAACTTTTTGCTGGCCGAATGGATGGAGACCAATCTTGCATGCTTTACGACTTCCAGTTTCCACTCAGTTGAATAAGATTTTCGCTTTCTTAGCTTTTCTACTTCTTCCTCAGCTGATGAATCGCTGCCATAGGCTGCTTGAATTCGATCCATTTTAATTAGGACTGAAACAAAAAAATAACAAGCAGAAAACAGCAGACAAACAGACTGGGCAGACAAAAATGACGATAAAAAGCGACAAATGTGTAGTCAAAAAATTAGTTTTAAGACAAATAAAAATTTGCTAAAAAAATTGATTGGGGGGGGCTCTATTGGAGAGGGGGCTTTATTTTTCACTCACCCTCTAGAGGGGGCTCTATTAGAAGGGGGCTCTATTAGAGAGGGGGGCTCTATTAGAGAAAATACGGTAATTCATTGTCTATTCGATGACAATTTGTCTGTGTTTGTCGGTAATGGATGCAGTATTACTCTTTATCATAGGCTTGGATCCACCTGAATGCTTCGAAAAAAAAAATTTAGCCAAAATTGAAAACAAACCACGTATCTTGATCTAAAATCGCTTCACGAAAACCGGTTTATTGTGACTTAAACTACGAGTTCGCCCACCTAAACCCCAAATTTCGGATAGGTACCACGTGGTCGGTGGATATCCACCTGGATAGCCAACAAATACAAATTTATTTAAAATTATAAACAACCCATTTCTTCTAACCAAAATTGTATGGGGATTGGGTTTGTCAGGACCAAAATTACGATTCCACCCACTCGAACTCCGAAATCCATGGTAGATAGCTACTGGTCAGATAGGTATCCACGTGGATGGCCTGAAAAATAAAATTTCTTTAAATTAAAAAATAAACGATGCTATGATATGTAAAATCGTGCGGAGAATAGGGTTTGATAAGACTAAAATTGTGATTTTGGTCACCGAAATTCCAAAATCTGGGGTGGGTACTAATAGTAGATGTATATTGACCTGGTTAGGCAGGAGTTTTTTCGCCAGAAAAATAAAAAGTCGTCACATCGAATAACTAATAATGATTTCATGCGTGATTTCACGTAGTTTCATTACTGTCAAACCATCTTCAGAGTGATCGAATTAATGCAGAAAACATGTTTTGGAATCCAAAAACGTAAAAAAAATTGCTCCAAGTGATCGATCACTTGGTTTTGGCGGTCCGGCTGGCCAGGTGGTACCTATTCGGAATATTAAGATTTCGATGCGTGAAATCGGAGTTTTGGTCTCATTTAACCCGATTCCCTGCACGATTCCAGATATTCCACAAGGTTTGTTTTTGAAATTTGAAATTTTTATTTTACAGGCGATCCAGCTGATCCACCTGACCAGAAAGTACCCATTTCGGGTTTTTGGGTGTCGGGGTAGGTGAAATTGGGATTTTGGTCTTATAAAACCTAATTCACCACACGATTTTACATTTGATAGCATGGTTTGTTTTCGGTTCAAAAATTTTTAAATTTTTTAGGCCATCCAGGTGGGTATGCACCTGAGCAGGAGGTTCCTAGCCTGGATTTTGAGGTTTGGGTTGGTGAAATCACCGTTTTGGTTCTATCAAAACAAATTTTCCACAGGAATTTACGTCAAAATGGTTGGTTTGTTTTTGATTTTAATTTATTTTTTATTTTTCAGGGTATTCAGGTACATATCCACCTGGTCAGGTGGTACCTACCTTGGGTTTCGGCCTCCAAGTGAGTAAAATCGTAATTTCGGTCCTATCAAACAGGATTTGTAAGACGATTTTACGTACGATAGTATGGGTCAATTTTAAAATTGACGAAAATTTTGAATTTCGGGCGAAAAAACGCAGTTAAAAAATACGTAAAGGGTAAGTTAAAGTTAAAAAGACAGGGAAAAGAACATTAATGCAAGAAAAGACAAAAAGGCCTAATATGCCGGC
This sequence comes from Ditylenchus dipsaci, assembly GCA_004194705.1. Taxonomy (NCBI): domain Eukaryota; kingdom Metazoa; phylum Nematoda; class Chromadorea; order Rhabditida; family Anguinidae; genus Ditylenchus; species Ditylenchus dipsaci. The sequence goes on along the minus strand of SADC01001318.1, from coordinate 1,013,193 downwards.
TAGACTTTACTTGCCCCCCCCACGGCTGACCCACTTTCGAGGTGAATTTTGAAAACCGATTGCATATTCGTGTTTCTCGACCCGGATTTTTACGGGAAATGATCATCAGATTCTGTGAAAGTAAAAAAAATTTTTGGGATTTGCCTTGGTTCCCAAGGTAAAATTTTAGAAAAATTTGAAAAAAAAATATTTTTAAATTGGCGCTTTTTGAATTTTAAACGGATTAAGGGCTGTATTGGGAGGGGAAGGGAATAAAAGGGGCCACTAATCACACAGGGCCCCTAACAAGAAGACGTTGAACATGGTTTTGAATACTGGTGCCTACCGCATAAATAAACTCTGGTATGCATGCTTTTTCATGCATCCAGAGTCACTCTCGAGTGATTTGTGTCTAAGGTATGTGGGTGTGCGCATCTCAATTTTCACCCATTTTCAGCCTTTTTAAAGCCAAATAAAGGTAAAAATAATAGATTTTGAGCAGACTTTTTCTTTCTGGGGCCTACCGCATATAGAAACTCTGGTATGCATATGTTTTTATGCATCCAGAGTCACTTTCGAGTAATTGTGTCTCAGGTAAGTCTGCGCGCGCATCTCTAACCAACCAAGCCCCTTGCGCCCCCTTCGGGGACCATCCCCTTCGGGGGCGCAAGGGCTTGGTTGGTTAGAGATGCGCGCGCAGACTTACCTTAGACATAGTTCCGAGCAAGGCTCTTGATCAAAAATGGATTCAAAGAGTCTTTTTGCCCAGCTCCAGCAAGAAAAATGTGATTAATCACCCAAAAATGACCCGGAAATACCCTAAAGGACCATTTTCCCCTGACGGGTGGGAGGCAATTTTTTTTGTCAAAATTCAAAATTTTTTTATCAGAAAATGTTAAAGTATGTCTCTTTCATCGTGTTGAGCAGAAAAAATGAGTTCAGGGGTGATTTTAGGTCACTTTTCAAAAAATGCGAGTATGGGGGGGATAGCTCTTACGATTGTGATTATTGGTTCTTGATAATCCATTAATGGCGGCAACATTTCAATTCTACAGTTTCATCAAAATAGGCCGTCAGTTGGAATTCTACGGACAGGACGGCGCATATAGATCTTCTCAAAAAAGTGCAAGTGGTCTAGAAAAACTTTTTAGCGACTAATGAATAGAAATTTGAAATGTCAGGTAATTACCTTGTAAATTGTTTTGAAGGTTTAGTTCCGGAAACATGGGCGTATTTTGCAAGGCTTCTTGAATTTCATCAAAGCAACGAGCAACATCATGTTCTGGAATAAATGCCAAGCCCAACGGTTGTTTTCCAGCAGCAGACGAAGACCAGACGGAGACAGAAAAAAAAAGATTGGAGGCATCCTTGATTCAGTCGCTCTAGAATTTTAAAATCAAGAAAAGCGATCAATAAAAATTTCACCTAGAGTGATGCGGCGAAAACCTCTCATCACTCTCATTTCATGTGAAGTAATCCAACCATTCGATTTCATTGACCTGCTTATCGACAGTTCTAGCACACCTACTGGTTTTTTTGAGTCAAAACACGGTCTTGCAATGCCTCATTAGTTGAGAAAGCGAGTAACTGATTATCTATGAGACTGTTTTTCTCTAAAGTGACAATCCCTGTTAAATAAGATCCAAAGTTATCGACAGCAGCTGACTTAATTCTGGCAATGACATCTAGAGGCTATTTACCAAAATTTCTACAGTGAAGAAGGAATGAAAAATTACAATTGATGCAACTCAACTTTTGAATTTTTCATGAGTTTATGAGGCGACCCTTTCTGTATTCGTAGCAGTTGACAATCAAGCATTGCCCTCCTCTGTTTGATAGCGACACAACACCCTAAAAAGAGTAGAAAATCAGGGTGTTGAGTGGAAATCTGAAGCTAAACAACTTTGACATACATTATTAGCAGGTTGAATGAGTGCCCATCGAGGAGAAAATGTTTTGAATTCTCAGGTTCGATTCCCACTGGCTGCACACCCTATCTTTTTAGTCCATTTTAAGTAGGATAACTCCCTTCTAGGGTCAAAAACTATCTAGGAATCTATTACAACCGTTTTCCAGCATGCTTTACTGTCAGCAACTGCCTTAATTTTGCGATTTCATGCATATGATCATCACAATAAAGGAAAACCAACAATAAACCATTTACTTTGGTTTTCATCACCTCCTCCTTCACTCCTTTCACTGACTTCTCGCAAAGTTATATCTATTTTTTAGAATCAGAATTTGGACGGAAATCACAGGGGTATTATTAAAACACCAAAATCGGTTAAAATCAACAAATCAAAAAATAACCCAAAATGAATGGTTTTCCGAACAAAAAAAGATTTCAGGTGGTGTTTTGGCCTGCAACTCAACCGGGGCAGTTGTTTAAGCGTGCGCTGATGATATTGTTGAATAGCTAAGACTCTTAGCCTAAGAGCCTGAGCACATTTTGATACCGAATTTGCACATAAAACATGAAAACATGCAGTAACAAAAGGTGCGCACCCACTGGGAATCAAACTTAAGAGTCCAAAATATTCGCTCCTCGGTGTGCACCCCCTCCCTTTTTTAAAAATTTTGTTTAGCAGCAAATGGCAGATTTTTGGAGTTATTTGAGGGGGTATGCCATTTTATTCGATAATCATCAGCATTCTCAATATTGACGATTCAGGCCGCAAATCTATACAATTCTAGTCAATGGTGGAGTTCCCTATCAAGCCAATGTGTGTGAAAGTGTCGGCAACTACATGCTCTCTCTGACTGGTGGATTAAAGAATTTATGTGCTGCTGGTAATTCTTAACTTGTACACATCGATGACTTCAATCAGATCACTTATGGCTTGATTTCAGTGTCTCCGATCTTGGTGCCTTATCTGGTATTCCGCTGTCATCCTTCAGGGTAAGATATAGTTCTCATTTTTGATTTCAGTCTTTTAATTTTGTCTGTTTAGTGTGCTCTGGACGCTCAAGTGCATCGCAATATTCCACGTCGCTGGTCTATTCTTCAGAACCTTTGGACGGGTTACGAAGTAAGCTTTTTCTAGAAATTTAGTGTTCCCGATACGGCTATATCTGTTTGAATTCTTAGCGGCGATTATCGAAAATTCGTAGCTCTGCTTCACTCCACATTAGCAGAACCTACTTTGGACAAGAGAAATCAGCTGAAGCTATATGATTACCAGGCATGTCAATTTTCACCTTGGCTTGTGTCTGAGCAGGAAAATTATCTTTTCCCTTATAGAGCTTTGCTGCACCTGTCGACTTCGTTGCCAAGTTTGTGACTTTTTGTGTTGGCAAGCTGTGAATTACATTTTACCATGTCAGGAAACGTCCGTCCAAGTATTTCATTCCAAGCAGTGAAGAGAAGGAAACGCAAAAAATTAGCGAGCCATTCCAAACGTTGAGAGGTTTGACTTTTTTCAGATTTTGGGCAGTTATGACTAGGGTTAAACATCTGTGAATTTTTTTAGAGTCTCTTGCATATCTTTCGGCTCACACTTTCGGTAGGAGAATGCTCTATCCAGGTAAATTGGAAAGCTACTTCGTGGTATATTCGGGTTGAAGTCGGGGTTATTTAGGAGCGACATCATTTTTGAAGACATTGCTGAAGCCTGGTATGTTAGACTGGTTCAACGTTATCCATATCCCTCACAGTTATAATCGATCCACTTAAGCTCTAATCGACAATCGGAGAAAGTTCATAGCCAGTCAGGTGATTTTCCATCACTATGGTCCCCAAAATTTTATTTTGCAAATTCCAGGACGCTCAGCGAAACGTGCTTCAAACCGAAGATGAAAACAAAATTGATTCAATATTTTTTGATCGAAGAGGGAAAGACGATAGTGGCAACACGCTAGTCATTGCATTTGAAGGTAGTGCCTTTAAATTAACTTATTATGGTGTAAAAATGGTTTTTTCTGTCAGGCAACGCAGGATTTTACGAGGCTGGAATAATGGTGACGCCTCTCTCTCTGAACTATTCAGTGCTGGGTTTCAATGTACCAGGTTTTGGGGAAAGGTAAGTTTTAGTAACTTTATTTTTTCGCAAGTCATGTTCCTTTATCAAATTTTTCAGCACGGGAAGTCCATACCCTGAAGGTGAAACCTATTCTTTGCAATAGATGCCTGTAGCTTGTCTAAACTTTTTATTTTTAGGCATTCTAAATTCTGTTGAGGTACTTACTATTACATTTTATTGTCAAACTTTAAGATCGCTTAGGTGGTCATGCAATTTGCTATTGAGAAGCTAGGATTTGCTGAGAAAAATATCGTGTTGTACGCATGGTAAGAAATTTTGACATGCTCATGTTTTATGTTTTGTAAAACTCCATAGGTCGATTGGTGGATTTCCTGCTTCCTGGGCTGCTGCCAACTATCCCAACGTGCGTGCTGTAATGCTGGATGCAAGCTTTGATGATTTGGTCCCCTAGCTGTAGTTAAGATGCCCGCAATGATGCGGTATTTTTTAGGATGGGTGTTTTGCCTTTTAATGCAATTAATAAATTCAGCTCACTTGTTCATTACACGGTCTGTATTAAATTCGATGCTTAATTCTACTTAAAAAGTTATCTCTATAAGAGTTAAGATTCGAAAGTACTTTGACCTGTCGATTGCTAAATATGTCCACAAATATTCGGGACCTTTGCTGTTCATAAGGTTATCTCGTGATTTATTAGAATGGATTAAAAAATTTTCAGGAGGTGGGACGACGAAATTATTATCACAGAGGACTTGATGGACGCTACTGGCCGTAGAGCTTCAAACAGGTTAATTGTAATTTTGTTCTTTGATAGTATATCTCTATGTCGTAGGGCCAATGAACTGTTAATCAGTTTCCTTGGCGCTCGTTATCCAGGCTTGCTTCAGAAAAAGGCTGACGAGGATCATGTAAGGGAATGGCTGGAGCTGGACCCCCAATCAAGGTTATCAATTTGATCTGGTATATTGACTATATATATTGACTATAACTCAATTTCAGAATCATTTCTTTCAATACCTCTGAGGTCAGTCGTGAATTTTTTACAAATATTTAATAATAGTTTGTTGTTTGAGCCTAAAATTCCGAAAAATCTCATGGAAGCTAGCCAAGATAGAAGACTTGTTCTGATTGAACAGCTGTGCAATAAACATTTTGTAGATTTCGAAGCATCTCACAAGTGGGTTCTTTCTAATTGTTATGTATTGGTGACTAATTTGTTTTAGCGTTCCGTTGGCATCTCTGTTTTTCAACATACCAGCAGCGGTGGTAATTGCGGAAGAAATGGTGAAAGAGTCGAAAAGCTAGTAATTCATTGTCTAATGATCTCATGTATTGTGATGCTTTTGATAAATAAAGAAATTTTATCTGGGGTTTTTTCGTCTCTGTGGTCCGTTTGTGTTGCCATTTTTTCGGTTCACTGGAGTTCTTGCTGTAGGGATAATCCTTAGAGCTGGGTTGACCAATAGTTAGTGTGTCTGTTTTTTTGGGTCTTGGCTAGAGCTGGCCCGGAATTCCGGTTCCAGTTTCCCGGAATTCCGGTCTTTTTTTTAGATTCCGGTTCTGGTCGTGATAAAATATGTAATTCCGGTTCCGGTTTTCACAAAACTAAAATTCCGGTTCCGGTTGCGGTCCAAATATCAATTCCGAACCCAACTGTATCATAATTTTGCTCTTGCTCGGCTGGTTTTTAACGCGCATTTTCAACTTTTGAACGAATTTTTCGTATTAAATATCAATATACTAGGTCTGCAGGCGCCTATGCCGTTCGGGAACATTAGTGGTTCGGGCACTATTCCCGTGGTTTGGAACAATAATGGTTCATTTACATTAGTAGTTCGGGTAGATTCTTCTTTCGAGTGCATTAATGGTTAGGGTAGATCATCCAGCCTACCTGTTAACCTACCTACTCTATCTCTCCTATCCTCGCCTACCCTTGCCTATGCTCGCCTATCTTCGCCTATCCTCGCCTGTGCTCACCTGTCTTCGCTCATCCTCGCCCATCCTTGCCTACCGTTGCCCATCCTCGCCCATACTCGCATATCCTCGCCTACCCTTGCCCATCTTCGCCCATCGTCGCCTATCCTCGTCTGCTATAACGTACACCTGACCTGGTCCCCAGGGTATGCCCATATCAAAGTTTTACTGTAGCGATTCCACCTGAACACTCAACTATACAGGGTGTCCCAAGAAATTTGATACACTTTGAAGAGTCATAACTTTTTTTTCTGGAGTGAATTTTGAAAAGCTGTCAAGGCAGATCGACTCAGAATCGCATGACAATTTTTTGGTATATAAAGTCAAAAACACAATTTTCGCTTGGTCCCCCTGTGCTTCGGGTCCTGGACTTTGGATGGTCTCTGGATGGGCAAGGCCCAAACCACAGGGGGGACCAAGTGGAAATCGTGTTTTTGACTTTATATACCAAAAAATTGTCATGCGATTCTAAGTCGATCTGCTTTGACAGTTTATCAAATTCACTCCAGAAAAAAAGTTATGACTCTTCAAAGTGTATTAAATTTCTTGGGACACCCTGTACTATCTGGCTACCTACCCACCCTAACTGGTCATACACCTACCCGGCCTTGCAGAAAAGTGGGCTTGAACACAAAAATCCTTCTTAAATACAGGCTAAAATGCACCATCACCAATTTGGAGGGCAAGAAAAATTTTGCAGTGAAGCTTAATCAAAGATTTATGTAGTTCACTTGAACTTCTTGTCAAACTTTGTGAGGATCAATTTTATAATTTCAAAAAAAGGTTCAATTGAATCTAATAAATATTCAATTGAACTTCAATTTAACTTCAATCAACCTCCTGTGAACCTTTTCAGTAGGGTTGTTCATGGCCTCTTGAGACAATAAAAACAAAATTAAGTCTTTTGTGACCTTTTCTAGGTTGTTTTAATTTTCTATCGTTTTCGATGATGTCTAAACTGGTATACTCATGATTACTGTTGCATCTAATGGTACTACAGAGTAGGTCGAGAAATTCGAACAATTTCGAACAGCCATAACTCTTTACATTATACATCAAAAAACTGTTATGAAAAACTTAGTCGTTCTGCATTTACAAAGCTTGGGAATAGGGTTGTCGAGTACTCGAGATTTTCGAGTACTCGACTCGATCTGATACTCGAAACTCGAAATTTTCGAGTACTCGACTCGATACTCGAAATTTTCGAGTACTCGACTCGATACTCGAAACTCGAAATTTTCGAGTACTCGACTCGACTCGATACTCGAATGTTCGAGTACTCGCATTGACTCGAAATTGGAAATTTCTGAAAAAGTTTTGAGTGTTTGACACAAAATTTTATTACTCACATTGTACTACTTATACAAATCTTTTGAAGAAACTTCGGCTATAAATACTTACGTGTATATATTTTTTATTTCAGAAAAATGCCAAGTGACGTTTGGAAGCACTTCAACAAGTCTGGCAACAAGGCAGTGTGTGAATGTGGAGATGAAGTGAGCCTCAGAAAGAGCGAAACAACGACATGTTGCGCTAATCATCTATAATTGGTCAAGCATATAGAAGCAATGAAAGATAAAAATTGTGGTCCGAGTGCGCCGAAGAAGGCCAGAACGGAGTCGTTAGCTACTCTCTCCAGGTAAGTACTGATATCTGTGATTATCGTGATTATTTATCTTCATCTTTCATAGTCCTGGGTATTCGAAACAGCGCAGCAAAGATCTCGTGAGCGATGTGACCGACTTCATCGTGGACTCGAATCTTCCTTTCTCAATTGCAGAGTCACTTTTTCTTCGTCGTCTTATTAACAACAACTATGGTTTGGCAAAGGTGCTCGTCTGCTGTCTAACTTATTACACAACTTTTTAAATAGTTAACTTAGGTTCCTTCTCGCCATGATATTAGTGCACAGATTCCGTCGAAGGCAAAGCAGGGCATGGAAAGCTTGTAGCTTTTTGTCAAGGACCAGCTAATTTCTCTTACACTCGATGAATTCTCTCATAAGGAGCATTCCCTTTTATGGTAACATAAATTTGTTAAACCATCACGTACTTTGTTTTTACGCATACATTTAGCATAACTTGCGCTTACCTTACTAACACATTTGAATTCCGATCGAAAGTCCTTGCAGTCGAATCTTTTTGGGAAGAAAAGAAGACGAAGAATATGTGCAGACTGTCTCGGAAGGAGATTGTCCTTTGAGGGTAGGTAGGCTAAGTGTTTGTGACTTGCGTAAATAATTGTTATAGGAGGAAATTGGCCGATATTTAAGTGAAAAAAGCTGTCGTTGCCAATGCCAAACGATCCAGGTCACGGAGAAGTGTACAATTGGTGGGCGAAAAATATAGCACGCTTTCCTATCCTGCCTGTTCCGGCTCGCAAGTATTTGTCCATTTTGCTCTCCAGTGTGGCATCAGAGAGATGTTTTTCCACAGCAAGTCTACTTTTCTCTAATTCCTTGAAGTCGCGCCTGACACAGACGACAGCAGCTAACCTTCTAACGATCAGAGTGGATTTGGCAGATCGAATCCTAAAGAAAGCAAGCCAAGAAAACACATTTGAGCCAGAAGAAATATATATTGGAAGAAGATTGTTGAATGGTATAAGTCATAGTAATAAATAGTTGTCCGAAATTGTTTTCGATAAAGATATTTTTTGTGCGTGCTGATGCTTTCGAGTACTCGACTCGATATCCGAAACTCGAAATTTTCGAGTACTCGATTCGATATTCGATACTCGAAATTTTCGAGTACTCGATACTCGAAACTCGAAAAATATTGAATAATACTCGAAATTACTCGATTTCGAGTACTCGACTCGACAACCCTACTTGGGAATTCGGCATAGACAAAAAGTTATTGCCGTTCGAAAATATTTGAATTTCTCGACTCACTCTGTAAAGCGGGGCTTCGATCTCTACTTATTAATGAAATTTGTAATTATTTTCGGACTCTAAATCTTATTTTCACGTCAGACTCTAAATTTTAGCTTCGAAAGAGCAATAAGCACTTGATAAAAAGCATATTTATTCCAAAATACCTTAAATGTACTTATTTTGTGCAAATGTGCCTTTTTAAAATTTTGAGATTGAAGCCTTGTACTAAAAGCTCATCTAATTTTTTCATAATTTTTGAGCCGAAACGGGAACTTGTGCACTTGGGTAAGAAGGCCATTCCTACAACTGTAAATATCGTTAGAAAGTCTCCTTAGCAATTTTTGGCTAAAGTACATTATAAGCACTCCGCCCAAAATGACTCAAATGATGTTTTTCGACGTTTTAAAGCTTACGTTTTGGTACTTATGTACTTCGGCGGGCCCCTAGGTAAAATCTTGGGCTTCGGCTGAGTCAAGGGTAGGCTAGTGTTCATTAGAACGGAGTCAAAAATGTTTTTATTACTTTTTTGTAGTCAGGGAAACACATAAAAGTCCGTCCTTATATACATTGGCCTACCCTTGCCTAAGCCTAAGTTTAAGACTTTACCCAGGGACCGTAGTAACAATAGTTGTAACAACTTCCGTGGCTAAAAGTGAAATATATCGGAGTTCAGTTCACTTTTTGAAAGCAGTTTTTTGCAAACAAAAATAGACAAGTTTTATCTTCATATTTTATTACAATCATCTAAATCGCTTATCGGCAATCAGTTACCGGTGAGCGATTCAGATGATTGTAATGAAATCTGAAGATAAAACTTGTCTATTTTTGTTTGCAAAAAACTGCTTTTCAAAAGTGGACTGAACTCCGATATATTTCACTTTTAGCCACGGAAGTTGTTACTGCTATTGTTACTACGGCTCCAGGTTAAATTTAAAATTTCTGTTAAAGTTAGAGTTAATTTGAAAAACTAATGCACCGTTTTAGAGTTAAGGTTAAAGTGGAAAGTTAAAGTTTAAAGATAAAGTTTATTGTTAAAGTTAAAATTTTTAAAAATAAAGATTAAAGTTAGAGTTTATTGGAATGCGCCATTCTAGAATTATAGTTTAAATATAAAGTTGGTTCACTTCACGCCCCCATCTTATTCACGCGTCAATTCATTCCTCCATCTGATTCAGGTGTGAATCCAGATCCCACCTGATTCACGTCTGAATTCAGGCGTCCATCTGACACACATGTAAATTCACGCCTCAACCTGTGTTCTGATTCACGTGTTAATTTATGCCTACCGTATTTCCTCTAACAAGCGCCCATGCTCTAATAAGCGCCCACCCCTAACTTTGGGACCTATATTTCAGCCCAGAGCAAATATTTGGCAAATATGTTTTTCGCGTTTTCTTAACTCTCGCGAGATCCACAGACTCCACGTTTTTGATTTTAGTTGAGCACTCAAAATATTCGAAATCGACTCCGAAATTTTCATATTTTTGGAGGTTTGAAAAATAAGCGCCCTTGGGCTCTTATTAAAGGAAATACGGTATCTGATTCACATGACACTTAAATGTTAAATTTTACACGTGAATCAGACAAACGCCTGAATTCAGACGTGAATCAGATGGACGCCTGATTCAGGTGTGAATTTGGGCGTCCGTCTGATTCACACGTAAAGTCAGTCGTTAATCTGATCGACATGTAAATTCAGGCGTCCACCTGATTCACATGAGAATTCAAGGAAGCGTGAATTGACAAGTGAATCAGACTCAGGCCTGAATTCACATGTGAATCAGATTGAAGTGTGAATTTGAATGAGAATTAGATTTAGGCGTGAATCGACTTGTGAATCAGATTAACGAGTGAATTTTTAAATTGAGATTTGACTCGTGAATCATAACCCTTACGGCTATCCTACAACATCCTCATAATTATTAAACACTTCTTCGTTACCATACCTAAAGCACCCGCACAGGCACCGACCCCTGCGAATTCCCACACCGCGAACCACTACCTAAAGTGGTTCGCGGTGTATGGGGTGGTTTCAAGTGATTTGGGGTAGTTTGCGGTGGTATGCGGTTTTTAAGGCCGAAATTTGCAAGCTTTTTGGCCTCAAGTGCTGATTTTGACCAAAAAATCGTGTTTTTCGCACGATTCTAGGTATAGGAATACTCTTTTATAAAGTACGGTACAAGTATTAAAAATTTTGACTTTAATTTCAAACTACCTCAAAAGGCAGTTTAAAGTTCGATTTTTCACTGAAAAATGATATGTTCAATAATGTTCAAAGTTAAAAGTTAAAGTTTGAAGTTAAGATCCAAATGCACATTTTTCAAACTTTTTTTAAAAAAGGTTCATTATAGGCTCATAATAATATTGTATAGCTAAGTCTCTATTTTCAATTAAAGTTGAACTCAACCTACCGTCAACCTTTTTTCAATCTGTTATGAAGTTCATGTGAACCTCAAGAGTACTTTCTAAAACCCGTTTAAACCTTTGCGGTATGAAGTTCAAACAAGAACCGAATGAAGTTCATTGAAGCAGTGATGTACCGCACCGGGTGCCGCAGCTGCACCGCCGGTGCCGGTGCAGGTGCCCGTGCGGGAATTCGCAGGGGTCGGTGCCGGTGCGGGTGCCGGTGCGAGAATTCGCGGGGGTCGGTGCCGGTGCGGGTGCCGGTGCAGGCATTTTTCGGTCCGCACCGGCACCCGCACCGGCAAGATTAAAGGGCCATTGCCACCTGTTTTGAATTGTCCCCGCCAATTCAAATTTTTTATCTAATCATTCAACTTTGTACGGATTTTTCAGCTTGGTTTTTAACGAAACAAGGCCTAGAATTTTATTTTAGGTATAGTTTTGATAGAAACCAAGTTGAAAAATTAGTACGTGGATCCAACGAAAAAAATTTGAATTGGCGGGGGACAACCGTTGTCGGAGACGGCAATGGCCTTTAAATTTATATGTGATTTTTCATTAACCGAGTGAAGGCGACAATTTTTTTCAAATCATTTTGCCATTTTAACAACCGCTAAGTAATCTCTTCGCTTTTTGATCTCTTGCTAGCAATTTATGTCTTCAAATTGAGTATATCGAAGCCTTCTTGGCAGTAGTCAGTAAACAAGCCTTCAAGACGATAAAGTTTTGGCACGGCGGCAGTGCAGAGCCGTACCTAATCCTGAAGACACTGGCACCAAATATCTTAGCCATTCCCGCCAGCTAGATGGTGTTGAAAGGCTGTTCTCTCGGTTAAATCTTGCAACGAGCAGCCAGGGGTCGGTGCCGGTGCTGAAAGTTTTGGAAGCCGGTGCTGGTGCCGATGCGGATGTTCCGAGATTTACATCACTGCATTGAAGGCTCAAATTAATCTTGTATTGCGAAGTCTCCATGTTCAATTTAACTTGAACTCAACCTCCGGACAACCTTTTTTCAACCTACCCTAAAGTTGATTTCAACATCAACTCTACCTTTTAGAATCATTTGAACTTTTACCCTTGGAAGTTCAAATGAGGACAAAATGAACTTTATATGAAGTTTTCGATAACTTCTTTTTTTCGACTCCGGTTTTGGTTTCGGTAAAGTGAAATTCCCGTTCCGATCTGGTTCCGGTTTCTACAAAAATCAAATTCCGGTTCCGGTTCCGGTTTTCACAAATCTAAAATTCCGGTTCCGGTCCAAATATCGATTCCGAGCCAACTCTAGTCTTGACTAGAGATGGAAACGGGACAATTTCGTTCCGCCCGGTCGAATTTCGAAGCACCGTCCTAGTGCACCGTCTCGGAAAAAATTATTCAAATTTTGTCCTGTCCGAAAATGTCATATTTTCATCTCTAGTCTTGTCTGGTCATTTAATAAAGAGTTTCGACTTTCGATCCGAGTCGATTCTTCGAAAAAAACGATTTTCGACTTTCGATCCGAGTCGATTCTTCGAAAAAAACGACTTTCGATCCGAGTCGATTCTTCGAAAAAAACGATTTTCGACTTTCGATCCGAGTCGATTCTTCAAAAAAAAAACGATTTTCGACTTTTCGATCCGAGTCGATTCTTCGAAAAAAAACGATTTTCGACTTTCGATCCGAGTCGATTCTTCGAAAAAAACGACTTTCGATCCGAGTCGATTCTTCGAAAAAAACGACTTTCGACTTTCGATCCGAGTCGATTCTTCGAAAAAAACGATTTCGACTTTCGATCCGAGTCGATTCTTCGAAAACCGATTTTCGACTCCAATCACTTTTCGATTCTTCGAATCGAAGAATCCGATCCTTCGCAACCCTAATTAAACACTAATTCAAACCGAATATTATTGGTTTCGACACGATTTGATTTGGAAATAATCGTTCGGCATTTAAATGTGTCTGAAAAAAATGATTCTGAGATTAATAGAATCGGAGACAACTAACTTGATACTGTATTACATTCAGTCTTTGCTATAAAATCCCATTAGCTCACGATGCTTGCAGTAAGCATAATAAGTGGCCATTATTTAACTATTTTGGACATCTTACTAATTAGGAATTAGACAAAATCTTTTTCTTCTAATTAGCGACAAAAAATTAGGGCCCACATCCCTACTTGAACATTGGAAATTTTGGTTTTATCGAAATTTTAAAAAAGTTGGAAATTTGAAAATTTTCTATTGAATGATACTAAGCTACGGTCTATGAATTTTGGAAAATTGGATTTTCAAATAAGACAAAAAACCAATCATATCTTACATAAATCATGCGCTGAACAACATTTTTTCAATACCAAAATAGCAATTTACGACCTTGCGACCTGTGACCTTTGCGACCTTAGGGTCAGGTGTATATCCACAGGATGTCCTGAAAAAATATAGTAAAATTACAAACAAGCGATGAATCTGACGTAAAATCACGTGAGGAATCGGGTTAAACAGGACCGAAATTGTGATTTCCGTCACCCGAATCCAAAAGCGTCGGTGGGTACCCTTTGGTAGTATATTCAGCTGGGTGGCCTAAATACAAGATTTACAGTCAAACCTCGTTATAGTGCGACCCCCAAAAGTTCGTTCCAGCCTCGGGTCCGACACTTTTTTGAACTCGATTTTTGAAGATTTTTGTAAGTTCTGTTTCAACAGTCTGGTCCCAAATATCGTCATGATTCCGATTTTGCCGATCGTTTTTCTGAAACTAAAATTTTTTCTTCTAAAAAAGCAAAACCTCGATATAGTGCGACCCTTTTTCAAAATGTGGTCGCACTATATCGAGGTTTTGCTTTTTAGAAGAAAAAATTTTAGTTTTCAGAAAAACGATCGGCAAAATCGGAATCCTGACGATATTTGGGACAGACTGTTAAAACAGAACTTACAAAAATCTTCAAAAATCGAGTTCAAAAAGTGTCGGACCGAGGCTGGAACGAACTTTTGGGGGTCGCACTATAACGAGGTTGACTGTATTCAAAATTGAAAAAAAAACATTTACTCTAACGTGAAACCGTGTCGGGAATTAGGCTAAATAGGACCGAATTTGCGATTTTCACCACCTAAATGATTAAATTCGGGCTGCGCAATATGGGATAGGCGGATATCCATCTGGATTGCCTGAAAATGAGAAAAATTTGAAATAAAAATCAAGTTACGCTATAATACTACAAAAATTAAGCAGAGAATTTCGTTCATTGGTTGGTTGGGCAACCTTAAGTGAGGTGGAAATCCTGAACCACTGAAAACCACTCCTAGCCAGTACTTAATTACCCTAAACCAGTATTTAGGGTAGTTAAAGGGTTCAGAACAGCGAAGGTTGGGATTCTGAGCGATTAAGTCGATTAAACGGAATTCTGATGCGCGCAATCGATTTTTTGCGAAAATTTCACCACACAGTATATTCCCTCTAAAAATCCATCGTCGTGTAAAGAAGGCTCAATGCGCATATATACCTAACGCCGGAGTAACTGGGGACCACCACCTCGGTCATATCACCTGGATAGTTATTAGCACCTGAATTGGAGCACGTGGGTGTGGAAGATGGATTATATGCCTGTGATATCCAGGCTATTACACCGGATAATAATTTTTAAGATAGATTAATATTACTGAGTACGGATGAAGAACACTGAAAACTACTAAAAATGACCAAATGACCGTATGCCACAAAACAGGAAAACGAAGTAAGAGCCTGACGAAAGTAACAGAAAAAAGACACAGTCATTTAGTTTCGCAACGATTTGCTGCAAGACAATTTTGGACATAAACAATTTTTCCCAACCCAAATCGTGTCGAGACCAATAATATTCGGTTTGAATTAGTGTCATAATGAATTAGTGTCAAAATCGTTCATTTCCAGAACAACTAATGTCAGAGCCGGGATGAGCCAGAAAAAAGTACCACCACCCTTTAATAAATGAGCACCGAAAAATCACAAGTGCCTGGTTGGATATTTTTTTTTTAATTTGGCAGGTAAATGTCCGCGCACCAAATTTTCAGCTTCTCGACTGTTTATCAAACACAAGTTGATGTTAGATTATGCTGATTAATCAGGGCTGTCCCGGATCCAGCACTCAAGTTCCAGCAAACGAAATGAAAACAGTCGGGGGTAGGACAAAACCGCAAAAAAACTGTTTTATTCAGCGGTTTTGTCCGAAGATGAAACCAGAAAGTGCGGTTTTATCCGCGGATAAAACCGCACTTTTCGCGGTTTTGTCCTACCGCCAAACAGTCTCAAAGGCTGTACAAAATTTGGTAGCAAAACATTTTGGTAACAGCGAAATTTGGTAACAAATTTTTTGATAACGGCGAATTTCGGTAACAAGTTTTTTGGTAACAGCGGAATTTAGTAACAAACATTCTGGTAACGGTTACGGAATGCAGCTTCTAATTGTTCTTGCTCTCTTATTATTCGCGTCTTATTCCGCTTTTGCATAAATTGCACAAAACCATACCTAAAATTGAATTATAGGCCTTGTTTTGTTAGAAGCGGAGTCGAAAGGTCCGTACTGTGGAGGCAGGCCAACCCTAAAAATAACTATCGTTTGACCTTTCAGGTCATTTGGATGAATACGTGGACCGCTTAGCAAATCGACCACTTAGCAAAACACGCTTAAATTTCGGGTACAGCCCTTTAAAATTCACCGTTACCTAAAACTTTCTTATTAAACCTTTACCAAAAATTTGTTACCAAATTTCGCTGTTACCAAAATGTTTTGTTACCAAATTTCGTACAGCCGTCTCAAAAGCGGAAGACGAAAATGAATGATCTGTGACACCCCTGGTTAGGGTCGGAATGAAAATATTGGTTTAGCGAAAGTGTTTAGTGTCGGGATAGCCATGTTCAATTCATTGTTTTGTTTCAGCCGAAAATATAGTCTCTTTTATTTTATAATTCTCTGCACGCAATTGTGTTGCGCGCAACGTGTTGCGCGGGAGTATGGGGACTGCTTTAAAGGACCATAGCCGTCACCGACAACGAGAATTTCAAAAGTTTGAATTCGCGCGGGACAGTTCTCTTTCGTTTTTCATTGTACTCTTTTGAGTCATTCGAAGCAAGTCAAAAGAGTACAGTGCGAGACGAAAGAGAACTGTCCCGCGCGAATTCAAACATTTGAAATTCTCGTTGTCGGCGACGGCTATGGTTCTTTAACTGAAACTTTTGAAACTTTTGTAAATGGTTCTGTTAGTACCATTTTGTAGCTAAGATTCAGAGCTTCAAATGAAATGTTGACAAGCAACATCTGATAAAAAAAAATGGGGTAAAAATGCTTAGGTCAACACTCAGGTCGACACTCGTCGAGTGTGGGCCTGAGTGTGGTCCTGGGTGCGGACTTGAGCACTTTTAGCCTAATCTTTTCTATCGGATGTTGCTTGTCAAAATCTCATTTTGAAGCCCTGAATCTTAGCTACAAAATGGTAACAACAGAAAAAAAAATCTCCGTCAAGAAAAAAAGAGCAGCTCTTCCCGCGTTAAAAAACATGGAATTTCTTCTCACTGATTGGATACTAAGCTTAAATGTCCTTATTTTCTAAATTTTGAGATATCAACCCTACGGTAGTTCAACTTATGTACATAACTCCAGTATCCAGAATTAAAAACTTCTGCTTTGTTATTTGTATTCCTAACTAAATTTCGGCTAATGGTGTGTATCAGATTTTTATAGCAAAAATTTGTTATTTTATTTGAAATAAAGCATTTAAAAAAAACAAGGAGACCAACGCAATAATTAAAAAAATGTCAAAAAACATCAGGGGGAACCGAGGCAAAAGATGGACCGGAGTCGACAACACGGTCAAGTTTTCTCCTGAATTAATAAAATCAAAACATGCACCAAACAAAATGACCGTAAACTTCTTTTTAATCTTACACGTGCAGAGTGACCTGTCTAACTTCTGACAAAAGGTTCCAAAAGTTAAAAAAATTGTCTCAAATCGAGAGTCTTTCATCACGTATCTATAATCAAGCGTGCCCAATCATTTTTTCTGGAATCGACCATTGTCCGAGATCAAGGCAAGAAATGGAATCCAAATCTTTACTAGAACTGAATTCTTTTTTCAAAACTAAAGGCAGAATTTATCGTAATTATCCTTTTAGGTCTTCAGTGGGGCATGCTCACCTGTTTAAATTTATCCCGTCAATTTAATTTTTTTTCCTAATCATTGAACTTGTGTACGGATTTTTCAACTTGGTTTCTAACAAAACTATGCCTAAAATTAAATCAAAGGCGTTGTTTTATTAGAAACCAAGATGAAAAATGTCTACAAAAGTTCAATGATTCGGAAGTTTTTTTTTTGAATGGCGGGGAAAAATTTAAACAGCTGAGCATGCCCTTTAACAATTTTGCTAGCCTCTTTCCAATTAATCTCAAAATTACATGATTAAGGTCTAGAAGGTCTTGCCTCGTTTGGCCATATACCGTATTCACTCTATTAACTCCCCAGCCTCTAATAAGTCCTCACCCTACGGACCCATATCTCAGCCTAAAGCAGACATTTTGCAAATCTGTTTTTTACGTTTTCTTAGTTACTATGAGATCACCTAATTTCAGTTTTCAAACTGTGGTTGAGCACCCAAAAATCTCAAAATCGACCTAAAAATTTTCCGATTTTTTGAGGGTTGAAAAATAACTTCCCATGGGGAGTTAATAGAGTGAATACGGCCGTACCATACGGTAGCTCATTCTATCTGGAAAGACCGTCGGTTCAGATACTGCTCGAACTATAAAAGTTTTTCTATGGCTGTTAGTCATTATTTGGATTTATAAATTATTTGAATAAAAATTCGACAGCTCTTCCCGCGTTAAAAACACTCTAAATCTCACACTCAGGTCGACACTCATTGTAAACGTGCCTTTAGGGTATTTTTGGAGAAATATACTATTTTATCCAATGCTTATTGCACTTTTTGTGCCAAAAAATTATTCTTCTAATCTTCTAAAAAAAGATTCGTAGTCCTAAAATAAGAACAAATCTTATAAATCAGGACAGATATCATCCCTGAACTACCGGCATTTCAACAGTTTTCGGCAAAAATTTTTTTGTTTAAAATGACAAAAACCCCCTTCGGGGGCGCAGGGGGCTTGAGAGTTAGAGATGCGCGCACTCACTTACCTTAGACATAATACCGAGCAAGACTCTTGATCAAAAATACATTAAGAGACTCTTTTTGCCCAGCCCTGGTGACCAAAACCCGAAAAAAACATCGCAAACTGGCCGTAACAAAAATTATCGCGAACTGGCTGCATCCCGAACTGGCCTTTTCTCCATTTCAACGCCTACAAAACCGGCTGTCACTTCTGCCCACTATTTTTTCTCAGCTTCAGTAAATTGCAATGTTTATAAATTTGCAAGTTTTTTAGGCATTGATAGTTATAACAATTTATTTAAAAATTTAAGCTTTTTGGCAAGAATTCACTGTGTCTTGGAAAGATTTTTGGCATTTTCATTTCTGCTGAGCCATCAGCCACTGGTCAAACGTAGTAAGTGGTGGCGATGAAGTTTGTTGGAAGAATCCCATCTTTAAATAATCTCTGTCTTGATTTTAAAAAATCCAGAATTCATTATTTATAAGTTTGAAAGAAATTGCAATTCCACTTTCGCTTAACAAAATTTAACACCAAAATGGATACTTTACATCTGTTTAAAAGCAAACCATTTAACCAGTTTATTATGCCGTCAATCAAAAGTCAGAATTAAGATTTGAAAAAAGCTTGGAAATAAAAATTAAAAACTGGCGAAACATAATGCAGAAAGATGAACTAATATTGCATCTTTTCATAAACGGCATCAGACAGTTTTCTCATTTTTCGAATTCGCTCCTTTTTTAATTTTTTTGGTTCAGGCAATTTTTTTTCATTTTCCTTTTTTTAGATTATGCCCAGAGAAGGATATCACATTTGACGTGCTAAGAAGTGTGTACCAGGGCTGCATCGGATATGAAAAATTGTCGGATTGGATATCGAATGTCAAAAAGTGCGGGATATCGGTTATCGGATATCTGATTTCAGATATTTTCTCAAAATTTAAAAAAAAATTCAAAAAAAATCATCAGAAAATTTGCAATTTTTTCGGATATTTTCGGATATAAAATGTCGAAAAATGCCGGATATCGGATGTCGAATAAGAAAATTAAAGTTAAAATGCTTATTTTTGTAAACACGTTGAAAAATAGACAGGACCACCTGTTGTTATTGTTGTGTTACGTTAGCATGCAATGCAGTCGAACCTGGCTATAGTGGCACCCCCTAAAAGTTCGTTCCCGCCTAGGGTCCTACACTTTTTTCAACTCAATTTTCAAAGTCTTTTATCCATTCTGTTCTGACATTCTGGTCCCAAATATCGTAATGATTCCGATTTCGCCGATCATTTTTTGAAAAGTAAACAAATTTTGGGTAAAAAAGTAAAACCTCGATATAGTGGCACCCCTTTTTTGAAAACAGGTGCCACTATATCGAGGTTTTACTTTTTTAACCCAAATTTTGTTTTCTTTTCAAAAAAATGATCGGCGAAATCGGAATCCTTACGATATTTGGGACCAGACTGTCAGAACAGAATGGATAAAAGACTTTGAAAATTGGGTTGACAAAAGTGTAGGACCCTAGGCGGGAACGAACTTTTAGGGGGTGCCACTATAGCCAGGTTCGAGTGTAGTAGTGTTTTAGGGGGTTTACAAAGGGATGCAATATGACAACAAAAACCAAAAAAGAAGACTATGTTCTGCCAATAACAACCAATTTATTGAGAGAAAAACATCGAAAATACAAAATAAAAAACTAATACTTTCAGGCGCTCTCATTACAAGTAAAGTTTTCTTTTCAGCTTTTTTTTACTAAATCTTAGTTCGACATAGTGTTTTTGGGTTGGACAATTCTGTAGGCTTGTTTACCTGATTTTTCTGACTTTTCTGTTTGTTTAAAATAGGGTTGGATCATGGCCAGAGTTGCTGGATGGAATTAACTGTACGTTAATAACTGTGGAATTTCTCGTATAATACACGACAAGTTCTACAGTTATCAACGTACAGTTATCTATCATATTTAATATTATACGAAAAATGTTACAGTTATCTACAAGTTACCCATAACTGTAATTTTTGTATATAAAATACAGAAAGTACACTTATCGAATATAGTATGTGTGATCCCTTGTAATTTCTGTCTGATCTCTAACCGTCAACCGAAAAGTTTTTCGGAAAACTTTACGGCTAACTTTTCGAGTAGTTTCTGTGGGGACGAAAAATCAACCCCGATATTGAAAAAATTTGTTTTTTCAATAGTAATAATTTTTGAATTACTAAAACCAAAAAATTTCAAACCAAAAACACTTTTGTTGAAACAAAAACACTGTAAGCATATATATAGGAAAAAATGGACGACCATATTCATATCACAATCAACCGCAACATTTGAAGTTAATAATAAAACACTAGTGTCAAAATTCAGTTTGTTTATAAATTAACCAATAGAGGAAAAGCTCACGACATGCTGACTGACAGAAAATTGAGAGTGCAACCATGCATTTTAGTGGTCGCCTCTAGCCAAATGTAGGCAATCTCATTACTGGGCTGAAACAAGGCTAACATATAATCTCTATTAACTTTTTTCCTCAAAAGTGACAAAATGACTTGAAAGATTACAAAAAAGCTGATAAAAAAAAAGAAAGACGATTACACAATAGAAGAAACCAAGAATCTTTTAAAGGAGCATGCCCACGCTATTGCAGGAGCTGCCCACCAATTCAATTTTTTTTCCTGATCGTTGAACTGCTGTACGGATTTTTGAACTTGGTTTCTAACAAAACTAACCCTAGAATTTAATTTTAGGCATGGTTTGTTAGAAACCAAGTTGAAAAATCCGTAGAGAAATTTTTGAATGGCGGGGACCAGCTCTTATCAGCGTGGGCATGTTCAAGAGCCTTTGAAAAGTCGGTACTTATGCACTTCGGGGCGTGGGGGGGGGGGGGGGGGGGGTGGTGATGCGGTGATGGGGAACGCGCATTTAGTATTAATTTGAGAATAGTGTTAAAACGTCTCCTAAGTAAGTGTTAAGAAAGTGTCAGGAAATAGCTTTAATATGATTTTTAGCGTATAAAAGTTGGACGAGGATTAAATGTGCCACCTTTTGGCTGAAAAGTGCCACCCTTTGTTGAAATGTGCCACCCTTTACCTAAAAAGTGCCACTTTATCTACTGTACTCTACACCTACTACGCCACATCGCTGATAATACACTCACCTACTTTTCAAGCCTCACACTATAGTGTTCTTCTAACAAATTATTCCACTACAATTCTATCTTAATTATCTGCAAATGATAGTCTTTATTTCATTCCATTACACAAAAGTTACAACGAGAAACTATTTCGAACAAAACATAATTTTCTTTACTCATCAATAAAGACCGGATTCATATGCTCTCAAAAATGAGAAATACCGAGAGAAAATGAGAAAGTCAGAATATGCAGTAAATAATTTATAAATAATTAATAATAATTTTTGGCTGAAAATCCATGATATTTGTATTTTCTTACTGCTGAGATGTCTTCTTCTCTAATTCGCCTAACTTCGAGATGTAGGGACTACTCAATGAATGCAGATGCACCACCTATATTAGACCGCCTAAGTTTTTAGATACTAGAGCCTGGTCGGAATACCTAATCACTTATTATAGATCGGACCACTGGGCTGGCAAACATCGTTTTTTTTAACCAAAAATTTTTGAAATACACAGTACCAGGAAGCCTCAGGATGAGTATAAAGACCACATAATAAGTTTCATCGCGGTGACTTGCCTAAGCGCAAGAGGAAAAAAATGCGAGGTGATCAAGAAAGAAGATAAATCATATAAAAAATATGACTATTATGGCTATATCTTTACATTTAGTTAATGCAGGGCAAATTTGTAGACATCACTTGCGTCGAAGACGCAAAACCAGTCGCTATTTGTCGCAATTTAAATTGTCGCAAGCTACTCCTGCCTCTAAAAACGCAAAATATGCCAAAATATGCTGGAAAAAACACCGTAAAAAGCCTTTCGCTCTCTTCCCGACCTTCGCTTTCTTCCAATAGGCACATCCGTAATTTCTTGTGGATAGAAATCCTTCTCGTCAGATTACCCACATTTGAACAAAAGTTGGCCCTTTTCAACCGAAGGTGGCACTTTTTAGCTAAAGGGTGGCACTTTTCAGCCAAAAAGTGGCAATTTTCAACAAAAGGTGGCAATTTTCAACAAAAGGTGGCACTTTTCAGCCAAAAGGTGGCACTTTTCAGCCAAAAGGTGGCACATTTCAGCTTTTTTGACTAAAACTCAAAAAGGTGGCACTTTTAGCCAAAAAAGGTGGCACTTTTCAGATTTATCCATAAAAGTTACTCGGGAGATGTTGAAACACTTTTACGCCCATCGAAGTGCAAAAGTGCCGAAAATTCAATGGTCAAAAGTTTCAATCAAATCGGCTGGACGCAAAGAAGATGATAGGCAAAACTAAAATTATCGACCAAGCAAGTGTCAGCTTGGGGGAGCAAGGCAACAATTTTTTGCTTAAATTTTTTTAACGCTGCTCGTTTTATACACCTCCACCACCCCCCCCCACACAATAATTTTTAGGGCACTTCAAACCAACATTTTTCAAAAATTGGTGGCCAGGCTCTGAGTCTAAGGCCCACCGGCCTAAGCCTAAATTATTGGGTGGATAGGGGTTATTTTAGATTAAAATTAGTAGCGCTAATTATTTTGCGAAAACAACATGGGACTAAGGCATATTTGGGAGTGCCCTTGAATCAGGCCTGTGTACGGGTCTACCTTTTCACGGTCCGGTCCGGACAAGTTTATTTTGCGCCCAGCCCAGTCCGGAGCTAAATTTTTTCTTCAAGCCCGACCCCTTTTACTCCATTTTTAAATTTCATCGAGTCCGCTTATAACGTGTTAGAAGCTAAGATACAGTGTTAAATTTTGGTGAGAACTTGAAAATGGGGTTCTTTTTAAAAAGCGAGATATGATAAAATATATTTAAAACCAAGAATTTCCGGGCCGGCTCGGTCCGAAAGAAATTTTTAAAGTTGGGTCCAGCCCGTGCACAGGCCTGCCTTAAACACAAAAGGAGCTGAAATTGCTATACAGACTGAAATATATAGGAACATCAAGAAGTCGGAAGAGAAATAAGTGAAATTTGGTTCTAGAAATCTATTTTGTCACTTTTTGAGAAGAGAAATTAATATAAGTTATACAGTTGAAAATCATAAAGAAAAACCACAGCAAATTAATCAAAGAGTACCACTTGTACCACAAAAAGTTTGTTTTGAATAAGAAGTTTATAGCACTTTTTGACAATAATTATTAATTTATACTTTTGAAGGCATTTTTGTGAAATTCACTAACCGTTTCCTGGACGGGTAACTGGAACTGGGGCATTGCTGCCATAGTGTTGACCAGGGCGAATGGGTTTAGCTGAAAATGTTCATGGATAAAAAAGTATATTTCATTTCTCGAAAATTGAGATCATAAAAGTCATCTTTGCAAAAGCTTTTGCTGAGTTAAGATTGCTGAGTTTATACAATAAATTAAATTTATAAAATATTATTTTTCCAAGATTTTGAGCAAAAATTTAAAATTTTTTAGAAGAAAGTTTAACGCTACTCGTTTTACACCCTCCCCCCCAAAGCTACTCGTTTTTAATCCCCTCCCCACAAAATCGGACCTACTCGGTTATACCCCCAACCTCCCCAAAATCGATTTTTGGGAGTGGTCAAAAATCATTTTTAAGTCATAATTTTGCTATAAAAAGGCCAGAAAAGTAATTTTAAAAGGGATTAAGGGCTGTATTGGCAGGGGAAGGGAATAATACAGGGCCACTTTAGCTGCTTTACCGTGTTTTTCAACAATTTTTTGACTGTTTCATTAGACACTTCAAAAAGATTAAGAGAAATAGTTACCGATTTGGAGACCTCTCCTAGCCAAATTCGTTGCCTGACAGCCTCTGCAAATCGGTATTGAAAAAAAATATATATATTATAAACAATCTACCTTTGATTCTCTCTACCTCAAACTGGTACTTTTTGCGGTCTTTCATGGCATTCTCTTTGGTCTGTAAGAAACAAAATATTTATGCGCATATAGCTACATTGAAGAAGCATGCCCACGCTACAGTCGACGCTTGTCAAGAGACCCGGCAAGTTACTGGGTTCGACACAGTTTTGACATCCATTTTTTTTATCTTCTACTAGTTTTGTTTTGACAATCTGGTCCCGAATATTGCAAGGATTCCGATTTTGCCGATCACTTTTTGGAAATACGAAATTTTATTGTCCAAAAAAGCAAAAACTCGTTTGAAAAACAGGATTTTTGTTAAATCGAGTTACGTTATATCGAGTTTTTCCTTTTTTAGAAAAACAAATTTTCAATTTTCGTAAAACGATCGGCAAAATCGGAATCCTTGCGATATTTAAGACCAGACTGCAAAAACAGGACTGTCAAAAAACTTTAAAGGGGGGGGGACACTTCATATACGCATCGCCCTAGGTCCCAGGTTCGACTACCACTGGATGCACACTCTATTTTTCATCTCCTTTTGTTTACAAGTTTGGTGTCAAAATGATCCTCACATTCTTGCCTATCTAACAAGATCATCAGCGCAGGGATCCATACCTACTGGAGCTTATTTACAGGCTAAAATAGGCTAAATTTCCTAAAATCGATAGTTTTGGGTTATTCTTTGACTGGTTTGATTGATATTTTTTGACTTTTTTCTAAAAGTCATACTTTCATATACCAAAATGTAGCCAAGATTCTGGGCTTTCTTTTGAGCTATCCAACAGAAAACATGTAATATAAAGTTAGAGCTAGAATTTGAAAAACCTTCTACGATGTCCAACTCCATGCCATCCTTAAAGGGCCATTGCCGTCCCCGACAACGGTTGTCCTTCGCCAATTAAAATTTTTTTATCTATCGTTGGATTTACGTACGAATTTTTCAACTTGGTTTCTAACAAAACTATACCTAAAATAAAATTATAGACCTTGTTTTGTTAGAAACCAAGTTGAAAAATCAGTACAGAAGTTAAATGATTAGGCACGAAAATTTGAATTGGCGGGGGACAGTTAAAAACAGGTGGCAATGGCCCTTTAATAGAATTATCCCAGTAATTTTCGGTAGTATCCTGGAACTGACGTTTTTTTCGCAATTTTAATTCACATACTCACTTGCAATTTCACACTTAAAATGTAGCCCTGCTTCTTGGCGTCATTTCCAGTATATGGCTGTGAATGATCATGTAAATTAAAATTGCAAAAAACGTCAGTGCCAGAAGAATACCGAAATCCTGCTCCTCAATGGTACTCTTTTGTTCCTTGGTCAAACCTTCGCCACCTAATGTATTTTTTTGAAGTGATTTCGGTGTGTAAAAATTTCTATCTGGTTCTCCGTGAAATTCTGACTCTATAAAGTCACTAAACGCGTTGATAAATAAAATTAGTGGAGGCTCAGGCTATCTGAGACTAAGTACGCATCATTGGGGCTGATTTCCTTTGATTTTGATGGTCATTTGCTTGAAATCGAAAAATTGAGGCAGTTACTGACAGCAAAGCTGTGCTGGAAATTATTGGGTTGGTCCATAAGTTCGCGGGTGGTTATACACAACTCGCGAGGTTTCTGCATGGGTTTCATACATTTCTACTCATAAAGCCATTAAATTTGACAAATGGGTTCCGCATTTAAAATATTATTTGTAAAACCAGAGAAAATTTTTCTGATGGGTTTCAGGATTAAAATTCAAAACAATTCGGAAACCCATCAAAAAGTTTGTTCCGTTTTTAAAAATTGTATTTTGAATGCGGAACACATCTATCAATTTTGAATGACTTTTATTAGTAAAAATGTATGAACCCGAACCTTGCGAGTTGTGTATAACCACCCGCGAACTTATGGACCAACCCAATATTGCAATTGATTTCTCGAAAGTTTTTGACTCTAGAAGTCAGCAAACTTAGTAAAAAATTAATAAAATTTGCACCTAGCGGGATAAGAACAGTCGATTTTGGGCGATCCGTATATGAAGTGTCTTCTCTCTTTAAAAATAAGGTTTAAAAAAAGTTGCGGACCCTGGGTGGGAACGAACTTCTGGGGCGGTAGTAATAATCAAAATATCCGCGGATAAAATCCTTAGTAACCATCAACGGGTTGAAAAATCGGCATGCCCCTTTAAAATCAAAATAAAAGTCTTTTGAAATAGGGGGTCCATTCAATATATAAAATACGGTAATTAGTAGTTTTTTTCTTTGTAAGGAGAGCAGCAAAAAACACACCTCTCTGAGAGCTGCTTCCAGGTTCTTGATGCGCTCCATGCTGGCTCGGTACCTCTTCTCAAGTTTGGGTAGTTCTGAATTAGCAATAAATTTCTTTATCAAGTCTATTATTTTCAAACACATACCACATCTCAAGTCAGCATTGTCCCTGACCAACTGTTTGTGAACAACTGTGAGCTGTTCCAAGTTGTTCTCAAGGAAGATGATCTTCTGTCTTTGGACAGGACTGGACAGGAACTCCTCTTCAGCTTCTGGACCAGTGGGTGCCTTTTTCATCCTATGCGACAAGTCCTGTACAAATATTTTGCGGAGGTTGTGCAGGGATTGGAGTTCTTTGTTGACTGTCTCCTCAAGTCCTTTTAAGTCTTGCTTGGCTTGCTCTCTGCAAAAGTCAATATTTTAGCGGAGTACGGAGCAAAAATTTAATAAAAGGCTGCCAAAAAGAGAATTTCAAGCTATCATTTTCAAGGGAACGGTTCAAACTGCTAACTCGAATTCGTAAGTTATGAAAACAATATATTGTAGAGCATAGTTAATTTACTGTAAAAAATTTAAATGTATTTAAGGCGATCAACACAAAATTAAATCTGGAGACTTGAGAAACATGTTGAAATTGCCTTGGTCCCCCTTGTGGATTTTTGATATTATTTCTACTGTCGAACCACGATATAGTGACACTACAGTCGAACCTCGCTATAGTGGCACCCCAAAAGTTCGTTCCCCCGCTGGGTCCGATACCTTTTTAGACCTCCTTTGAATGTTTTTGTCAATTCTGTTTTGACAGTCTGGTCCCAAATATCGCAATGATTCCGATTTTGCCGATCGTTTTTCAGAATCCAAAAACTTTTCTCTCCAAAAAAGTAAAACCTGGATAAACGGGCACCCTTTCAGAAACAGGGTCCCCATTTATCCAGGTTTTACTTTTTTGGAGAGAAAGTTTTTGGATTCTGAAAAACGATCGGCAAAATCGGAATCATTGCGATATTTGGGACCAGACTGACGAATCAGAATAAAAATCGAGCTAAAAAAGTGTCGGAGCCAGCGGGGTAACCAACTTTTGGGGTGCCGGTTTATCCAGGTTCGACTGTACTAAAATTATGATGAGTAACTGAGTATACAGTCGAGTCTCGATTTAACGTACCCCCTGGGGACCCGCCTAGGGGTACGTTAAATCGGGGGTTAATTTGACGGAGTTTATTATTGGAAGGACCAACCCTAGGGGTACGTTAAATCGAGGGGTACGTTAAATCGGGGTTAATTTGACGGAGTTTATTATTGGAAGGACCAACCCTAGGGGTACGTTAAATCGAGGGGTACGTTATATCGGGGTACGTTAAATGGACACTCGACTGTAGTAGTTTTTTAATCTATTTGTTAAAAAAGTGTTCAACCCGGCTCGAATTTCAAAGGGTGTAACTCTGACTGTAGAATCTTGTTCGACTGTAGAAAGATGTATTGTCAAAATCTACAGGGGTACCAACGCAAATTTTGGCCAAATATTTTTCGAGTTTCCAGACTCGCATTTTTATGTCTCTTCGCCAAAAAAAATAAAATTTCATACAGTAAACCGGCCATGCGGTAAAAGATAGCGCTGTTAGAATTTTTGAATTCGATTTTACAGTTTGATCGGCTCCTCTGTTGGTCAAAGCTGTTCAGAAAAATCCCTTGCAATTTTTCTGTTGGAAAAACCATCCTTTTTCCAATATTTTTGGTACTTCTTTAGTCCCCCCCCCCCAATACTCGGATTTTTGAAAAGTGACCCAAAATCAAACCCCCCCCCCCCCCGAACTCATTTCTGCACAACAAGATACGAAAAGAAAAATAAAATTTTGCCAAAAAAGGTTGCCACAGGCTCCTTGGGATTAGATGGTCTTTTTCGGGTATTTTAGGGTCATTTTTCGGTGATTTATCACATTTTTCTTGCTGGAGCTAGGCAAAGACTCTCTAAATGCATTTTATGATCAAGAGGCAAGCTCGGAATTATGTCTAAGGTAAGTCTGTAAACGAATCTCTAACCAACCAAGCCCTCTGCGCCCCGAAGGGGCGCAGAGGGCTTGGTTACTTGGGGTTGAGATGCGCACACACACATACCTCAGACACAATCACTCGAAAGTGACTCTGGATGCATGAAAAAGAAACGAGGGAAAATGCTGTTCGGTGAAAAAACAAAGATGTTGAACATAGTTTTGAATACTGGGGCCTACCGCAGAAATAACTCTGGTATGCATGCTTTTTCATGCATCCAGAGTCACTTTCGAGTGATTTGCGTCTAAGGTATGTGGGTGTGCGCATCTCAACTCCAGCCCCAAGCCCCCTGCGCATCCTTCGGGGCTTGGGGCTTGGAGTTGAGATGCGCACACCCACATACAGGGGACAGGCAAAAAAAAGGTGACCATGCCCCTTTAAAAGACCATCTACCCCAAGGGGTGAGTGGCCAACTTTTTTGATAAAATTCGACTTTTTTTATTAAGAAATGATTCTCGTACCTTATTGTGCAGAAAAAATGAGTTCGGGAGGTGATTTTAGGTCACTTTTAAAAAAATCCGAGTATGGGGGGGAACTAAAGAAGCTCCATATTTTTTTCTTTGAACACTCCAAAACTACCCAAGGTAGTTAAAGGTAACCGAAGAATAGCTGTTATACACAACCTAAAATAAAATGTTTTTTTCAGCCCTAGACTAGGGAAGGGTCATTGCTAAAAAAAAGCCATACCGCTTATCGGAAGCGGCGGACAAATCTTTGAAGCGCTTTTCTTTCTCCACCTCATCATTTTTCAACCTTTCGAAGTCCTGCACAATCTTTTCTTTTTCCAACTGCAACTCTTGAAGGGAATCCTGAAATACATTTCATTTAATTTGAAGTTTAAAAATTCGATTTTCGGTGCTTTTAGTTAGACCTTTGGTCGCTGTTGCGTCCTATTTTGAACTGGCTCCTTTTTTATTTTTTCAGTTTTTCAGTTCGGAAGACATCTTTATGTCTGGGCTAACAGGGCTGACGCCGTCTCGGCGCTGGCCTAACCTGAGTCCAAGGTTTAGGCTAAGTTTGCAAAATTCCAAAATCATTAACCCAAGAGCCAAAAAAAGTTAAAATTGAAAAGGCGTGAATTCAAACAGATTGGGACAAAGGTGGCCAAGCGCCTCCACGCCCTTTTTTATTTCGATTCCTTTTTTTAATGTCTGAATTTCGATTTTTGTTTCGATATTTTTCTATTTTCGACGTATCTTGAAAAAAGTCTTTCTGATACATCTTGTATCTTTTGGGAGGATGTTATTATATGTTATACGATAAATTTTACACACATTCAGTTGTTTGAGTTGACTGTTCTTCAAAGCAATCTGATCTCTGAGTTGAGCTACAAGCTTCTGGTGCTGCTGCTGAGCCTCTTCATCTACTTTGCCTGAGGTTCGCGAAGTACCAGCAAGTTTTGCATTAAGGGCGTCCACGTCATCTTCCAACTGTCGTTTGCTCTTCTCCTGAGCTTCAATGCTCTCTGCATATTGGGCAAGTGTGAATAATTGTGATACAGAAAAGTTGAAAAGCCCACCTTGCAACGATTTGTTCTTTTTCTCTACCTGCTGCAACTCCAAACGACAGTCGGCCAGCTCTTTGTCTACAGTTTCAAGCTTTTTGACCACGTCTCCAGACCCACTTTCGAGCTGGGACAATTTCTGAAAATAAGCTACAAGCTAGAGGAACATTAAAAACTGCGACCCGAAACTAGCGCATCCAATTCCACAAGTTACCTTGGTCGGTCTACTAATAATCTTATTTTAGACAAATTTTTAGACGGCAAACCGTCAGATAGTATCGAATTAAAGGGCATGGCCACCTGTTTTAAATTTATCCCGGCCAATTAAAATTCGGGGGACAATATTCGTAACAGGTGACCATGCCCCTTTAAAGAGGCTCTAATTATTTTAAACAATTAAAAAATAAAATGTTATCCCTAAAATAAAAAAATATGGAGCAGGTTACAATACCCCAGCACTCAGGTTTACCTGACCCCCAGCACTCAGGTTTACCTAACCCCAGCACTCAGTTTTACCTGACCCCCAGCACTCAGCTTTACCTGACCCCAGCACGCAGGTTCAACCACACCAATTCAAAGTGCTGGGGTCAGGTAAACCTGAGTGCTGGGGTCAGGTAAACCTAAGTGCTGGGGTCAGGTAAACCTGAGTGCTGGGGATAAGATGTATCCCGCTGTCATCATGTCTCTCACTGAAGGGAGGAAATGGCTCAAGATTTTTGTACTGTTCGCTTTCATGACAAATCCATTGCTGTGTATAAGCGAAACAAATTTTCGCAAATGAAACATATCGATTAAGTTCATCGCTTGTGTGTGTATTTTGCTTGAGATAATAAATAATTGGGTACTTATGGGTTATCGGATATCATTTTCAAATTTTGTCCTTTCCTACCAATCTGAGTGCTGGGGGTCAAGTAAACCTGAGTGCTGGGGTCAAGTAAACCTGAGTGCTGGGGGTCAGGTAAACCTGAGTGCTGGGGTCAGGTAAACCTGAGTGCTGGGGGTATTGTAAACCTTAGCCAAAAATATCGTAAATTTTCCAATGAGCGAAGATCCAAAGCCTAAGCCTAAGGCTAAGCCTAATTCCTGAGCCTAAAAATTATTGGGGGAGAAGGGGGGGATATATATTACAGTAGCGCCAAAATTTTCCATACACAGTCGAAACTCGCTAATCATAAAAATTTTACATTTAAAATTCAATTCCTGATAACACGCCACCCTATTTTCAAAGAAAAAAGAATTGAGAACTAAAAGAACGAAAATTGAGCTAAAAAAAGGTCGGAATCTAGGCGGAAACGAACTTTTTGGAGTGACGTGTTAGCGATGTTCGACTGTATTTGAGCTATCTGCATTGGTAAAATTTAAGATTGGCATCATTCGCATTGACCCATCTTACTGCTGCCTAGAACAACGCCCTGAAAAATACCTGTTGGTTAGATTTGAAGTCACTTGTGAGCTTTGAAATGCTGGAAAAGCAGTTAAAAACATGTATTAGTTAAATCCCAAACAAAATCTTACCAAATTCTAGCATGGGCCAGAAGTTCCTCGTCAAAAGGCTTATCTGTGTCGATCATTTCACTTGTGAACTGAATTTTTTTTTTTTCGTATAAGACTACCATTTGAAATAATAGCATTTTTTAGGGCATTCCCCATTTTCTGTTTTCTCTGAGCTCGCGCCTTTTTAAGTTTTAGCATTTTGAAGGGGTAATATTTTATTTTGCCGAATGAATTCTTTTGTAGTTCCCTGATTCGCTGAAAAATTCCCCCTAATTTGAAATTAAATTTTTTTATTAATTTTTTGTTTATTTTTCAAACTTCTTTAAACTATTGTGTAGCTCAAATCTCAAATTTCTAACGAGCTATCAAACTCGAGTGAATGATTTTACAAATGTGGAAATTCCAGGGTTTGGAAAAAATAGAGAAAAATAAAAGTTATTTTATTCAAACCCCTAAATCTCTGCATTTCTGTAATTATTCAATGGGTTTGTTAGCTCGTTAGAAAGCTGAGATTCTGGGCTACACTGTAGTCGAAAAGAATTTGTAAAATAAATGTAAAAATTAAGAAAAAGTTAATTTCATTTTTGAGTAATTAGTGGGCAAAAATACAGGGTGTAGCAAGTATTTTGGCTTTTTAAAATGGCTGTATTTTTAAAATTTCATAAACACAGCAACCAGATCTTTTTTTTTATCAGATAGAGGAAGACGGGAGTTTTCGTTTAATATCAAATTTGTGCTACTAATCTATCTGATTCTTCAAAAATATCTATTTTAGTGCGATATGGTGTTCAGTACTCAAGAAAAGGCCTTTTGTGTGGTTGAATTCGGCAAGTTGGGTAGTTGCGTTGATGTGCAGAGAAATTTCAAGCGCCAATATCTCCTTCCAGCTCGTGCTAAGGTTCCTCACAAAGACAGCATTAAGCAATGGTTTGAAAAGTTTTTTGGCTATCGGGGATGTCAAGCGCAAGAAGAGAAACAACACAAGGTTAGGTATTTTCAAGTCTTTCTTTAAATTTCTTCTTTTGACTTCATATGGGTTCGGACCATAGTTGGATCGCCGCCGCCGGCGGCGCCGCCAGGCGGCGGCGGCAAAATATAAGGTGCCGCCGGCGGCGGCGGCTGCGCCGGCGGCTGAAAATGAGGTCGGCGGCGGCGGTGGCGGTGCGGCGGAGTAAATAGGCTGCGGCGGCGGCGGCGGTGGCGGCGATGTGGCGGCGGCGGTGGCGGCGGTGGCGGCACCACCAATCACAAATTGCCAAAACAATGCTTGTTTTGAATGGTCATCTTACGAAAATATGATAAAATGACATAATTTAGAATTTTACTGCTCTCTTGAAAAAATTTATTCTATGACAAACATAAATTAAACAGAAATTTTTTTTGGCAGTGAAGCGTTAGTTGGCGGCGGCGGTGGCGGCGATGGCAGCGCCGGCGGCGGCGGCGAAATAAAAAGTGCCGCCGGCGGTGGCGGCGGCGGTGGTGGTGGTTTTTCGGAGATGCACAACTATGGTTCGGACAGATCTGGTAATAGCTGCAGTGCTCTCGTTTTTCACTGCCGATCTACATTCCAGTGTTCGCAGCGTGGCAAGAAAAGAAGGAACTCCGTCAAGAAGAACAATTCATCGAATTCTCAAGGTTATTTTCATTGAGTTAGCAATGAAGGATAATCATGAATTTTCAGGATGAAAAATTCAGTCCATACAAGCTTTCGCTTATCCATGTTCTTCATCCTCGAGATCATCAGGCTCGTGTTCTCTTTGCTCAATCACAACTGGCTATCATCTTCTTGGACAATCTTGTTTTCTGTGATGAAGCTCACTTTCAATTGAATGGGGGCGTCAACAGGCACAACTTCCGTTACTGGGATGACAATAATCCACATTGGTTTGAACAAGTTCCGCTCCACTCGCCACGTGTCACTGTCTTCGGTCTGATTGGCCATCAAGGAATCGTTGGGTCATGTTTCTTTCACGAAAACATCAACAGTGCCAACCATCTGAATCTTCTTCAACAACATGTGAATCCTGATTTGTGTAAGGGAGGCAGATAGCAGAGAAATAAGAAAAAGGCCTGGGGCGACCCGATAGCTCAATTGGTTAGAGCGCCGACTTGCAAGGAGGATATCGTGGGATCGCACTTTTTCCCAGGCCTGTAGAAAAGCCGTACGCGGCCACTGGCGTACGCTTACTTTTACAAGAGTGGCCAAATTTCAATGAGTTGATTTTTCTGCAGGTGATTAATGGTCATTAACTTGTTGATTAATTTCGCTGTAAAGGATGGTGCACCTCCTCACTGGGCTCTTTGTTTGCGTGCGTACTTGTCTGAAACGTTTCCTGAACGATGGATGGACAGAGGTTCTTCAAATTTTCCATGGCCGCCTTACTCACCGGATCTTACGCCATGCGACTTCTTTTTATGGAGCTGAATTAAAAACCGAGTCTACCATGAGCCGATTTCACACCTGGATGAGCTTATTGGGAGAATTGAACTTGCATTTGAACAATTGCCTCAAGAAATGATCAATAATTGTATCGCAGCATATCCTCTTCGATTGAACCGTTGTATCGCTGTTGGCG
Source organism: Ditylenchus dipsaci (assembly GCA_004194705.1). Lineage (NCBI taxonomy): Eukaryota > Metazoa > Nematoda > Chromadorea > Rhabditida > Anguinidae > Ditylenchus > Ditylenchus dipsaci. The sequence continues at coordinate 979,064 of SADC01001318.1, read as the reverse complement.
GTAGAAGTGTTGAAGAAACATTTGCAAATGTTAAAATTTTATATAAAATATGGTATTTAACGAAAACTCTCGTCTTTCTCTATCTGATAAAAGAGATCTGATTGATGTGTTTATGAAATTTTAAAAATACAGCCATTTTAAAAAGCCAAAAATACTTGCTATACCTGTAAATACCACACATTTTTAGGGCAATTTTTTAAAAAAAATATTAGAAAAAGTCTTTCACGAAACAGAAAGGTTCGCCTTAAGTTCTTCCGTTCAGCCGACCCTCCCTCTCAACTTTTTCCTCTTTTCCCCACTTATTGTTTTTTGGCTCGTGCTTAGGCCCAGGCTAGCCCAGCGTGTGTTAGAATGTACTCATACGTATTTTTATTAATTGTTTTGTAGTTCATGGAACATTGTTAACTCCGTCCTAACATACCCTGGTCTGACCTGCGCCTAAACACAAGAAAAAAAACAAAGGGGAATATGGAAAAAATTTAAGAAGGTGGGTGACCTAAACGGAAAAAACAAAACTGTTAATAAATTCTAAAATTTGAAGAAAGCGCCAATTTAAAAAAAACCAGAAAATGGAAACGCCATGTATTTTCGGAAAGCTGCAACAACCTACCTTTTCTGACACTGGATAATTGCTTCCCATTCGGAGAGCTCTCGCAACATGTTCTGGATGTTTTCGTAGACGCGTTTCTTCTGAGTCACACTAATCTCCTTCATCTCATCCAACTTGCTGGTCAGAGTCACAGCTTCCAGGTTTTTCTTGGCAATGTCGTCCTGAATTTCAATTTTTTGTAATTTTTAAGCAAGATTTTTTTGTTTTCTCACAGATAATTGCTCATTTTCACTGATCAGCTGAGTGCACTCAGCTTTCTTTTGTTCCAAATTGAGAGCAATTTCTTGGATGGCTGAGAACAGCTCCTCAGTTTCCTCGTGGCTCTTGGCATTGGCTTCTTGCGCTCTTTGCAACTCTGCCAACATGTTGTCATAGTCGGTTTTGCGTTGCTTTAAGGCTTCCTCCTGAAAATTTGGGTTTTGTATAAAGCGGTACCTTTTTGTACCAAAAAAGTGCCCAGTATTTAGGTTTTGTAAGGTGCTAATAATTAGGCGCCTAAGTTTGTAGGGCTGCGATTTCAAAAATTAAAAAAGGCCATCTGGGCAAAAACATTTTGAGTATTTCTGAAAAAGGCCAGTTTACCGAGTGCTTATTTACACATCAAAACGGAAAAAACGATTTTAACTAAAATTGCAAAATTGAAAAAGATTCAAAGGTGGCGAAAAAAGATAAATTTTTGACGCTAATGAAATATGCCACCTTTCGAAAAAAGCGACTGAAATATACCGTCTCCCCCCCCCCCCCCAATAATTTTTTCAGGGGTACCTAAAACACAAATTTTGATTTTTTTTAAAGGCTAATATTAGCACTGGCCACGCCCTGAGCCCAAGCCTAAGACGTGAGGGTCTAAGCCTAAACGTGGGGAAGGGGGGGGGGGTTTATTCTAGTAGCGCCATACTTTTCGAAATAACAGATGGCACCCGTGGTTTATATGCTAGTGGATGAGGATGAAACTATCCAACAAATTTTTTTTTCTCGAAAAACCAGTCAAATTTGTTTTTTAGCCCTTCAAATTCCAATCTTCTGTCAATTTTTTAGTCCTTCGAAATATTATGCCGTCGAGTGTTTGTTTACTTTTTTGCAATTTCTCTTTTTGCAAGCACTCGCAAGTCGTCTAACGCGCAATTTAATATTGCTTTAGACGACTTAAAAGATTTTCAATAAAAATTAAAAAATCTTCTGCGATTTCCGGATTTGACTGAAATAATTTTTGGGCCAACTCTACTATCTATTGCCTTCCCAAAATAATTTAAAAAAATCTTACCTGTTCTAGCAGCTGTTGTTTGACCCGTTCTGTGGTAGTGGACTGCACCTGTATTTCATCGTCCTTCTCATCCAATTGCTGGTACAGCTTGGAGCGCTCCTCTTCATACTTTCTTCTCTCCTCGTCCGAAATTGGACCTGTTCTGGAGCTTAGCAAAGGCTCTCTGTTGGCCGACCGGTCTAGGTTCGAAAACATGGAGTCGCTCATTGATGGAGTTAGGGCTGCAAAAAATAAAAAATGTAAAATCCATTACTAAATACCGTATTTCTCTAATAATGGACATCCCTAGGGTGTGAAAAGGCTCTTAGGCAAGTTAAGACTCATTTTGGTAGCTCATTTCACTGGCTACAATTCGGGTTGGAATCCGCCTGAGAACAGTTTTCAAAAAGTGGGTCAAAAACACAATGCAAAGAACACTATTGTGTAATAAGGGTATACAGTTAGAAAAAAATGGTATTGGAAAGATCAAATTTACCACTGTCTGTCAACTGGGCATTTGCGGCGGAAGCAAAATCAGGCATTTGAGACCACTCGGTCTCAGGCACTCGATCACCCGCTCGCCATCTCTTCAGCTCAGACTCCACGGTCTGCAGTGTCAATAATTGTTGGCGAAGACGAGCAACTTTTTCTTTTTCTCGCTCATATCTCCGCTTCCACTCCTCTGCTGTCAGCTCTTCGTTGACCACCACCACGTTCTTAATGGTCTTGGCTCTGCAAGGGAAATAATTTATAACGGTTTTTTTTGGTAAAACTAAATAATTTTCTAACCTTTGACCGAAGAGCAAAGTGGATTTGGTTTCAGCTTCATTGTACTGAAAAAGTTAGGTTTTTAATTTGAATTGCAAGTGGGTGCATTAGAAAGATTCAATTTTACCCACAACTTTTTTTGAATTAGCGTCTTTTTGCAACATATTTTTAGATCTATTTGAAGCAGGGGACATTTGGGCTAGGTTTTTGAGCCATACGGTCAACCACCGACAAACCGGCACACCTGGGGACCTTGCGGTGCTGGTAGGTGGGTCATTTTGATATATTTTTTGTGTGGCAACCATAACAGAGTCCTTCAGAGTGCCGGTCTACCGAGAATTGACTTTTTTCGAATTTCGAATCTCAAGACAAAACATTTTCTGGGCCAATTGCGATATGGCTGTAGGTGAAATTACTGATTTCCCGCAGTAAATACATAAATAAAAGCATTTTTCGGTGTTTTTTCAATTGTAAAATTCATTTTTAGCTCAACATGGGCCCTGAATCTCTAGTTTCTGATGAGCTATTAGCTGGCTTCATCTGATATGGAAAAGTGAGAGAACAAATGGTTTTGAAAAACGTGAAGTAGTTTCGTAAAAACACATTTTCCTCAAATTTTTTCCAACGTGCTGAGACAGTTGATGGCTCATCAGAAACTAGAAATTCGGGGCTACATGTTGATCTGAAAAAGTAGATTTTACGATTGTAAAACACCGAAAAATACTCGTCTTAATATATTTACTGCGAGAAATCAGTATTTGGTGCGTGAAATCAATTTGAGCCATTGCGATTTTGGCGCTACTAGCGAATACCCCCCCCCCCAAGCATCCGACCTTTAAAAATTGCTGTAACTACCCTTGCAAACAACAAGTTTAGGCTTAGCCCTTAGGCTTGGGGTAGGCCAGCGTACGGAAGTTGTGACTAATGAAGAGTTTGCGCACATTTTCCGGGTCTGGGACATATATTTGGGTACTTTATACTAAAGTAAAAAAAGTGAAAATCGTTGGGGGGGGGGGGGGTTATTCGCTAGTAGGGTCGCGATTTTTTATTTTACAAAAGAGTAGTTTTCAAATTTGAGTTGTCGGCGCTAGTGTCATATAGTCGAACCTCGATACAAAGTCACCCACTGACCAAAAGGTGACCTTATATCGAGATGACCTGATATTGGGAGTATCTTTTCTATACAGTCAAACTTCGATATAACGTACACCTTGGGACCAGCTCAGGTGTACGTTATATTGCGGGTGCACGTTATTTCGGGTGTACGCTATATCGAAGTTTGACTTACCTTATCTACCTGCCAACCAAACCTGATTTAAAAAATTGGTCTTATATATTGAGGTGACCTTATATCGAAGTCCGACTGTATACCCTCCCCAATAATTTTTTCACTCAGGCTCAGGTTAGGCTCAGGGCCTGGCCATTACTAACAAGGCTTTTTGTACAACTGTTTTTGTAATTTGCTTTTAAACATTTCTGAAAATTATCGGAGGGTTTACGGCACTATTTTTTTTGGGGGTTGTCCCGCCTACCTATCTGCTGGACGCTAAAGAATTTCACTGTAAATGGTAACTGTATCACCAAAAGTTGGTAATGCAGTTGATTAGCACTCAGTCGAGATCGAACTTGATTTTAATTTTCATTCAATACCAACTTTACCCACTAGACTACATGGGCATTACTGTTTATAAGAAGTTAATTTTTACTATAGCCGTTAACTTATTATAATCCGGGCCCTCACTCAAATCCTGGCCATTCTAAATTCGCCTAATTGGGACACGTGGGGGTTCAAAGTGAAAGTGTGTACCTGAGTGAAAAAGTGATGGTGCGATATGAGTAAGCAGCAAAGGTTTTTAATTTAGATGTCCTCAATGCAGGGGGAAGGTTTGGAGTTAGGGTTAGGATTCGCCATTGGCAATATGCTTAAAAAAAGTCAAAGTTTTTTCGGCTAAATAACGATAAGTATTTGTATGATAAACCACATCTTGTGTTCGATTTTAACTCCTGACAAAAAAAGCTTTTCCCAAATGTCACGCCAATCCCTAAAAAAATATTTTTCTGTTTGAAATTTTTATAATCAAATCATTTGAGTGTTTCAATAAGTTCAAAACAACTTACTGAGGCCGGAGAACAACAAATGACAATAGTTGTGCGTGAGTTACCACCCAGTGACTCTTGCAGAATACGCTAAAAACACACAAATCAAGCCGTTCCGGTCCAGTCCTCTTAATTACCGTCAATTTGGAATCTCTGTAGGGAACGTGGGACTTGGTGCCTTCAGCCAGTGATGCAATCACATTACCAAGGGCTGACAGAGACTTGTTGATGTTTTTGCCTCCTCCAACACCGCTCCTTCTGCTCCAGTCTACAAAATATTTAAATGATATAAGAGCAACTGTGCTAACTGGAATATCTCCAACTACCGTATTTCCTCTGATAAAAGACCCTCGTGTTCTATTTTCAACCTCCCCCAAAAGGTATTAACCAACATATTTGTAACAAAATGGTTTGTAAAAAAACTTTACCTAAAATAACATTCTAGGCATTGTTTTGTTAGAAACAAGTAAAAATCCGTACAGAAGTCGAATGATTAGCAAAATTTTCGGCGCTACTTGGATATAACCCCCCCCCAAATCAACTTTTTTCAAAGTGTTTCCAAACACTTTATATCGACCTAAAATGGCCTCAGGAGTTCAAAAAAGGCATTATTTTTAAGTTCTGGTCAATAAAAATTGAGTTTTGGGACCACCCAAAATTGGACGATACCCAACTGTCAGCCATGAATGAATTTTTTTTTTCGATTTTTGATTAAAAATCATCGATTTTCTAAGCAAAATTTTTGGAAATTCATCCCTCATACTAAAATCTCTTCCTGAATCCGAATCCGTTGAGATCGGATCAAAATAATTCTTGTGCGCTGAGATATTCGTTAAAGTAGCTAAGTGGTGCGAAATTTCTGTCTGATATACTCAAAATAGCAATATCTCAGCGCACAAAATTTATTTTAATCTGATCTCAACGGATTCGGATTCAGGAAGAGATTTTAGTATACCCCTTCGGGGCGCAGGGGGCTTGATTGGTTAGAGATGCGCGCACTCACTTACCTTAGACATAATTCCGAGCAAGACTCTTGATTAAAAATGAATATAGTGACTCATTTTGCCCAGATCCAGTGACCAAAACATAGTAAAATACATTGAAAAACGTGCGGCAGAATAAAATTTCACAGCGAAAATGTGGCCGCGGCGAATTGTGTTACGTACCAAATTGTTCTCGGGGTGAATTGGCGGGGTGAAGGGTGAATCGGGGTGAATTTTGATACTTTTTGATATGCCCGACGGTGAATTGTCTCTGACGGTGAATTGTCCCCACGGTGAATTGTCGCGTACCACCCCCAATCCCCCCCGCCCCATACTCGGATTTTTTGAAAAGTGACCTAAAATCACTTTCCGAACTCATTTTTTCTGCACAATAAGGTACGAGAATCATTTCTAAACACTTTCTGAATAAAAAAAGTCGAATTTTACCAAAAAAATTTGTCACCCACCCCTTGGGGGTAGATGGTCTTTTAAAGGGGCATGGTCACCTGTTTTTGCCTGTCTCTGTATGTGGGTGTGCGCATCTCAACTCCAAGCCCCCAAGCCCCAAGCCCCCGAAGGATGCGCAGGGGGCTTGAGATGCGCACACCCACATACCTTAGACACAAATCACTCGAAAGTGACTCTGGATGCATGAAAAACATGCATACCAGAGTTTATTTATGCGGTAGGCCCCGGTATTCAAAACTATGTTCAACATCTTTGTTTTTTTCACCGAACAGCATTTTCCTCGTTTCTTTTTCATGCATCCAGAGTCACTTTCGAGTGATTTGTGTCTGAGGTATGTGGGTGTGCGCATCTCAACCCCAAGCAACCAAGCCACCTACGTCCCTTCGGGGGCGCAGAGGGCTCGGTTGGTTAGAGATGCGTGCACAGACTCACCTTAGACATAATTCCGAGCTTGCCTCTTGATCATAAAATGCATTTAGAGACTATTTTGCCCAGCTCCAGTGACCAAAAATGATACCAAAACATGTTGATTTGGGGGGGGGGCGGGGGGTGGTTAGGTTATATCCAAGAAGGGTCAATTTTTCAAATTGGCGTGCCAAGTGTCTCTTTTTGACCGAAATTTCACGCTGAACATGACGGTGAAAAAAAAGTTGAAAAAATTACTATACGAAAGTCAGCTACCACTTTGAACTACCCAACTCCCTATTTTTGCTCATGCAACTTTAAGAGAGTAGATATCGCTAATCTTATTACTGATTTTAGTGTTTTTAATTTTAAAAGGCGCATATCACGGGCTTTTTTATGAGGTATTGAAGTGTTTACAACAATTATATGTAAAAATTTCAGTTCAAACAAATAGTTGTGTCATTTTTCGAAAAAATTATTGCTACTTAAAGGACCCTGTCTCTTCTTAATCAATGGTCCCGCGCCAGGAAAAACTGCACCATAAAATGCTATGAAGATTAGCAAGACTCTCAAAACAAAGTTCAAAAAAGTTTTGACGTAATTCTAATTTGGTTAAAGAAAACTGCGATTTTGACGCCAAATTCGTATTCAGCATGGTCGATTCGCTTATAAAACTTCCCTCAGACTCCACAACTTGCTGTCGAATTTCAAATTCCGCTCAAAACAACAGTTATTATTATTCAAATCTCGAGTTTTTACGAATTTGTTTGAAGTTAAAACGTCTTTGTCTTGAGCGGAATTTGGAATTCGACAGCAAGTTATGGAGTCGGAAGGAAGTTTTATAAGTGAATCGACCGTGCTGAATACGAATTTTGCATCAAAATTGCAGGTTTCTTTAACTTTCAGGAGTATTTTCTTAATAGACACTAGCCCGGTGAAAGTGCGGCTGTAAGTGCTCCAGAGTTATGTCTTTTAAAATAGATATTTTTTCGGAGTGGGGCGGAAGAGGATAAATTTTCAATTCACATCCTTGTGTAAAACCCGAAAAAGCAGTGGTTTCAGGAAATTCCGCTGAAATAACCTTTTTGGTCATATCTCCCTCCCTTTTATTCTGAAAACTGCTTATTTGTGGGGAATATTGAATTCTATCATGATATATAACAGGCTTAATTGTTTACAAGATCACCTAAAATCGACTTCAAGTGAAACTAGGGTAAATGGACATGTGCAGGCGCAAAAACCAACCTTGGACACTTTTTCACTACCAGCCAAATCTACCAAATACAGCTTGCCGGACAGCTTCTTCTGTGTGGCCTTGTTTTCTTGCTCCACCTGAAATTTTTAGATTTTTTAAAATGTGATACATTGAAGAGCTGTAGTCACCTGTATCTGAAAGACACTATGAGATCTGGAACTGTGCTCATTCATATTGGTGACAGCTGTCTGACGATTGTTCTTGCCTTCTTCAATGGCTGCCAAAACTTCTTCGGGGCTGCTCACAAACTGCTCCGTCACTCCTTTTACCTGAACAAGACATTTGCTAAGAAAATTTGGTGAAAATCAAGTAGTGAATTTTTTTGTCCTACAGTTAACTCTTTTCCCAGCTACAGTTGACGCTCTCTATAACGACGCTCTTTATAACGACCCTATGTCTATAACGACCCGGAAAAGACAGCTATTTGGTCACGAACGACCTCATTTACGTCAAAACGACGTTCTCTATAACGACTGCGTTTAGCCGGTCCATGAGAGTCGTTATAGAGAGCGTCGACTGTAAAGTAAAAAAATTCTAGGCGCTTACAGTCACAGGCTTTTTTGACATTTATCAAATCTAGCTTTTTCAAACTCCACTTACGAATCACGTATGGCAAAGACAGAAAAAATTAGCATGAAATCACGAACCCAGCGAAAGAGTCGAATTTCAGCGAGTGGTGTAATTTAGAGAGGAGACTTTAAAAAAATCAGAAGGGAGAGAAAATAAAAAATCAAAATTAAATTGCTTACATAAGGTACTCTATTCTTGTCCTCATGGATAGGCAGGTTTGTCCTTGTGATGTCCAGCAAATCTCTAATCTAAAAATACCATTTTAAAAACAAAAAAAAATTGAGCCAAAAATAGTCTACCCTTTCATTGTAGATCTCAAAGTAAGACACTTTTATATGGAATTCCAGGTTTTCATCATCCTGAAAACATATTTTTCTTAATCCTACAGCACTTTTTCCTAATAATTGGTGGATGGCACATACCATATTGTAGATGTGGTTGAATATGTCACTGATGATTCTAGGAATGATACCCTGCTTTTCTGGATTACCTATGGATCCCTGAACACACAAAATTTTTGCGGGCCTAGTTTTTAATTTTAACCAACCTCCATTGTGTGAGTTTTTCCCGAAGAGGTTTGACCATAGGCGAACACAGTTCCATTATAACCTATGATAGAAAAATTGTAGGTCTTTGATTTTGAAAAATTCATATTTAGGAAATTACCAGATAAAACATCTTGAACGATGTGATGGGCACTGCCTATAATTTATTTTTGATAGCAAATTTATCATAATTCTTAGCCACATGCATTGTGAGCGTAGCCAGTAGCAACCTTAGTATGAATAAAATTTTCGAAAAAAAAAGTTTAGAAAAACCAGAAAGGTACCAGTAGGGTTCACAGATGTCCTGGCTTTTTAGATTTTAAAGGGGCATTCCTGTCGCCATGACGTTTTCAATTTAAAAAAGGCATGTACCGGCTAGATTCAAAAAATATTAAAACTGATGCAAAATAGAAAAAGTCGAGCAAGGTTGCGGCACAATGAATGCCGATTTTTTCACACGCCTTCCTTGCTAGCACTCTAACTTTTGGAATTGGTTGTTCGAGCAGTCGATTTGAAAAATACTGGTACTGCTGGCTTCACCCATTCCTCCACAAATAGCCCTACCCATATAAACAGCCTCTTGATCAGAGTTTGGGTCAAACACATGGTCGTATACGTAAGGCCTTCCCTGAAATTATACCATTCTTTCTCTATTTACTAAATCTGCAAATAGTACAGTCGACTCTCTATTTTACGTACCCCAAAAGTTCGTTCCCCATATGTGTCCGACACTTTTTAGCCCAGTTTTTAAAATTTTTCATCGGTTCCGATTCGTCAGTCTAGTCCCAAATAACGCAAGGATTCCGATTTTGCCGATCTTGTTTAAGAAATGGTATGGTTTTGCCATTTCGACCCGCAACGCTCGATAGTACGCACACTTAAATTCTAAAAAAGTGAATTTAGGCGTACGCACTATCGAGCGTTGCGGGTCAAAATGGCAAAACTATACCATTTCTTAAAAACAATAGGCAAAATCCGAACCCTTGCGATATTTGGGACTAGACTGAAATCAGAACCGATGAAACACTTTAAAAACTGGGCTAAAAAAAGTGTCGGACCCAGCTAGGGAACGAACTTTTTGGGGGTAAGTACTATCGAGCGTCGACTGTGGCTCTATTCTGTTTCCGCCCGAATTGTTTCCGCCAAGAATCGTTATAGCTAACGCGGTTACATCTTTATTTTTGTGGTACCTACATGTTCACTTATTCACCCAAAATTTTTCCGGCTTTCATTGTTACTTGGCTAATCAATTAAGATTCTTTATGTCACTACCACAAAAAAATAAATATGTAACCGTATTAAACAATGTGGGCGGAAACAGGGTGGAACCTTGACTGTATACTATTTTTTTCTTTGCACACCGAAAAACGGCAGATGTTGCTTTGACGCAGCGGCTGTATCTAACAAATGAAAAGCACAATTTACCCCAACGACTATTGTATCTTTGGACTGGAACTTGGGAATAAATGCACTTCCATTCTTCTTTTCAGACTCATTCAATGGACGGAACCGACAAAAGACCTACAAAACCCAACAGAATGGTTGATTCAACGAAAAAATGGTATTTGGCTTTGCCTGAATGCAGCACTCTGCAGGGTTGGTCATGTTGGCGGCGGTGCAATCCAAATTGTATAGATGATGTCAACCTCAACCAACTGGCTGCTAAACCATTCACCCAACTTTGAGCCCTAAGAAGTTGTCAGAAAGATACAAAGTTACACAGGTGCACACAGTTCTGAAATTTTTTTGATCTGTAGATTTGGTTTATAACAAAATAAACGCGAAAAAATGCATGACAACAAAATATTGACTTAAAAATATTTTTTTGGCATTGTGCAAACGAAAATAAAAAAGATAGAAATGAATTTTATAGAAATTGATGAACTTTTGGCGAGAAAATATGAAAAAATGTGGTGAGAAGTTGTTTAGCGGATTTTGTTTCAAAGGAAACCAAATTTTTTCTTTTAGCTATTTAGGTCCAGTAGGTGCAGTTAGGTCATAGGGTTGGTAGATTCACCGGCAAAACCAAAAATCACCAAACCCTACTTTAGCCTATATTTTGGGTTAAAAAGTATAAAAATAACCAATTTCGCCCAAGTTTTTCATAAAAACCCAGTCGAAATTTTCTTCCCCCCTCAACTTAAAATTTAGTTCTGGGCAAAAAAAACCATTTCTGCGAAACGGGTTCAGACAGTAAATTTCAGAAAAGTTGAAACAAAATATTGACCTTGATTTAACACGCGAAAGGCTGTGTGTACCAAACTATGTATTTTTCCTAGAATTTCCCGCTGAGCACTATTGCTGAATTTTTTCGGATACAGGAGGGTTTCGAACGGGTAAAATAGCATATGAAAATAGTTTAACAGAGTGGTACTTGCTCAAATTTATGTACCCCCTGGGCATGTATTATCTCTAAATGCAGTGCGTGATCAGAGCTATCTATTGCACCTAAATTTGTAGCAGAGTGCTAATAATTTAACAGAAAATTTTCGATTTTCCTTCTAACATCCAGTTTTCGAAATTCAATTTCGTACCATATTTGAATGTTTGTTGTCTCGGGTGGAAGAGTTTTCGAAAATGAGATTATAGAAGAAAAATTGAAATTTTTTGTCAAAGTATCACATTCTGCTACAAATTTATGTGCAATAGATAGCTCTAATCATGCACTGAATTTTGAGATGTTACATGCCCAGGTGGTTCATAAATTTGAGCAAGTACCATTCATTTATAGGTGGTCGAGAATAGGCGTAAATCAAATATTTTCATATGCTGTTTTACCCGTTCGATAGAAAAGATAGAAGTGTTTGGTAAAAACAGCCTTTCATGTGTTAAAAAAATATTTTGAACACGTGGTTAAGCCCATTTAACACATGGCAAAGCTGAACTTTTGCTAACGTGCTGGCCTAGCCTAAGTGCAGGACTTTAAAGAAGGCCTGGTAATGAAGACTTAAGTAAAATAAAAGTATTCATTTAGGTGTAATTTTTTCTTACACCCTTCAGCACCTAAAACACTTAGGAATCTGAATGAAAAGCAAAATCAGGCTAATTTTTATAAGAAGAGAATTTGAAAGCAGCAGGAACTTGAAGTATCATAAGTATCATATTGAAGTATCGAAAACACCCCGGGGTTTTCTGACTTTTTCGACCTGACCCCTCCACAGATTATAAAAATTACTGCTAGCTTATGCACATGCCTCGTTTTCTATAATGCCTGAAATTCGGTAAAGAGGCGTTTCTCCGACTTTAGACATTTGTCTAAAGTAGGAGAAACGTTCAAAAACAACAGGGGGGACCAAGGCAGGTTTTTTACGTTTTTTTTCGAAAATTTCCAGATCATGTTCGAACCACCAAAACCATCCAAAAGCACCTTAAGCCACCCAAAACCAGCCGACAAGCCTCTAATTAACGGTCATTCCGTAAATTATTTCAACAAATATCGCTCATTTCCATGGGTTGAAATCATTTTTCATATTCTGCTTTTTTCTAATCATTCCTCGCCATCCCCTTGTAGTAAGTCGTTAGAATTAAAATTCACACTGTTTATTCAAAATCCGAACTTCAACAACAATATTAACGAGACTCGAATACAAACAACTAAGACAATCTCCTTTCTTTGATTTCTTTCAACATCTTCCTTCGAAATTTACTAATATCCCCTGGCTGAAGTTTATCGAAACTCTAGCTTGCCGCAACAATTGTAAACAAGCAATAGCAGAAGGAATGATTAGAAAAAAGCAGAATAGGAAAAATGATTTCAACCCATGGAAATGAGCGATATTCGTTGAAATAATTTACAGAATGACCGTTAGTTTGAGGCTTGTTGGCTGGTTTTGGGTGGCTTGAGGTGCTTTTGGAGGGTCCGCGACGTTTGAGTCCCGGGCCGTTTGGGTCCCACGGCCGTTTGTGTCCCGGCCGTTTGTGTCCGGCCGTTTGTGTCCCGGCCGTTTGAGTCCCGGCCGTTTGGGTCCCAGGCGTTTGAGTCCCAGGCCGTTTGAGTCCCCGCACAACTATTATTCATTTTCAAAAAAATGTTTTTGTTTTGTATTTTAAATGGCCTCAGTGACTATTCAAGCGATGAAGAAAATCAACAGCAAGCTGCCATTCAGCCTTTACGGTCTACTTCCGGTTACTACGCGTTTGGGCCCTCCGCATACAATCCATCGAAAATTTTGACTTTTCTAGATTTTCTACCTGCCTGCCTTCGGCAGGCAACCTAATTCAATAGGAAGCCCCTTTGAGGGTACATGGTCCGGGATAAGGGCTGACCTTTAGGGGTACATGGTACGGGATAATGGCTGACCTTTTGATGACCCACATCGCTTTTTCTTGGTGCAGCACCAGTTCTAATACGTACAACACATCTGCGTTGAAAAATATAAAATTTTTATAATTGGGGCTAAATGCGGGGCCCAAATGCGGGGGCCAAATGCGGGATCAATGCTGGGGAGCATTGATTGCTCGGCTGGGGAGTAAAACGGCCTGGGACACAAACTGCCTGGGACCCAAACTGCCTGGGACCAAACGGCCTGGGACCCAAACGGCCGGGACTCAAACGGCCGGACACAAACGGCCGTGGGACCCAAACGGCCCGGGACACAAACGTCCTGATCCCGCTTTTGGATGGTTTTTGGTGGTTCGAACACGATCTGGAAATTTTCGAAAAAACGTAAAAAACCTGCCTTGGTCCCCCCTGTTGTTTTTGAACGTTTCTCCTACTTTAGACAAATGTCTAAAGTAGGAGAAACGTCAACGCACCTAAAATTCTATTGAGCAGTACATTTTAAAGCCCTACAGTTAACTAATCAAATTATACTACAAAAAAAAATTCACGCAAGCAACAATATAGGCAAACACAAAATCTCAAAATCGCATGCAAATTAAGCTGGTATGTCCATTTCCATCCCCCTCTCCTCTTTACTGAATAAAGCAGCTATTAAAACATCAGGAAGGAGTGCGGGATAGATAAATAAATAGATACACACACAATAACACACACACATACACACACAGAAATATGTGTGAAAAGAAGAGACCAAAAGGAAGAGCTGCACCATCCAATACACCTCATACTACTGCCAGCAATAAAATATTTGCGCGAGGCTAGAACCCAATGTTTTCTCCTTTTTGTCTCACTACTTCAATCCTCTACCTCCTTTCAAATGCCGAAAATTCAAGAGAGACGACTTGAAGTGACTCACCCACAATACTACTACTGCTGGATGTCAATTTCCAAGCGAGAACATAGAGCATGGGTAAAACAAAATATTGTCTGCCTACCCCTCTCTCTCTAATTTCATGCATGCGCATTTGGCCACATGTACAGGGTGTCCAAGAAATGTGTAAGATCTGTTTTCACAGATCCACTTAGTTTTTCATTTTAAAAAGTTGGTATAAATACGACTCAATTTGAAAAATATTTTATTTCGGACTTGTGGAGCGGGGGAGATTTAGGCACACAAAGTCAAGCAAAAATCTAAAAATCGACAGTATCTGACCTGATAATAACTGTAGTACGGGTGTGCACGAGCCGTCCGCTGGCCGTCTGTGCCGACCGGGCCGGGCAGGCCCGGTCGGCACGAACAATTTTTTTTTCCGGATAAACATTCGAACATATATGTCGACCGAAATTGAGACTGAGATTCCAAGCTACAAGACATATATTAACATTTATAAAAACTAATTAAAAATTTCAAAGAATTTTTGAAAAACAGCTCAATTTTTTCAGCCACGGCTCGTGCCGGACGACTTAACAATTTAGCTGTTTTTAACAAATTATTTGAAATTTTTATTCAACTTCTATAAACGTCAATATAAGTTTTGTAGTCTGGAATCTCAGCTTCCATAAAATATTCTTAGGGCCGACATATGTGTTCAAAAAGTGAGTCAGGAAAGGCTTGCGGGCCGTCCGTGCACACCCCTAAACTATAGTCAAAAACAAGTAACTGTACAAAATTTTGTACAATATACGAGAACTTCTACAGCTAATGACGGATCTCATCCTGAACCAAGATGAGTCCAATTTCAAAACGGAACAAAACAGGCTTTGCCCATCCAAAACCATCCATAGACCAGTACTTAAGCGAAAATAGTGCTTTTTACATTATATACCAAAAAACTGAATGAACTGTAAATGTTCAAAAAACGGCCTATAAAAAATGTATAGCTCTTCAACAGCGTCCAGATTTCTTATCCACACCCTGTACCAGACTCAGTCAATACTCCAGTCTGCAGCGCATACCACACATACATAAAAATATGAGTGATTGCGGTGAAAGCACCCACAAAGGCACAATATTTATAAAGGAAACGCGGGAAATTGGACAAAAAGATAGTGCGTATAGCGAGGATATCTGCCAGATTTGAGAGGAGGCACTCCACACACACTAATGGAGAGAGAAAGTCACCAACTGGTTGGAGCTCAAAGACACAATTATATAGACGAGGGGGTGTGTGCTAGGGCAGAGAAAGAGGCTATACACCAATTATTATTGCTGCGTGTGTCTGCAGCTGTGCCTTGCTGCCAACCCTCTCTGGTCTCTTTTTCTCAAGTAAGAGCGCACACTATCTAATCTTGGTAGTAGTCCCATCCTTCTTCCATTTGAGTCGACTTTGTGTCACACATCCCTCAAATTCGCTTGCTACCACTCTGGGTTGGAGTTAAAATGTTTCATTAGTCAATGGTTTCGAAACAATCCTATATTTGGAAGAGGAACAGCGGATGGGCTTTTTTTGAGAATGCAAATGGAGTGCTATATAAATAGCAGAAAAAAAAACTGCTTAATTGGGGAAATTAAAAACAGCAGGATTTGGAGTGCCAATTTTGAGAAATAATGATCACACGGTTTTTTAGCTAGGGTTAGCAGAATGGAATTCACGCAGTTTGATCATTTTTATGGCAAAAAGCTACATTTGTAGACGTTCAGAACACAATGGTGAAGAATATAGTCAAGCTACTGTACAAAAGGCCCTGATTGTAATGTAAAATATTCGTGCTGGATGAAGTGCTGGATTAAGGCGCATTCACAATAAGGAGTCTGTTTGCGGATGCTAAAACATAATGCTCGCTTTTTTTACTGTTTTCCCAAAGTATTCAGTTAGTGTAGTTTTTTTATTTTCTAGTTCCTTATTTGGCTTCTCACATAATATAATTGAGGTTCAGAGCCATCAAATGAGCTATTGACTGAGTAAAAATTGCTTCCGAAACTCAGATAAAATTTTAACAATCCGCCAAGAATCCTGACTCAAATTTGAGTGCGGATGCTTGGGCGGATTCTTTCTTTTTAAACTCAATTTTTTAACAACATAAACTTTATTAATAACTTATTTGGTAGCCCTGAATCTTAGCTACAAAATAGCACCAACAGAAACTTTTTTGAAAATTTAAAAAAAGTTGTGGCCATTTCCGTGTGGCAAATCTGATTTAGCATCCGCAAACAGCATCCTCATTGTGTTTACACCTTCAAATTCTACCCTAGCTGGGTCCGAATTTGGAGTATTTTTCTCAAATTAATATTAATCTAGTCCATCTCAAAAATTGCGAGGATTTCATTCAGGATTCAAATTACCAATCTTTTTTAAAATAACCGCAATTTTGTCGAACGGTTGCCAATACCCAATACCCGATTTGGCCTAGAAGAGAATCAGGTGTTTTTTGCCTTGGTCCCCTGTTGTTTTTTTGTCTGGGCAGGAGTACAGTATATGTCATAGCCGGAAATCTTCACAAACCATGTTTTTTCAACGTTTTAGCACTAAAAACGTACAGAAAACGCGTTTTTAAGGCCCGGAAGGCCATTTTTTCAAAAAAATTTTTTTTAGTAAAAATGACCAAAACCATGATACCCACCCATGGTTGAAAAAAACTTTTTGATATATTTATTGTTTGTGTTTCCTCTGTGTTTGTGTTTCCAAACACCCTATATCAACCTAAAATCATCTCAGGAGTTCAAAAAAGACATTATTTTTGAATTCTGGTCAATAAAAAATTGAGTTTTGGGCATTTTTAAATTTCAAGAAAAAATTTGACGGTTTTACCATGTTTTGCTCACTGGAGCCGGGCAAAAAGAGCATCTAAATGCATTTTTGATCAAGAGTCTTGCTCGGAATTATGTCTAAGGTAAGTGAGTGCGCGCATCTCTAACCAACCAAGCCCCTGCGGCCACTTCGGGGGCGCAGGGGGCTTGGTTGCTTGGGGTTGAGATGCGCACACCCACATACCTTAGACGAAAATCACTCGAAAGTGACTCTGGATGCATAAAAAATGTATGCATACCAGAGTTTCTTTATGCCGTAGGCCCAGTCAACAAAACTATGTTCAACATCTTTCTTTTTGTACAAAAATGGCATCTATTATGATCCAAAAGAAGAAGCCAGTGAGGATGTCGATGAGGAAGATATTGTTGAGGAATGTGCACTGGATGATTAGTTGGTTGTTGTTGTTGTCAGGTTTGAATAAATGAAATTTGATCCTTTGGGGATATCATGGGTTTGGACAAAATTCAGAGCCATGATAAACTAAAAATCATTAAAACACAAACAAAGTGACATGAAAATTAATGGACCATGGGGGTGGGGTATAGGGTATCATGGTTTTGGTCATTTAAAGATCATCGAAGATCATGGAGCTAAATTTCAGTGGCCCGAACCGGCTGTAGGTGGAATCCCCCTCTTCAAATTCGTCCTTTACGAATTCCGCCTCCAAATTTGTCTTGAGAGGATTTTTTTATCAAAGTTCCAACCTCAATTGTCCTTATTCACTTCAAACAGACCAGATCTACCCTTAGTGGTCAAGATACATGAGAAAAAAGCCAGGAAAGTGGCTAGGCATGTCAGTTTAATGAATAGATTTTCTAGGAGAGTGGGTAGTCATGCTTATGTAAGTTTTTATATGCTATAAGTACTACACTACGTTTCGCCTAACTTTGTACAGATTGAAGTGGAAAGCAGATTTCTGGCGCTACTTGCATATACCCCCCCCCCCCTAATCAACTTTTTTTAAAATGTTTCCAAACACCCTATATCGACCTAAATTGGCCTCAGGAGTTCAAAAAAGGCATTATTTTTGAGTTCTGGTCAATAAAAAACTGAGTTTTGGGATCACCAAAAACTACCCATTTTGACCATTTTTAAAGGAATTTAGGTCTGTATTTGGGTGGAAACGGACCAAAAAAGGGACAAATTTTAAACAAAAAGGAAGATGTTGAACATAGTTTTGTTGACTGGGGCCTACGGCATAAAGAAACTCTAGTATGCATACATTTTTTATGCATCCAGAGTCACTTTCGAGTGATTTGCGTCTGAGGTATGTGGGTGTGCGCATCTCAACCCCAAGCAACCAAGCACCTGCGACCCAAAGGGGGCGCAGGTGGCTTGGTTGGTTAGAGATGCGCGCACTCACTTACCTTTGACTTAATTCCGAGCAAGACTTTTGATCAAAAATGCATTTAGAGACTATTTTTGCCCAGTTCCAGTGACCAAAACATGATAAAACAGGTAAAAAGTCGAAATTCAAAAGTGCCCAAAACTTAATTTTTCATTGACCAGAACTCAAAAATAATGTCTTTTTTAAACTCCTGAGGAGATTTTGAGTCGATATAGGGTGTTTTAAAACACTTTTAAAAAAGTTGATTTGGGGGGGGGGTATATGCAAGCAGCGTCAGATTTCTGCTCTGTAATTTTCAATTTTTAATTTTAATTATATGAAATAAGTGGTATTGCGTGTTGAAAAAGTTTATGAAGTTCCATCGCAGCACCACCGGGTCGTGCACCCGCTTCATTTGGTTGGCATTTTTTTAGGCGTCACCTCCAAAGGTATTTCAACCCTTTTTAACGACATGCAGGTTTATAAAAATGCTGGATTTACGAGCAACGAAAATTATGAATTCACGAGCTGAAGCCAGTGGCCAAGAATTTCAACCGATGTAATATTCATTCAGAAACAACAGAAAAATGCAGGATTTACGAGAAAAAGCTAAGAGAAATGCTAGGTTTACAATTGAAAATCATATTCGAAGTTACATCAAGAGTAGTACATGGGCCAATATCCAGACAACAAAGGATGCCGCCATTGTGACCCATACCTATGGGCACTTTCAAAGAGACGCCCTAAACCTATGGGGCACTTTCGATCCGGAGTGGGCGGAGCCTAAAGCACTCCCTCAAAACCACTACCAAGGGCACATCAAATGAAAACTCCCCATAGGTGTTAACATTTTTTGAGGGTAGTGCTTTTGGTTTTGAGGGAGTGCTTTAGGCTCCGCCCACTCCGGATCGAAAGTGCCCCATAGGTTTAGGCGTCTCTTTGAAAGTGCCCATAGGTATGGGTCACAATGGCGGCATCCTTTGTTGTCTGGATATTGGCCCATGTACTACTATCAAGATTCCAAAGGATTTCTTTTATCATTTTGTTTCGGATTCCATCTATTTGAGCTTCATTGAAGTAAAATGGCACGCGACTAGATAAACATTTTGAATATCGGCAAAGAAAAACTTCGCAGTCAAAAGTAATATTACCGAAAATTGAACCTCAAAAGTATTCCACTCCGCTCACTCAAAATCTACGACGATACTTGTTGGACACAAATTAGGACGCATTTCTTTGAGTTTTTAAGAACAAACGAGTAGAATTCGGCTTTTCGCTGAGTCATGAGAACAAAGATCATCGGAACGTAAGTGTGCCTAAGCCTAACAAAGATAATCAATAGCTGTCGAAAAAGCAAAGGTGTTTGATCAAAAGTAGCATCTGCGCCCCACTTCTTGTTGGGTGGGGCAACCGTGGTAAAGACCTTGAAGCAAATACTTGAATTCATTTATTTTTGTGCAATCCATCAAATTTAAGGAACTCCTCTCCACCCAGTTTAGTGAATTTCTCGGGAATCTGAATGGCTTTTGCTTTGAGCTTTTCGAAAAACAGTCTACTAACCTTCAAATCAATCAGCGACTGGGGATTTGCTGGCTCTAGGTTAGTCTAGTGTCGGATATTGCAAATGTTTCTGGACGTTAGCGATCGACGAATGAGCGGCTTAGAATGTCGGCTGACCAATTCCATGCTGTCTCCTATGATTGCACGGGGCGCTTCTTTGCTCTCCTCGGCTTGCTTCTGCACTTCTGCCTGCAATCGTTTCAGTTCGACCTTGGTCTTGTCTGCGTAGTGATTGCGAGTCATCGTTACTTTCACTGTACCATGCACGGTTGAAGCTCTACCTGTATAGACAGATCATCGAAACCGCAAAACATTTAGAAGATCTTAAAACAACCTGGGAATTTGCTTTCCGATCTTCCATCAGCTGTGACTCTGCAAATATGCAGTGCCAGTAAGTTCGTTCTCCTTTCTGCTGTTTTCGCCAGTAAAGATAATCCTCGAAATGCCCCATCGGCTTGTTTTTCTCGTTTGAAAGCACCTCCATCTTGAACTAAAACAAATATTTAAAACAGTAAAATCAATTATTGAAAACAAAATGTATTACAAAACAGGAAGAAGAAAGAGGACAAGACAGAAATTAGCAATGTTTTTCAACTGGAGCTATGAGAGCATCAAAGAAAGGGTAAGAACCACAAGAAATAAAATTTATTCGGATAAAAAATCCTCTCAAGACAAATTGGATTTACCAGAGGGATAATTTGTCGGAGGGGGAATTCACCGAGGGAGGATTTGTAGAGGGAGACTTTGAAGAGGGGAATTGACCGTCGCCCCGCCGAACCGGCTCCGGCTAGCGCCGTTGCCCAATCCTAAAAACGCATTAAATAAACAACAGGGGACCAAGGCGAAAACCCCCTGATTCTATACTAAGGCCCCCAATTTTTCAAAACCAAAGTTGAGCTCTGGTTCACGAAAAAAACAAAAAAGCTAAATTAAAAAGTGACAAAAATATATACACCTGGTCAAGGCTCCCTCGTCCAGTCAAATACCTATCTAACCATGGAACATCAAGTAGTGTTTTTCCAAAGACTTCATTGACAGTTTTTTTGACGATTCTTGCAGAACACCCGAAGTAATTTTATAAAGTGCTGCTGATAAGTACAGGTTCTTTGAAAGGTTGCGGAGAATGGGTTACCCGAAGTTGCCGAAAAACCATGATACGGAAATTGTGGCGGAAATTCAAATAGTGTCCACTTTATCATATATTTTCTATTTGAATTTCCGCAATCCGAAAAGTGGAATCGGCAGAGCTTGTGAGATTTGAGAAAACGCTAGAAACAGCTTTGCAAAATAATTTATCTGATCTGAGATATAGGTCACAAACCCCAAAATTACGACAAAATCGGGTTTGAAGCAAAATTTGGTTTGAACAAATCGTTTGAGAGGTTTGTTCAAACCAAAGTTTGTTGGGTTTGAAGCAAACGATTTCAAGAAGCATAAAAAGTATCAATGCAAATGAGGATGATTAACCAAATTCTGAAAATAAGAACAAAAGAGAAGATAGCTAAGTTGAGATAAAAAGGATGACAGCTAAGACAAAAAAGAGAGCCAGAAATTTACCGTAAGACTTCTAATAGAATGACATTCCCCTTGTTCAAAATCGTGTTTGTGGCATTGTGTTTTGGGCCACTTTTTGCAAGCCACTCATAGGCAAATTACCACTTGATTTGTAGCCATTGAGTGGAGCTACAAATCAGTGATGACTTGCCTAAGAGCAGCCTGCAAAAAGAAGCAGCGAGCAATTGCGCAATTTCAAATTGCGCATATTTAGATTGCGTAAAGTTCAAATTGCGCAAATGGAAAATGCGCAAATGCAAATTGCGCCGAAATCAAATTGCGCGGATGCAAATAACACCATGATTTTACTAAAATTATAGGGCTCTAACATTTTCAACGAATTTCTTTGAAAAATTGCAAAAATTCCAGGCTATAGCTTATGATAAACGGTAAAACAGAGGTATTATATGTTCTTCATTCTATTCTCAAAATGGACAAAGCTTTTTAGCTGGAGCAAAAAGACTTTTTTTTGGCGCAAAACGACTTTTTTGGGGTCAAAAAGACTTTTTTCTGGAGCAAAGAGACTTTTGTTTGGGGCAAAAGACTTTTTTGGAGCAAATTGGCTTTTTTGGTGCAAATTTTTTCAGTTGTAATCCTCCATTCCCTTTTATTTTTCTAACACATAAAGTATGTTTTTTGGGGATAAAATTGTTTTTGGGTGGTTTACTAAGAAGCGGTTAAATTTTTGCGAGAAAAATCCATTGAGCGGATCAGAATTCCAGTCAGATGGGCTTTATCGCTCTTATGGGCCGCACCCAATGGGCCATGTCCGTAAAACGGGCTGCAAACACGGACCGTTTTAAGGACTGAAATACGGATAAATTATTTTCCACCTGTTTTTGCCGAAAGTCGAGATTTTTAATAATTTAGAAGATATTATTATGCCGTAAAATTATAAGAAAAGATGTTTGTAAAACTTTTCTGCCGGAAACCCATTTTTAACCAAAACAACTTCTGGCCAAAAACTTGACTTTTTCCAGGGAAATTACAGAAACACAATCTAAAAAGGTACAATGGACACAGTTAAACTTAGATATATGGGTCTCTCCAATAAAGTGACCGCATAAGCTCAATTTGATTGATTTTACTTTGAATGTTGCAAAATCATCTCCTGAAATAGTGAAAATATAACCCTTTGACTTAGAAAAGTTTGGGGACTGACGTTGATAGTATTGCGGTTTGTATTGTATTAATGTCAGATCAGATGCCTAGACATTCATTTGAGCAAATCTTTGTGTTAAAAAAATCTGGACAAGATTTCACAAATTACCGAGATAAAGTCAACTTTATAGCATTTTGGAAATCGGACAATGAATATAATCCATTGGATAATCCACACACCAACCAAACCAAGTGGTGGTCCATTTGGTGTGAAATTCTTTTACATATTTTTCAAGTTCCAAAACCTGTTTTTTGCACTAATGCGAGCACTCTAAAGAAGGTTTGATAACATTAAGATGCTATTTTGCAGGGTATTTTTTGATAACACTTCAGCATTAGGTACCAATAACCAGGTACTACTACCTAGGAACTTCCACCTGAGTACCTATAATTAGTCATTGCAGTTAGTCAGTAACTAGTTTTCAGGCCCCGCATTCGCGGGCCAGCCCGGGGCATTTAATTTATTATCCTTCTTCCCTCTCCCACTTTTCTACACTCCTCTTCAAGTTCTTGTATTGTAGAGGCCTGATGATTGTAACAATTCAGATTATAAAGACCCAACGATGATTGGAAGCTGAAAAGTGAAGAGTTGCACAGTAAGGGTTGTGTATGATTGAGTATTGGATTGTAGAGGGTTGTAGGCCTGTGAATGATAGGAAATGGGTCGATCAATTAGATGATGGAGAGGTGAAGGCGAATGATTCAATGATCAATTGAATAAATATCAGAAGGCTATTGGATATCATATGGCAGAGGCATGATTGGATGAATGAATTCGATCAAGCCAGTCGAATCGATTCAAATGGATGAATTGACCAATGAAGCCAGTTGAACTGATTCAAATGGATATATTGACCAATTCAGCCAATTGAAAATATTCAACCATTATACATGACAAATTTTGATTGTACTCGAAAAAAAATAAAAAAATCGAAAAAAGTCAAAAATAATTTGAAACAACTCGAAATTTTTTGAAATGTAGGCCTGATGCCCACCCTCTCCACTCCAAGCCACTGACCACTGAGCTTGGAGTGAACAGAGCAGATACGACCGCCTGTCACACCACAAAACCTGAGAATGAATGAAATGACTGAAAAATTTGGTTATATAGCTAGATTGACTAAGAAAAGAAATGTTTGGTCTCGAAAGGAAATGAACGCTTAAACAGTGCGGACAGACTAGGGTTGGGTAATTCTCCGGAGAAATACTTTCCGGGTAATTACCCGGGTAATTACCGGTAATTACCCGAAAAGCGGAGAAATACTATTTGCTGGTACCTAAACCATCTGGATGGTACCCAAACCACCTGAATGGTACCCAAACCACCTGTTTTGAGTGATATCCAGATGATTCGGGAACTATCCAGGGGGTTTGGGTACCATCCATGTGATTTGGGTACCATCCAGGTGGTTCGGGTAACATCCAGGTGTTTGGGTGATATCCAGATGGTTGGGTACCATCCATGTGATTTGGGTACCATCCAGGTGGTTCGGGTAACATCCAGATGGTTTGGGCACTATCCAGGTGATTTGGGTACCATACCGGTGGTTTGGGTACCATACCGGCGGTTTAAGTACCATCCAGATTGTTTAGGTATCAGCAAATAGTATTTCTCCGCTTTCCGGGTAATTACCGGTAATTACCCGGGTAATTACCCGGAAAGTATTTCTCCGGAGAATTACCCAACCCTACTTTTTGTATCTTTTGGTTTGAATTCGCGCCCTTTGAATTTAATTTATTTTTGGCTATTTTCTCGTTTTTTAACTTTTTTTAATTTAGGTGGAGCCTTAGGCGTCGAATGTACCTGCACAAAATTAGGACTGGCTTTATTAAATGTCATAGACTGTAGAAAGATAAAATAAAAAGAAAGGCGCAAATTTCAAAAGCCCCAAAAACCAGAAAGTTATTTAAATATAATACTTTTGTAGTACTTTGTTTTATAATACTTTTGCCTCGCTGGTCAAGATCAAAATTTTGACACCAGATTCGTATTCGGCATGCCCGATACGCTTATAAAACTGCCCTTCTTTTTAAAAACTCATTGTAAAGTTAGAAAATATTTTACAAAAAAATATTCAAGTTGAACCTTTTGCATTTGTTCACATGTTTGTTGTCTCGAGCTGATTTCACATACAAGATTGAGTTCTAATTTCTTAAGCTGTTTATTTAAGTCTAATGGCAAAAACAATATCGGATTCGTGCTCAGCGTGTAAAATTAGGTCTAGGAGAGGTGTTTAAAAAAAACTAACCATGAACAAAAGTTTACCTCGCCCTGGGCGATGTTTTCAATTCAAATTGAAAACATCCACCGGACTTTCACCCGTGCTCGATTAAGCCATTTTTATAAACAATACCTCAAATCTTTTTTTACATGCGTTTATAAATTTTAATTTCACCTAGGAAATCATTTTACAGAATTGTGATGCAAAATATACGGTAACACTTTACTTGGCCCCCCCCACGGCTGACCCACTTTCGAGGTGAATTTTCAAAAACCGGTGTTTCTCGACCGGATTTTTACGGAAAATGATCATCAGATTCTGTGAAAGTGAAACAATTTTTTTGGGATTTGCCTTGGTCCCCAAGGTAAAATTTTAGAAAATTTTGAAAAAAAAACTTTTTAAATTGGCGCCTTTTGAATTTTAAAGGGATTAAGGCTTATTGAGAGGGGAAGGGAATAAAAGGGGCCACTTTTATGGCAGAATAATAGAAAAGTAAATATATGTATTCTTCGACTGCGTCACCATGTTTTTCAACTGGGCCGTGGCAAAAAGATACACTATACGCATTTTTTGATCAAGAGTACTTCTCGGAATCATGTCTAAGGTAAGTGAGTGCGCGCATCTCTAACTCTCAAGCCCCCTGCGCCTCCTTCGGGGCGCAGGTAGCTTGGGATGGCTTGAGTTGCATGATGCGCACGCACTCCCTAAAAAGGCGCTTTGTAGCTTTAGGGGGCAAATGACAACATCCCTTGACCATTATATAAATTAGTACAAGCAAATATATTTTTTACTGTGATATTTGTAGATAGGAAATGTTGTTGTCAATAGGTCTGAAATGTGAAGGGGCGTTACTAAACATAATAGTTCCTAACATTTAGGGTTGCATATGGGCATTCTTATATTACAACAAAATGTGGCTAGTCAATAAGGAGGGGTATTAATCCTTTTGTTGATCTGATGGACTTTGGGGTTGTTTTGCACCCAAAGTCCGACACAAAAAACGTTTATAAGAAACCATGATTTGTTCTTTTGTTTATGTCCAAAAGATGGTAAAAGTAGATCCTTATATAAGATCTAATTACTTTCTCGATATTTTAAGAGAAAGTAATTATATTTAAATATTTAAATTAGAAATTCACGAAGCTCTTATAGCTTCCGTGACAAACATGACATCGACCTCGACCCACACCTCCACCTACACCTGCTCATTGTAAGAGCCCTATAAGTTCGAAAAGTTGCTTCTCAATTGCTAGTAACCAATAAATTACTGCTGGATTCAAAAATAAGATGCATTGGTATTTACTGAAAGGACATCGAAATCCGAAATTTATGACACTATAAGCACCGCTGCAATACTTTTCGAATTGCGAAACTCCTGCCAGCACTAAGCGTGCGATATCAGTAATTTCCTTATTTTTTCTCATCCACCTTGCTTCTACATTCTCTTTTAATAAAAAAAAGGTAGGGCGTTAAGCACTTTTTGTACCATTTGGCAACAACCCACCAAAAAAGTGCATTGACATGTAAAGAAGAAAAACAAGATAAAAGACAGTCAGAAATAATATGTTTGCTCTTCGTGAAGATCGGCAGAGGACTCGTCAGGCTCTAAGCCCAAATGAAAGCGACCAATCAGAGATAAAAGTCGGCATAATAAACTTTATTCAGCAAATTAATCAAGCGGAATCATACCGCACAGAAATGTATGAATGTATGACTGGGAACACTGGAGACAATCAGGAGACACAACCCTCTTAGGATATTTCCACTTCGATGTCATTGATAACTTTCAGCGATAGAAGCTCCACGGTGCCTTTGCATTTCTTGTCACCTTGCACTATTTCGGCCAAAGATTTATAGTTTCCTAAAGTTAAAAAAGTATCCCCTTGTTGCATAGAAAATTTCAAAAATCTCCAGGCTGTTTTTCAGGGTCTTATAACGAGTGTTGTTCCAGCGCCGAGGTCGGCGCAAGCACCGGCACCGACTTCTCCTGAAAAAAAGGCTCCAAAAAAAGGCTTTGATCACGGCGCCAGCGCCGACCTCTTTAAAAAAAGGCGCCGATTTAATTTTTCATTGGCCCCAGCGCCGGGGAAAAAAGACCAAAACAACGCCGGGCCGGCGCTGTTTTTTTCCAAGGCAGCGTCGGCGCCAGCACCTCATTGATATCCGCCGGAACAGCACTGCTATTAACCCAAGGGACGAAGTTCAATATAAAAGATTACCTGGATCCACAAGTCCAACCTGCAATCAAAATTAGTGTTTAATTTGAACACAGCTACCATTTCCATAAACAACTACCATTTCCAGAGCTCCTTTCTCCCAGTCTTCGACCTCAACTATAAAATTATTCATGAAAAAAAGGAGATTCTTTGAGAGAACACAGAATATACCTGCTTCGAACAGGGACTTCACACGTTCATGAATATTCTTGGCGTCTTTTGCCGGAACGGATATTCGGACTCTCATCTTAGCTCTAAAAATATGGTACAGTTTTTTAATGCAACCAGTTAGTTCAAAAGCCAACCTGTCAATGCTCATTGCTTCACGCAGTTTCGGAATAGCTTCGAGAGCCTGAAACAAAAATCTATAAAATATGCGACATCGAGAAGGGTCAAACCTGCTGTTTAGCATTTCGGTTGGCCTTCAAATTAAAATGCTGATCACGAAGGGCCTTCTCAATGACAGCAGATGAATAAGGTCGCTTCGTTTCTGGATCCACGCACATGTTTGCCACAAGAGTTGCGATCTCCTGCAAGTTTATCGCTAACCGAACCAAATAACTTGAAATACAAGGGTAATCCACCTTAATTGAAGTCTCTGCCGTCACTTGACGCTCCTTGTCCGAAACTTGCAAATCGCCCTTCTCCAAGATCTAAAAATCAAGGGCTGACCATAATGCTAAAACCCTACAAAGTGCAGTAAATTACCATCTTGCAGATTTCAAATGGTCCTCAGTCTCGAATGCAGCCACCAAATCCTCCTTCTTAGCCAGTTGACCCTTGGACACATTGATGAAGATGTTTTGTGTCTGCAGAACCTCATTGATATCCTTCTCGCTAAAGACAGATTAAAATGTGAGCAATAATGTGAACTTCTTACGTCTTAGCGCGCCAATTGACCACCTTGTTCTAAAAAACAGAATACTAGAAAAAGAGTCAGAAGACTGGACCAGCATTCCTTACCTTGTAACATGCAATCTCAAATCTGAAAAAAAAACATAATAATTTTTTTTTTAAATTTGATAGTGAATATACAGTCAAGTCTCGATATAAGATACACCTACGTCCGTCCCAAGTTGAATAAAGCTCCTTAAATTAGTCTCGATATGAGATACACCTCGATACAAGTTACACTTGGTCCGGTCCCGAGGGTGTATCTTATATCGAGACTTGACTGTACCGTATTTCCTCTAATTGCCGCCCGGGGCGGCAATTAGAAGCACTCAATTTTTTCAAGCTTCAAATGCTTCAAAACTCGTGTTTTTATTCACTGTTTGAGCTGTGTAAAAAGTGCCTTTTAGATTTTCGAAATCCCTTGCAGGCACTTTTTAGACAGCTCGAACAGTAAATGAAAACAGGATTTTCAGACCACTTGAGGTTAGGGGCGGCAATTAGAGGGGGGGCAGCAATTAGAGCGAATACGGTAATATAGCTACCTCTTTCCGTTTTTCTTCATTCGAACCACTGCCACATTCTGTAAAATAATTATTGGGTACCTACTTCAACAAGGTCAAAACGCTGAAATACCGTGAGAAGTTTCTGATTGGTCGGTGTCTTTATTTGTCCTGGCATCTTGCTTTTTGCTGAAAATATGAATTTTATTATAGGATTAACACGGGAAGGCCCGGTGCCCCCAACACGACAACGGGTAGAACAGAAGGTGCTGAACACGATGGCGCGGGTCCTTTTCCTTCGATGTCTGGTCAAGTAGGTGAAAACTGCTCCGGAAGGAAGAGTTTGTGGATGGTCAGAATCCAAAATTTCCCAAATGAAATTTCCTCAGGAATCCGAATCAAAAAACAGAATTTTAAAATAACGCGTGGTCGCCGAGATATGACCTAAAGTTGCGTGCTTGTCATTTTTAAATGATGACCATCCAACTTTAGGTCATATCTCAGCGACCACGCGTTATTTTAAAATTCTGTTTTTGATTCGGATTCCTGAGGAAATTTCAGCTACTGGGTGGCCCCAGAAAAACTGTTTTCCACAAAAAGAGTACTTTTATTCGCTTCGCTACTAGCGCCAATTCTCGTATTAGTGTTTAGTAGAATGTCTGATAGGATTGGTGTTGTCTGGATATGAATAAAAGTAAATATATGCATGATACGACCGATTGAGATTTGTTTTTTTTGAAAAGGTTCGAAATTTTTTCGCAAATATTCGGTCGAAATTTCAACATCGCACTCGAAAATTTAATGTAAAACATCGCAGCGATGTATCGCACTCAAATACCGACATCGCATCGCAACATCGCACGCAAATATTTCGGCTTAAAAACTTCGCATCGCAACATCGCCAAAGGGCAAATGCCGGTCTCTAATTTTTAGAGCAGTTTTTTAAGCAAATCGACCATTCTGAACATGAATCCGTTAAAAGAATCTGTATAAAAGTGAATGATTATCACATCAACTTTTATTTCTGAAATTTTGTAGTCTTGCAGTTTTACACACCTTTTTTAACAATGTCTAATTTCATGCCATCCTTTATTTTGATGTTTTTTTTGCATAAAATCGCAAAATTAAGGTAGTTGTTTACAGTAAATTAGTGCTAGAAATGATTCCAATTGATTGTTCGATAGTTTTTGCTTCTAGAAGTCAGTGAACTTACTGAAAAGTAGAGTGAAATAAATAGGGTGTGAACCAGGGGATTTTAACCGTCGACCCTAGGCGATGCGTATATAAAGTTTCCTCCCCCTTTAATCTTATGTTGGAATACACAAACTGATAATATCACAAATACACACGACTTCAAAAGCTTAAAAGGGTGTCTATTGTTCGGTCCAGAACCAATATAATCGCGATTTTTTTGATGTTTTTTCACATTTTAGCTTTGGACGCCTAAGGTAGTTGGTGTTGCAAAATAACTATGGACAAGTTTATAAAGAATAAACCTTGTCATCCATATCCCATGTGTTCTGGTGAGAATGATAAAAAGTAAAGCCCGGATTTTTTATGGTAAACCATTTTCACAAAACATTCATGAAAAAACATGCAAATTGGTGTTTTGCATTGGGAACTTTGCAGATACCTGTCCTGGGTACCAAGCCAGGGTTCCGGCCGATTACGTTTCAGCAACGGCACTTATTTCGTGATCTCACGGAAATATCTCGTGCTTTTGCGACACCTTGTTGACCACAATCTATTTTTAAAAGAGTTAGAACAACAAGGCGCAATTTTAAATTCATTTTCAATGACATGTTGACACAAGTTCTCCTTATCGAGTTGTGATGATCCTTATCAATTTGGCCAGTCCCTTGGCAATTGTGTAATCACGTTTTTGTTGGATGCGTGGAACCCTTTTAGTCTGTCCATTTAATGGGTATATTCCACATGCGCCTCTCATTAAACATACCAAAGACTGCCTTTTATCAATTTTATTTGCGAAAAATGTCCTCCTCCGCCTTTTTGATCAACTCTCCTAAATATTCTTTTTTAAAAGGTAGGAATTTGCATAAATAAATCATTGTATTCTATATTTTTAATGCGTTTTAGAGCTTGGTCTGACTGAAAAGAACAATGGAGTTTTTAAGTAAGCAGCTTAAAGGAGGGTGAAAGCTGCTAAGGAGATAGTCTCGACACGAAAGGATTACTTCAAGTAAAAATTTGGTTTTAGACCCATATTTTGTCGAAAACTTGGTGTTGCAATGTCAGATAATTTTATGCAGAATTAAAAGTTGTATTAGCACCATCAATATCAGAAATTCAAAATTTATTTAAAAAATGCACTAAAAATTGAAATGAAAAAAGGTGGAAAACCCATAAAAAGGCTGATTAGTCTTATACTAGTTTTTGCCCGCCCTACGGGCGGGTTTTATTTTACGATGAACCTTTGTTGCAAAATATAACTCATATCGTGACAATTTGAAATTTATGCTACCAAATGACACGACTCAACAAAGTTCAAAAATTATTTAGGTTCTCATACAAACTTTTTTTTATAACATAACAATATAAGCTCCACCGATATAAGCGCGTTAAAAAGACACAGAACATAATAGAACATTTGAAATTTTTGAGCAGTCTCGGCGACCAGACATTTTTTACTATTAATAGAATTTGTCGCGCGACATTTTTGGTGAAATTCAGTTGTTTCACCCGAATTTTACCGAAAATAAAAAAAAATGTCGCGCAACGGATTTCACTAATGGTGAAAAATGTCTGGTCGGCATCTCAATCAATTATTTAATTCTAACGAACAAATAAGATAAACAAATACAATCGACAGATATTATACCAACAAAGAGTCTACTATTTTTCAATCATCTTTCTTTTCTTCATCGAGAAACCACCGAGAAAAGAGAGAGAGAGAGACTAAATACGAAAGAATTATATTAAGACATTGAAAAATACAACAATCACAGTACCATGAGTGACTACCACGCGGGTTCAGCTTCTTGATTCTTCGCCGCTTCTCTTTAGGCACCATCGAGTAGAGAGAGAGAGAGACATAAATGACCACCACGCGGATTCAGCATCTTGATTCTTTGCCACTTCTTTTAAAGCATTATCGAATCGCGTAAGAGACTGAATTAAAAAGATTTATATTGAGACACAGAGAAATACAACAATCACAGTTTATATTGACACATTGAGAAATACAACAATCTCAGTACCATGAATGTCCACCACGCGGGTTCAGCATCTCTTGAGACATCACGAAGCAGAGTGAGTGAGAGTAAATCAGGTCATGACACAGTTTTAATACAAAGTAAAAGACAACAAATGAGCCACAGTTGGAAATGAAAATTTTATTGACATATAAATCATACGAATAACAATGATGAGATTTTCGTAGACTTAATTCTTCACGCATCCAGCAAGACACCAAGCGAAACGTATCATAGATGACCACCACGCGGGTTGAGCAGCTCGATTCTTGCATAACTTCACTTGAAACTTTCCGAAGCAGAGAGACTGAACAAAATTATTTATGATAAAAGCACAACATAATGTAACACTCACAGTAAGATACATGACCACCACGCGGTTCAGCGCCTTGTTTTTTCGACCACTCAACTTGAGATGCTATGACGAAGAGGGAGACTAAACAAAAAAAGTATAGAATAAAGTGAGAGTCAACCACTGATTTTTCAGAACTGAAAAATAATGAAACTCTCAAAGACTGAGTCTCTTAAGATTATTTTCGCTGTTTCATCTCAAGACCAACTTCCAAAAACTATTTTGAGACCTTTTTCAATTTCGCACCGACAGACATGCAGACAACTCTCTCTTGGTATATAGGATTGCATTTCAATGTTTAGGGTATTTTTGGGAGGAATTTTGAAATTCTGATATTGATGATGCTAATCCAACTTTAAATTCTGCACAAGTTTGTCCAAGATCGCAACACCGCGTTGTTGACAAAATATCGCTCTAGAACCACATTATAAAAACAAAACTAGGATAAATCCTTTCGTGTCGAGACTATCTCCTTAAGGGACCATGCTCGTGGAAGGCCCAGCAATTGTTGAAATTTGAATTGGCGGGGACCCAAAAACATTTTTCGCTGCGAGACATTTTATTTAAAACATTTTTGTCGCTTCAATTTATAATTCCGTCAAACCCAGCAATTGTGGCTGCAGCGTAAAGCATGAGTACTCAACTGAACTCACGCCATTCAGCCGGGTTGGATCCCGAGGTTGAAAATGGACTAGACCTTTTCGGAGTGTCGTGTGTTCTGAGTTTTGGAATTGCCGGGCCTCAGGTTCGGTTGTCACTTCGGGTAACTAGTTCAGGTCGATATTCGAAAATTTCGGTTCTGGTAACCGAAAATTTCGCCCCCGACAACCCTACAAAAGAGCAAGGAAATTTGAGAAGAGTCGGTATGAGCAGTCGGGTTTTACTTGTTCTGGTATCTTCCTTTACAGGCTGAGCAGCCACCCACAGATTGAAGACCGAGCCAAAGGCTCGGCGAATACAAAGCTTGGCAAAACCAAAACCCGAACCGAAGTCTTCGAATACCGACCTGAACCAGTTACCCGAAGCGACAACCGAACCTGAGGCTCGGCAAATCCAAAACTCAGAACACACGACCCTCCGAAAAGGTCTAGTCCATTTTCAACATCGGGATCCAACCCGGCTGAATGGCATGGGTTCAGTTGAGTACTGATGCTTTACGCTGCACCCACAGTTGCTGGGTTTGACGCAATTAAAAATTGAAGCGACAAAAATGTTTTAAATAAAATGTCCCGCCGCGAAAAATGTTTTTGGGTCCCCGCCAATTCGAATTTCAACAATTGCTGGGCCTTGCACGAGCATGGTCCTTTAACAGCTTTCACCCTCCCTTTAATAATTTTCCTAGACTTTATACAAATTTTTGACAATGACCATACAGAACAAGTCAACAAATTTAGGCTTTTTTGAAGAAAAAGGTCAAGTCATATCAGGGGTCGCGTTATATCGAACGTGAAATTAACTAACTTCCTGGAAGCTGGAATTATTTCAGCGGTCGCATCATCATTTAAATTTCTTTTCTTCCAGACAAAGTTGAAGAGTTTTTAATTTTCCGGCAAAAATTATTTGAAACTTACAAAACCACATACTGCCCGTTTTTCACTGTTTTGAACGGGTAATATTTAATTTTGCCCCCTAATTACTGGAAATGCCCCCTAATTCGCTGGGAAATGCCCACTAATTTGAAATTAATTTTTTTTCTGAATTCAAATTTTTTTGAGCTATCGTGTAGCTCAAGATCTCAGCTTTCTAACGAGCTATCAAAATCCACTCTAAATTTAAAAAATGTAGACATTTATGAGTTTGAAAAAATTAGAGAAAAACAAAAGTTAATTCATTTAAACCTCTAAATATCTACATTTCTGTAATTATTCATCGGAGTTTGATAGCTCTTTAGGAAGCTGACACCCTGGGCTACACGATAATTGAAAAAAATTTAGAAAATAAACGCAAAAATTAAGAAAAAAAAATTCTGATTAGGGGGCATTTTTTTAGTAATTAAGGGGCAAAATTAATATCACCCGTTTTGAAAATTTGCGGAATTATCGAGGGTCGACTAAATTTAGTGATTTTTCGGTGTCAGACCACAAGCAGTTCAAACGGCAGTGTATAGCACTTTTAATTTTTATTTTAGTGGGCAATGGAAAGGATCCGGGAAAGTTGTTGATTCTGTCAACCCTGCCACCAACGAAGTGATTGCTCAAGTCAACTTCGGGACAGTGCAAGACTATCAAGAAACTGTTAAAGCAGCTCATGAAGCATATGCCACTTGGTGTGCTCATCCCGCTCCTTTCCGCGGCGAGATTGTTAGGCAAATTGGCGACTCTTTGCGTGGACAGCTGAACAATCTGGGGAAATTGGTAGTCAAACTTTTCCTCACTTTACACTAGGGTTGTATAACGGGAATATTCCCGGGAATATTCCGGAAACATTGGGAATATGTCCTTCTATGTGTCTGACTAATCAAAAATTGGAAACATTGAAAAAATGTTTCTTTTGAATTGTCAGAGCAGAGAAGAGTTCGGAAGGACAGACGTCGCTTATAATTCACACAAAGCTCAGGAACCGGTAAAACTCCCTCTTATAGAGTAACTCCCTCTTATTTTATACTTGTAGTCAGCCAGGTCGTCTACATTAGAGCTGACGACTCTGTTTTGCGATTATTTTGAGTTCAGTTTTTTTAGCCAACTTTTCAAAGGCAGAGTTCAATTTTTATAACACATCTTTTTAACAACTTTTAACGCTTAACAAAATGGCATTATTGGATTTTTGTATTTCGATTTCTTATTTCCAAAAAGAGCCTCTCAAAAAATAAGAAGAGTCGCAACAAGAAAATGAAGAAGTCACTTGCAGTGATGATGATATGCTTATGTTCGATCGAGATTATTAATAAAGCTTTTGTGTTCTATACGTACAATTCATTCAGGACGTTAACAATTGAAAAGAAAGCGTGGTTTTCTATATTTCCCTATGTTTCCAATATTTCCGGGAATATATATGGGAATATTCCGGGTTTCTATGTTTGGGAATTTCTGCAACTCTAATTTACACACCTGGAGACTCTAGTCTCTCGCGTGATTTCAAAACACCATAAAAGCCATTCTGTTGCTTTTTCCAACAACGATTTTTTTGCCAATTGGTCAGAAAAAAGGCACATTAAGAAGGAGTGTCGACCTGAGTGTGAGGACTGACGTACGACTCGCTACAACAAATGAGTCGCTACAACGACTCGCTACAAAAAATGACTCGCTACACATTCAACTCGCTACAACGACTAATTTTTGGGTTTTTTCTTACCTTGTTTTTCATTATACAAACTACACATTTAAGCCCTTATGATGGGCGGTGGCCTACCCTGCGTCTAAAATATGCCTAAGTTCCAAAAAATTGGCAAATTTCAAAAATAGTTCGGCATTTTTTGTGAGCTAGTTACCTACCGGGTGACAGTATTTATTTGGTGGTACACATGAGTCTAAGTGATATACTTGAATTGTAAAACTCAGGTTGAGATACCCAGTAAGAGATAGCATTCAGTTAGACGTACCTAGGTATCCAGTAAATTAGCACAGCAGCCCAAGTGCACTACCACCTCCCCCTTCAAAGAGTATTTTTCTCTAAGCTAACTTTTGTCACTTGTCACCTATTTCACACCTTTTGCGAAGACAATACCAAGGGTATTTGGACGCTTCGCAGCCAAAGAATAGCACACTCCACATTGCAATGGATTGGGGTGAAAAAAGATCTATTAGAATCTATTTGGAGCATCTTTTCAATTTATAAATTTACCCTAGATGAATTCGCCATAAATAAATTTACCTACCGTTTACTTACTTATCGAAAAGGGACAGAATTTATGTTTCAAAACCCACACATTTAAGTCCGTCCTAACATTCGCTGGCTCACCCTGTACCTAAGGTTACGCCTAAGTATAAAAAATAAATTGTTTTGGTAAAATATAAGACATTTAAAAAAATTGCTGTAGCGAATCGTTGTAGCGAGTCATTTTTGTAGCGAGTTGTTTCTATACCGAGTGTGAGATTCGGCGTGTTTTTAACGTGGGAAGAGCTGTTCTTTTTTCTTGACGGAAACTTTTTTCTGTTGTTACCATTTTGTAGCTAAGATTCTGTAGCTAAGATTCAGCACTTCAAAATGAGACATTGACAAGCACCATCCAATAAGAAAAATTGGGTAAAAATTGCTTAGTACCGCACTCAGGCCCACACGCGGACGAGTGTCGACCTGAGTGTAGACCTAAGCATTTTTACCCCATTTTTTTAATCAGATAATGCTTGTCAATAGCTCATTTTGAAGCCCTGACTCTTAGCTACAAACGTGGTGCGCAGAAGAGATGAACTTATCTGAACCGATAGACTTATCTATCAGATAAAATTTAAATTATTTTTATCTGCAAGATAAAATTTTATCTGTCAGATAAAATTTTATCGGTTAGATAAAATTCTATTTTTAAATAAGAGTCATCACAAAATTAAAAATGGGTTCCACACTTGCGAACCTATAGAAATTTGAAGGATTATAGTGACTAAAATAGTTGATGGGTTTCCAAATTTTTCAGCCAGGATTTCTGGCGAAACCCATCAAATATTTTAGTCATTATAATTCTTAAAAATTTCTATAGATTCGCAAGTGCAGAACCCATGTTTTAATTTTGTGATGATTATTATTTGATAATCGAATTTTATCTAACCGATAAAATTTTATCTGTCAGATAAAAATTATTCAAATTTCATCTGATAGATAAATTTATCGGCTCAGATAAATTTATCTGTTCTGCGCACCACGGCTACAAAATGGTACCAACTGAAAAAAGAAGTTGCAGTGAAGAAAAAAAGTATAGCTCTTCTCGCGTTAAAAACACCCCAAATCTCACACTCAGTTTCACACGCATTGTGAATTTGCCGTAATTTGCCGCAAAGTAGAAACTGAGCAATTGCAAATTCCGATATTTTTTGAATTTTTGTTTTAATTTAGCAATTTTTTTTTAAATATTTGGTTAAAATTGACAGAAAAATAATAAAAATTAAGTGTTAAAAATCGGATAAAAAGCTTCTTTTTACGTTTTTAACAAAAAATGATATTTTTGGATCACAGAGAGCTCGACGTGTGGTAGTTCTAGCTGACATTTGGCTAAAAATCGGGCGATTTTAAATTGGTTAGCTAGTTGGACAACCCTGGGAAACTCTGTGAAATACCTGATTATTGCAACATTCACAGGTCTCTCTTGAAATGGGAAAGATATTGCCAGAAGGAGTGGGCGAGGTGCAGGAATACATTGACATTTGCGACTATGCCGTTGGTCTCTCCCGAATGTTTGCAGGAAAGGTGATTCCATCTGAAAGGAAGGGGTACCACCAAATTATGAAAAAAATTTTGAAAACGAAAATATTATAGACATGTTTTATTGGAGTTTTTTAATTTTTTTTGGTTTTAAATATATAGTGAATAAAGCATTTGTAGCAATGGAATCCACTGGGTGTTATCGGAGTCATTTCAGCCTTCAATTTCCCGTGCGCTGTGTATGGTAAGACGATTTCGGAGCTTAAAGGGGAGGTAACTTTATATACGCATCGCCTATTGTCGAAAGTTCAAGTCCCTCTGGGGGTGTTTTAATTTACTTTTTTAGTAAGTTTTTTACTTTAAGGTCCAAAAATCATCGAGCAATCGATTGCAGCCGTTTCCAGAACCACTATACTGTCAGTAACTGCCTCAATTTTGCTATTTTGAGCAAATGACCACGAAAATGAAAAGAAAACCAGCCAAATGATGCGTACTTTGTTTTATATCGTCTCAAACTCTGTACATTTTTATTTCTTAAAGGGCCATTGCCGTCTCCGACAACGGCTGTCCACCGCCAATTCAAAATTTTTTCTTTATCGTTGGATTTACGTACGAATTTTTCAACTTGGTTTCTAACAAAACTTTACCTAAAATTAAAATCTAGGCCTTGTTTTGTTAGAAACCAAGCTGAAAAATCCGTACATAAGTTCAATGATTGCAACCATTTCCAGCACTGATTTTCTGTCAACGACTGCCTTAATTCAGCGCTTTTGAGCAAATGACCACCAAAAGCTTTTCATCTGTATGATAGCTCACAGGAAAGCCCAGAACCTTGGCTACATTTTGAAAATAAACTTGTAAATAAAAGGAAAAAAAACAGGGTTTACACCCAGTGGTAGTCGAACCTGTGACCTAAGGCGATGCGTATATAAGGTTCCCCCCTTTAAATTTTGGATTAAAATTTTGTTTGAAAAATTTTGGATTACTCGTTTCTATTTTCTGCCGTTCTAAAAAAGACAAAAAGTCAGTGAAAGTCTGGCAGAACCTGCACTATCAAATTTATTTGTTTAAAGGATGGAACAATGCCTTAGCGCTTGTGTGTGGCAATTCGCTCCTGTGGAAACCGGCTCCAGTATGTCCAATTCTATTACCATATAAAACGCCGATCACAACCGTGATTTTCAGAGCACTCCACTGATCTCCATTGCTGTCACCCGCCTTATTGAAGATGTGCTAAAGCGCAACAACCTGCCCACTGCCATTTGCTCTCTGGTCTGTGGAGAGGCTGATGGTAATTTTTTTCGGACAATACTTTTCTAACACTGGAAAGACGGAGTGTACTAAGTGCATATTCTGGTATGAAATTTCACGCTGAACACGATAATGAAAAAAAAATTGAAATAACGTCACTATGTGGTGGTCAGCTGCCCTTCTGAACCAGGCAAGTCATGATTTTTCCACATGCAACTTCAAAGGGGTGGATCTTGACAATTTTTATTACAGATTTCAGTTATTTGATGTGCAAAAGAAATCCCAGATAACGGGCTTTCTAATGACATATCATCAAAGTATTTACGACAAAACTATGTAAAAATTTTACTTTAGGGAAAAAATTGTGTCATTTTTCGAAAACGTTGTTAATACTAACGAACGGAACGAAAAGTGTGATAAAGTCATTTTTTGAGTTATCGAGATATAGCATTCGACAGAGCAACCTAAAGCACCTTAGAAGTTCAAAAAATACATTATTTTTGAATTCTGGTCGATAAAAAATAAGGTGATTTTAGGTCGATATAGGGTGTTTGGGAACACTTTAAAAAAAAATGTGGGTGGGTGGGGGGTGTGTAAACAGCAATAGTACCGAAAGTCGGTCCAGGGATTTTTCGCGAGAAGGGGTTTCCTTTTGCGCGCGACATCTAAAGACGCGCATAATTGAAAAGCGCATAATTGAATACACCAGGAAACCGTAAGTATGGAACGGATACATGTACATCGTGCGCCGCGCCTCTATGTGCCGAACACAAACAGTCCAGTCCAATATTGTGTCAAAAATGCACAAACGATGTTACAAGGAAACGCAGAGAATAGTATTGCATTGTTTACTATGAAATTGAAATTATTTTGTCATTTTACTGTGAATATAAAACACATTATACTATGATCAAAAGCGAAATTTGGTTTTAAGCAAAGAATTTAGCAAGCGTTAATTTTAATTCTTTCGTGTCGAAAGAGTCGTTTTATCTACGCCAACTTTGCAGAAAAGTGATTCCTAAGGGCACTTTTAGCCGGAGAATCCGAATCTGGGCTCTGAATTTGCTAACGGGATTTTTAAGATGGGTTTTGATCACAGGTTTGCAAAAGTCCGGAAATTTCAAAATTTCGGTTAATTCAATTGCTATTGAGTCAAGTCTAGCAATTGCAAGAGAAGTATAGGCATGTAATATGTCATTTGAAAGCCCTTGTCCTGCGCTACATTTTGGTATAAAGGATGTTCAAGATAACCCACAAGACTTGCGTTTTACAGCTCATTAAAAAAATAATTGTGCTTAAAAAATGTTCAAAACATCCGGTTTCAAAAATCGCAAATTTAACCCCATTTAAGGGCTGATTAGCCAATTCTGCTGAGAAATTCGGATTCAGCGTTCAAAACTGCACCAGAATATACCGCTCTTACAGGCCGTCTTTCTAGTGTTAACATAACCATGATGGACAGGGGGACCAAGTTGTTTTTCAATAAAAAACAACAGGGGACGAAGGCAAATTTTGCCAACGGCTTCTGCACTAATACCCAGGTGGATATTGCCCTAGATGGACTGAACAATCAAAAGATGGTCGTAATCAAAAACCATCCATGATGTCATACGCAAAACCGTGCTAGGAATTGTGTTTGATAATACCATATTTGAGATTTTCCTTACCTGAAGAGAGAAACCTGGGTGGTATCACCTGGTCAGGTAGATACCCTAGAAAACACCAACCGTTTTGAGATTTAAATGGCGAAAAATGCAATTATAGTATTAACAAATTTAATTTTTCACACGATTTCACTTTCAAATAATTGATTTTTTAAATTTTGACGGAATTTTTATTTTTTAGCCCATCCAGGTAGATCAGTTAGTACCTACCCTTGGTATCGGCCTCCGCCTAAGTAAAATAGGAATTTGGTCTTAACAAAACAAATTTTTAGCGCGATTTTACATACGATAGGATGGTTTATTATTCGATTTGACTAAATTTTTATTTTTTTGACTATCCATCTGGATACCCAAGTGGGTACCTGACCAGCTCGTACCCGCCCAGGTTTCAGCCTTCAAGAGGGGAAATCTCAAACTCGGTCTTATTGAACCCAATTCCTTACACGATTTTACGTATGATATCGTGGTTTGTTTAAAAATGTGACTGAACTTTATTTTTCAGGCCATCCAGGTGGATATCCACCTGACCCTAAGGATACCGACCACCGGTTTTGGGGTTCGGTGGGTGGATTCGTAGTTTCGGTTGTATAAAACTCGATTTGCCGCACGATTTTACGTATGATAAGGTAATTGGTTTTCGATTCTGACATAAAAAAAAATTCCGGGTCATATGGATGGATATTCACTTGAACAAGTGGTACCTACCTTGGTTTTCGGGGTTTCGGTGGGCGAAATCGAAATTTTGGTCAACAGATCGGTTTCACCATGCAATTTTAGGCTGTAAAATTTATTCTATTTTTAGATTTTAGTAACTTTCGATTTTAGTCCATTCGGGTGAAACTGTCATTTGGTAATTGTCTTTCAGTGAACTAATCATTTGGTGACATAAAGTTGGCGAGTTAACCATTTGGCGACGGACAGCCTCACACAGAATGAATGGATCCTGGTTAGAATGAGCTAACAAAAATTTGAATGATAATTTGAATGAATCGCCTTAAAACGAATTTCGGAAGTTTGAATTTAAAAAGCCGAATTGTCAAAAGGATGAGTTGTCAACAAAATGAATTTTGAAAAGCTCAGTCTGATGTCAGCCATTTTTAACACCAGATTCGAGTCCAGCATGTTTGATTTCCTTGAGAAACGGCTCTTAAAGGGGCATACCAGCGCGTTACACGGTCAATTTCAAATTTTCAAAAAGGCGGGGACCACACTTTCAAGACAAAAAACATTTAATTTGAAGCGATAGTCTCTAATTTTACTTAACTTTTTTAGGTTTATCACTACAAAGAGAGCCTAAAAAACGAAATCAGAATTACTTTTATTGGAGTAATAAACCTAAAAAGTGAAGAAAAATTAGAGAATATCGCCCTGCTGCTGTCCAAAAAATTCATAGCCTTTCAGGTGTTGTTGATCCCAGGGTAGCTTTGCTTAGCCAATGATACTGGCCTGAAAATACAAAAAATTAAACGAAAAACAGCCACCAAAAACAAAAAATGACAAGAAAAGTCTTTCGGTGGCAAGTTTTTTCGGTAACGATAATAAAATAATTTGAAGGAACATTTTGAAATCAAATGTTTTTTGTCTTGAAAGTGTAGTCCCCGCCTTTTGAAAATTTGAAATTGACCGTGTAACGCGCTGGTATGGCTATAAGTAGTTTGCACCCTCAGAATGCTCATTTACGCCCTCAAATTACTCATTTACGCCCTCAAATTTCTTTTTTACGCCCTCAAATCGACCAAAATGCTTATTTTAGCCAAAATTTTGCGGGAATTCAAATTTTTTAGTCTCAACCAGCGAAACCAGCCGATCGTCCACTTATATCATAAAATTTTTACATTTTTCATGTTCCAAAACCTGTTTTCTGGACTAATTCGGGCATGCTGAAGATGGTTTGACAGTGGTAAAATCCCGTGTTCTCGAGTATATTTTGAGTTTTGGTGAATAATTGATTTCACCAAAATTAATTATTTCACAACTGTTGCGTCTTCGACGCAAGTGATGTCTACAAAATTATTCACTTTCCCAGTCTGGGGTTTGGTGGCCTACTGGTTAAGGCGTTTCC
Organism: Ditylenchus dipsaci; assembly: GCA_004194705.1. Taxonomy (NCBI): domain Eukaryota; kingdom Metazoa; phylum Nematoda; class Chromadorea; order Rhabditida; family Anguinidae; genus Ditylenchus; species Ditylenchus dipsaci. The sequence goes on along the minus strand of SADC01001318.1, from coordinate 936,825 downwards.
CTGCGGATCCAAAGGGAGTGGGATCAAATATCCCCTCCATTCCCCTTTTTCCAATTCACGAGCTGTTGGCCGTGGCCGCTCGCGACATGGCGATCTTGGCGTGCAACCGACCTGCAACTTCCTGGTCCATTAGTCAAAGAACAGGTCCAGCAGGCAGAGAAGCAAAAAGGACACAGCAGTCTCCCAGCGAAGAGCCCTCCAGCTTAAAGAAAAGCACAGAGAGAATAAGCCTAGTAGCAAAAGAAGGAAACAGCTCCAACCAACAGCTTACTCACCCACAACCTGGTCAGCAGTCTACAAAAAGCAAAAAGAAAAGGACTGTTGGCTGCAGATGAACAGACCAGGCAAAACAACAACAAAAAATTACGGCCTGGGAAACACTCCAGCTGGCTAAAACAAGCCAAGCACCCACTTCTCCTCGGTGGGGAGTGTTGCGTCTTCGACGCAAGTGATGTCTACAAAATTATTCACTTTCCCAGTCTGGGGTTTGGTGGCCTACTGGTTAAGGCATTTCCCTGCGGATCCAAAGGGAGTGGGATCAAATATCCCCTCCATTCCCCCTTTTTCCAATTCACGAGCTGTTGGCCGTGGCCGCTCGCGACACAACACTCAAAAAATACTTGAGAACACGGCATTTTACCACCGTCAAAACATCTTCAGAATGCCCGAATCAATCCAGAAAACAGGTTTCGGAACATGAAAAACGTTAAAAAAATTTTGATCCAAGTGGACGACCACTTGGTACCCACATAGGTACTTCACCTAGGTACCATCACCAGTGCACCTCCACCTGAGAAAACTTACCTCTCTCTCACTGGTATAGTCAAACCCCGATTTAGTGCGACCTCGAATTCGATGGACTTGGTCAAAAGTCTTTGAAAGTCTCGAAAGTGGAACCCCGATTTAGTGCGAACCTCGATATAGTGCAAATTTTTTCCGGTTCCCAGGGTCGCTCGAGTGAGCTCCTCATGCGTTCTCCTACATATGGCTCAGGGGAACTGAAGATACCGGTTTGGAAAGTCTAAACACAGTCAGACATTCGAGTTCTGAAAATATTGCCATCTAAAATAGGGAATTCCCACCCAATTTGATCGATTTGAGGGCGTAAATAATAAATTTGAGGGCGTAAATGAGCATTTTGAGGGCGCAAATGAATCTTAGCCCGCTGGTATGCCCTTTAAACTTTATAACTTGCTGTGAAATTTCAAATTCCGCTCGAGACAACAATTATTCAAGTCTCGCATTTTTTGAAATTCAAATGTTTTTTGTCTTGAGTGGAATTCAGAATTTCACAGCAAGTTATAAGGTTTAAGAGCAGTTTGTCGAGGAAATCGACCATGCTGAACTCGAATCCTGTGTTTAAAATCAGGGTTTCTCTAGCGTAATATCAGTTTTACGTCAAAATTGATTTGGAATTTTTTTGAGAGTTTTTTGAGCTATCGAGATATACCATTCGACAGAGCAAGAAAAACTGCACCCGAAATAGATTTGACGTAGCGTAAAAGAAGGCGTTGGAGTGTTTAGCAATACTAAACCTAAGTTTTTCAAGTTGGAGTCGCTCTGGCTAAGGATGAGCAGGTGAAACTAGTATCCTTCACAGGCTCCACTGAAGTTGGTAGAATTGTTGGGCAGACAGTACAGGCCAGATTCGGAAAGGTTGGAAACATAAAACCTTTTTTACAGTTAAACGCGCCACTTGTATTCAGGTTTTACTGGAACTGGGTGGAAACAATGCTTTAGTAACTCAATTGGCCATCTTGCTCAAATTTTATTTATTTTTAATTCCAGGTGGTTATGGAGGACGCTGACCTAAACATGGTTGTGCCAGCTACAGTTTTTGCCTGCGTCGGCACTGCTGGACAGGTTGGTTATGAACTGGATATCTCTGGTCTCTGCTTGGATTCGTAATTTTGTGTGATTATTCAGAGATGTACCACCACACGGCGCTTGATAGTTCACGAAAAGGTTTATGATGAGGCACGCCATTTATAATCTTTTGACCAAATCCTCTTTTTTTTGGTTTGCCACGTACCTAAAAGCTGGCTCAGACAGCATCAAATACTCAAATTTTAGTTGCTTGAACGCTTGGTCAAGGCATACAAACAGCTGGAGTCCCGTATTGGAGATCCACTTGAGGCAAAAACACTTATTGGCCCACTACACAACCAGATGGCTGTGATGAAATATAAGGCTGTTGTGGCAGAAACTATCGCATCGGTGAGTATAAAAAAATCGTATACCACACAATCTCTATGAATCCAGCCGACTAAAAGTAGCAAAATGTATCTATTTAGAATGATTTGAAAGGTTACAAACATGTTCTAGCTAAAAAATCCATGATTCCCCTGTATTAGAGCTGTGCATCGGGATTTCGGGATTTTACTTTCTAAATTATTTTTTACCCACTTTTTGACGAAAATTCATAGCTGAAAATTTCAGACGCTATATGCTACTTTTTATTCCTCTATCCATTGCTTCTTTTGCTTTTTGTATTTTGTATGAAAATTTTTGACCTGCTACCTTGAATCCCAAAATTGAGGATTTCGGGATCCCGATTTGTCGGTTTCGGGATTCAGGGTTGCAGATCAAAAATTTTCTAATAAAATACAAAAACCATGAGAACCAATGGATGGGGGGAATAAAAAGTAGCATATAGCGTCTAAAATTTCCAGCTATGAATTTCCGTCAAAAAGGGGGTCAAAAACGCATTCGAAGTTAAATCCCGAAATCCCGATGCACAGCTCTACCCTGTACCCATGTTATTTTAACAATTGCGCGCCAGATAATTTTTTCTAATTCAATTGAAAACTTTTTTAGGATCAAAAATGGGTCAAATTGAAATGCGCCCTCAAAAGTCTGAATTTCAATTTAATATTGACATTTTTCTTTGAGCTTTTGTTCTAATTTTTCGAGAGGTGGTTATTCTATACTAGCGCCATTTTTTAAATGGATGTTGGCTTTCCAATGATCTATCTACTTTGTAGAGATCGCGAATTAAAAAAAGAAGTTCGAGAGGTTTTTTTCAGATTTTTTCTTTTTAAAATTTCGTGAGCTCTACATTTTTAAATTAACCAGCGAAGTCTGATAGCTCATTGGAAATCCAAGATTCAGGGATACAAGAAAGGCAATAAAATTGAAAAAATAATAACGAAAATTTAAAAAAAGGCAATGTAAAGCTTTGCTCGTGAAATTCAGACTTTTGAGGGCACATTTCAGTTACAGCTTAAAAAATTTCCTTTAATGGAGGCATGCTCTTAGGTATGCCTCCTTGAGCTAAATTATTTTTCATTGGCGAGAACGTAAGGCAGCAGCGAGGTGGCCCACAAATTTAATTCAGACAAAAATGAAATTGAATGCTGGATTAAGGAAACTTGGAGCTAAAAGTTTTTTGGTACATTTTGTTACTTTTGAGGAGGGCCAATTATCGAGGTTATGCACTGACCACACCCTCAACCAGAGGCGTAGCCAGAAAAATCTGACGGGGGGGGCTAAAGCCCCTCAAGAGGTCATTTTCCCTACACCGTTTTCGAGTTTTATAACAATTTTTTTCGAAAAACCTGACGGGGGGGGGGGCTATAGCCCCCTCAGCCACCCCCCCCCCCTGGCTACGCCCATGCCCCCAACAATACTTTTTTAGGGTGGCAAAGTGATGTGGGCGGCAAGGTAATAGAAAACCAGCAGGGAAACTTTGTGCTACCAACCATAGTCACTGGTCTAGCCCACGACAATCCCATAGTCCTCCGCGAAACTTTTGCTCCAATCGTGTATGTGCTGAAAGTGGGAAGTTTGGAGGAAGCAATAGCTGTCAACAATGAAGCCAAACAGGGACTCTCCAGCAGTTTGTTCACCCAGAATATTGGAAATGCTTTCAACTGGATGGGTTTGTTCATCCTGATTTGTTTTGGTGTACAGTTATTTGTAATTTTTCTTTTTTAGCCCACAAGGCAGTGATTGCGGCATCGTGAATGTCAACATTTCGACATCAGGTGCGGAGATTGGAGGTGCATTTGGTGGAGAGAAAGAGACGGGTGGAGGGCGTGAATCTGGTTCTGACAGCTGGAAACAGTGAGTTGATTTGGATATTTCGAAGCAATACATGCATTTTTCTTGATGACAACCCTGATTGCTAAATTTATCTCCCGAAAAATAATTTAAAGAAAAAGCATAGAGATGTTTGAGAAGAACATCTATCTCAGACATCAAAAAAACATTTGAGTAAAAAAGGATATTTTTACCATCTTAAAGTAAAAACGATATTTTGGCTTATTGCCATTTTGAAGCGAAAAAACTTTTTTGAAGTGAAATTTCAAAAAAAAAATATTTGTGCTTCTAAAAAGACAGATAGATACTGAAAGTTTAGGCAATATTCAGACGTTTTTTTTCAAACTTGCGCCTCTATTCGAACTCCGCTTTCAGCACCTTTTTCAAATTAGTCCGAGTCTCAGGCTTAGGCCGACAGTTGTAAGGACGGACTCAAACGTAAAAAACTCGAAAAATCAAAAGCTCAAAAAGGCGCGAATTTAAAAAAGCCTAAAAAGTGCCTGGATGCATACTCACCAAAAATCACCAAAAATATACACTGAAAAATTCAAATAAAATTTTTTTAATTTACAGATATATGCGCCGTTCAACGTAATTTTTTTTTCAATTGCCAAAAAACCTTGAAATTTTTTAAAATTTTCACCTTCCAGCTGTACTATCAACTACACTAAGGAATGCCTCTGGTATAATTTTAGAATTCAAAGACAACTGGGGTTGTCAAGTCGGATACCCGTCTTTTTGTTACAAAACCTATCAAATTTTGGCTTTACAGCAAGGTTCTGGATAGCTGATTAGAAAAATTAGAGTCATGCCCAAATTTTTTCACACATCTTTCAAATTGAGCAAGCTTTTTTTGCAGCTGATTTTCGTCGGTTCTATTTAAGAATCTGGTACCAAAAGCAGCTTGGACCCCCTGTTGATTTTCGTATTCTACGAAAAAGATTCTATAGATGTTTTCATTACACACAAGACATCAATACCAATTAAATGAATTAAAGTTCATAATTATCTATTCGATGTTCCCTAGATACACACTCAAAGAAGTATTCAAGGATATTTTTTCCATGCTCAAGACTTCCCCCAAAAAGACAAAATGTACCTAATATATATTTTTTAATTTCTTTCTCGAGCCACATATTTTTTTTGACAAACCCTTGCTCTTATGTAAAAAATTTCTTCAGAATGAAAAAGCGATAAGTAAGACCAGTATCGAAATTGCAAAAATGTTTCAAACATTACTCCAAAAGCTGAAGCTCTTGAGCCTGAAAATGTTAGGTAATTGTCAAGAACAGACTGACTACAAAAATGACAAAAATTGTCTGACAAGAGAAGGACACTGACTGTGATCTGGGGTATCTTTTTCTTTTTTTTTAATCTTTTTTTAATACTGAAAAACAACAGGGAGACCAAATTGTTTTACATGAAGAATCAACAGGGGGGACCAAGCTGTTTTTGGCACCGGATTCTTAAATAGAACCTTGATTTTTGCAACTGATTTGCATTTTTGCAGCTGATCCACAGGACGGACCAAGCACATCCACAGGACGGACCAAGCACATTCAAACATTTTTTCCAAAAATACTCTAATACTTTTTCTTCGTGGTTTTTCATTACGATTTGAAAATTTTTCGCAAAAAAGAGTTTTCGCAAAAAAAAGTAGCCTTGGGGAACCAAGGCAACCCAAAAATATTTGGCACCTAAAATGTGACCTTGGTCCCCTCAAGGTATTTTTTTTGGATAATATTTCTTTTTGTCCGCAGAATACTCGTTTTGTCCGTAGAATATTTTTTGTCCGTAGATTTTGAATGTCCGTAGATTACTCGTTTTTGTCCGTAGATTTCTCGTTTTCGTCCATAGATTAATTTTTTTGCCCATAGACTTCAAAATTTTGCAGTAATTCAAATTTTATGGTCAGAAAATGACTTGGACCCAAAAAACCAACTTCCAGGGGCTTTTGGCCACTCCGGGTGAGATTTTAAGCAATCCAAGTCATTTTTGACCATAAAATTTGAATTACCGCAAAATTTTGGAGTCTATGGGCAAAAAAATTAATCTATGGACGAAAACGAGAAATCTACGGACAAAAACGAGTAATCTGCGGACATTCAAAATCTGCGGACAAAAAAAAATATTCTACGGACGAAAACGAGTATTTCTACGGACAAAAAGAAATACCACCCATTTTTTTGCGAAAAAAAATTTTACACGAAAATGCTCAAATCGTGATAAAACCGCCGTAGAAAAAGTATTAGACTATTTTCGGAATTTTTTTTGAAAGTGCTTGGTCCTCCTGTGGATCAGCTGCAAGACCAAATCAGCTGCAAAAAAGGTTTGCCCTCTCAAATTTCGAACGCTCATCCAAAAATAAATAAAATTTGCAATAAATTCTACAATTTAGGCCCAAGGACTCAAATTCGAATGATCCCTTACAAGTTCTGGTAGTTTCCAAGTCAATTATTGGAGTGTTGCTCACAAATATCAATATATTTTCTCAAAATAGATATTTTATTACTCTTTATTACATTACTTTATCGTTTTACTGGTTGAATAACAAAGAAGCTAATAAAATATTTTTAAACGTGAAATTGGTTCAGCTAGAGTTGTTTTTTCATTCACTTTGTGCTATTACACACACAACCAATCTCTGCAAATAAAAGAAAACTAAAATAGTCCGGCCAAACAAAATCACTTGCCTTTTTTGCCAAAAAGATTAAATATATCTTGTAATGGTTTTTCTGCAAATAAAAGAAAAGCATCCATTTCTTTTACTATTCATAAGCATAGTGACCGCCCATCAGACCAGGCCCATCGCCGGATTGAGTAGGGTGACGATGTTTTTCTTTTCTTTTTCAAAGTTGTTTTACTAGCTGTGAATCTTTTTTGGCATTTTTAGTCCTCTTTCTCACAAAAAAATGTTAAAATTTTTTGCTATTAATTTATCGCTTTTTTCCGGCAGAACTTTTCGGCCCTATCCATTAATTAATTTTCTTTTTTGAGACTGCTTTCAAATGGTTCTTTGACGCCTAAATAATTTATCATTGCAATCAATAATTATTGTCGACCATTCATTTTGTAGCTATGGAACTAGGCTACAAAATGGTATGTCGCATGTATAAAAAATGTGAAAAAAACAATGCAAAAATTTCAAAAGTATCAGTCGCAAAACTTTCAGGACAACCTAATAATTTTGGTTGCAGTGACAAAACAAAACCCCCCCCCCCACGGGCAGTGCTCAGATGGAGGAGATAATCTCATATTCGTGCTTCTCGACCCAGATTTCATGAGAAAGCCTCGCGTTTTTTTGATTCTGAACCCGTACTCAAAACAATAATTAGTCACTAAATATTTAGACTTCTAGACTAAAGTCTAAATCTCCGAAAAATTAGTCGTACTCAATACGAGAGGCTAAAGTCCACTTTTTATTTAGTAACTAAATATTTAGACTTTTGGTACTCAAAACATCAATCTCTAAAAATTTAGCAATTAATTTTATAGTGACTGATTTTCGTACTTAAAACGCTCACTAAATTTGAGGCTAAAGTCTAAATATTTAGTTTAGTGACTAATTTTCCCACTAAAAAAGTGGACTGCCTTATGGCAGGCTAAATTTATTTAGTCGTAACTTCTAACCCTTTTTGACATTTTTTGTAGAAGTCGGTGTACTTTTGACGTTGACGTTCCTATACCAACTTTTATCGCTCTTTCGATATGTCATCACCGTATTTCCTTCTCGCTTGGAAAATGTCGAGAAAATGGACGTTTTCAAAACATACTGTTTGTATCACATTTCGAGTCTTATATGACACTGTATAGCCTTTCTTTCATGCTTAACTTATAATCCTTAGAATTCATGCAGATCCAACGACTAGGTCAAAGAAATAGAAAGATCCGTTCGCCTTTCGAAGAGTTCACCGATGAGAAGCTGATCCGTCGATATCCTTTTGATCGTCATGGGCTTAGGGTCAGTACTTATTGTTTTTTTATTTCACACTGGCTGGACTCATTCTTGATCTTAGGTGATCTGCAAGCTTGTTGAGGAGGAATTTTCAGAGACGACATATGGCGGCACTATTCCGATCGAAATACAGGTCTGCGCAGGTTTGGCATACTTGGCTTCCAATTCATTCCAAATCCACATCGGCGACACATTGGGAATCAGTCAGCAATCGGTTTCAAGGTGCGGCAAGAGACTCTGTTCAACTTTGGCTAGAAAGGCGAACCAATTCATTTTTATGCCGATTGTTTGTTCTTTCTACTTTTTATGGTTTCGATAATTTTTATTGGAAGCTTTCCAGGATGTTGCAAAGGAACAGCGTGTTTTCTCTTTGGTGGCTGGTTTTTTACACGTGGTTGGCTCATCGATGGAACACAGTACACATTCAAGCGTCAAGTCAAGAGGTGGAGCGGCAATATGTCAATAGAAAGAATCGTCACTCCATCAATGTCCAAGTACCGTAAATGCTCTAATAGAGCCCCCTCTAGAAATCAACCTCTAGAGGGGGCTTTATTAGGAGGTGGGCTCTATTAGAGAGTGGGGCTTTATTTTTCAACCCTGCATCGAGCAAATTTACCCGAAATTTTTCGCCATACAATTTAAATAATCCACATTTTATGTTCAAATTTTTAACAACAATTTAAAAGGTTAACAATCAAAAACTATTTTAACGATCAATATCAAGAGATTCATCGGTAACGTAGCTATTTTTTCTTCCTGATTCGATTTTGTGTCTTATTGCCGAATCCGGTCTTTTTTCGCCGTGGTCTCCCTGTTGTTGAAAAAGCACTACATTATCTGCCATAAGACTAAATTTGCACAGTTTACTAAAGAAATTTATTTTTTATGTTAAATTATGACAAAGCTTTTTGGGTCAAATTAACTTTTTTAGACAAATTTTGGTTTTGTCTAATTAGCTTCGAATCCTTTTAGTTTTTCAAAGTGATAACATCATCAGGCAGATCTGCGATTATAGTTTCTGATGAAATACCATTCATTGAATTGTCTGATTAAAATGTGAAACGATAAGGTCGAAGCATGAATGAAATCAGCAAAATAACTCGATTAATACTTTTGACTGTTTGTGTTAAATTTTCAAAAGATATTGCAATAAACGATAATTCATCAGAAAGTAGAATCGCAGGGCCACCGGATGAAGTTATCAATTCAATTTTTTTTCAACTAATCAGACAAAAAACTAAAATTTGCCCAAAAAGTCTTTTCGCCCGAAAAAAGCTTTCCCGTAAAATCAGTCCAATGCAATGTGGCTCATGCGAAAAAATGAATATGAGAATATTTTTCAACCACATGATTGAAATTTTATGCTCAGATTTGTTATTGGGTAATATATAATTCTGCCCCTGATTTCTGAAAAATGCCCCCTAATTGCGGGAAAAATGCCCCCTAATTCAAATTGCCCCCTAATTACTGAAGAATGCCCCTAATTTTTCTCTCTCGTCGTTTTAGTCAAAACTTCGCGGGAATTTAAAATTTTTAGTCAAAAAACAACTTGGATTGGTCAGAATACAACTCCGGAATGGTCAAAAGCCCCTGAAAGATGGTTTTTGAGGGGTTTACTAAAGGGGGAGCAAACTTTTTGCGAAAATTCGATTGAGCGGATCAGAATTCCAGTCCGATGGGCTAAATCGCTGAGAATTCCAGGTTTATGGTGGTTTTGAGTAGTTCTGGATGAAATTCTGAGTGATTCAGCAGATCGGACCGGAATTCTGATGCGCTCAATCGAATTTTCGCAGAAAGTTTACTCTCCCTTAGTAAATCCCCAAAAAATCAACCTTCAGGGGCTTCTGGCCATTTCGAGGTGAGATTCTGACCAGGGCTGTAAAAACATCCGGAAGATACATCCGGATGTGGATGTATACATCCGAAACATCCACATCCGGCGGATGTGGATGTTGCATGCCAAAAATTTTTGGGTCGGATGTCGGATGTGGATGAAATTTTTCAGGTCGGATGTCAGCGGCAGGGCTGTAAAAACACCCGGAAGATATATCCGGATGTGGATGTATACATCCGAAACATCCGCATCCGGCGGATGTGGATGTTGCATGCCAAAAATTTTTGGGTCGGATGTCGGAGAAACAGAATTCTGAGAGAGTATTTCACTTGAATGTTCACAGTAAATTATTGTATTTGTGGGGAAATAGAGATGTTGTTTAAAGTTTTGCAGGATAGTCGCCTTGTTTTGAGTACGACTAGATATTCAGCCGACTAAATATTCAGTCTACCAATTATTTTGTCGCCTAATTTTTGTTTTGAGTACTAGAAGGCCACTTTTATTAGTGACTAAATACTTAGTGACTAATTGTTGTTTTGAGTACGGGTCCTGAGAAAAAAATTTTTTTCGAACCACAGGGGATATCATGGTTTTTTAGTCAAAATTTGAAAAATTTAAATTAACGCCTTCTGAATTTTAAAGGAATAAGGGCTGTATTGGGATGGGAAGGAAATAAAAAGGGGCCACTTTTATGGCAGAACGTTCGAAATTCAAATGATTGTATTCTTCGACTGCCTCACCATGTTTTGGTCACCGGAAGAGACTCTATATGTATCTATATAAAAAAGAGACTCTATATGCATTTTATGATCAAGAGTACTTCTCGGAATCATGTCTAAGGTATGTGGGTGTGCGCATCTCATCTCTAACTCCCCGAAGGGGGCGCAGGGGCTTGGGGTCTTGGATTTGAGATGCGCACACCCGCATACCTTAGACACAAATCACTCGAAAGTGACTCTGCAAGCATGAAAAAGCATGCATACTAGAATTTATTTATGCGGTAGGCCCCAGTATTCAAAACTATGTTCAACATCTAAAATTTTGAAATTTTGACTAAAAAACCATGATACCCTCCTGTGGTTAAAATTTTTTTTCTCAGAATCAAAAAAACAGCCGGCTTCTGAGCACAAGCCATAATTTTTGCGCCGAAAATGTATTTATAGCGTAAAAAAGTTTGCCCCTATTTTTTAGGTACTTATGCAAGCCAGCTTAGGTTAGGACGTAACCAAAAATTTTTCTCGAGCTACAAAATATTAAAAAAAACGTTTGAGTTCGCCTTAACTTATACTAGCCCACCCTGTGCCTGAACACAAGCCGCTAAAAAATTCAATGCGCACATGCTTGAAAATTGAAGGAAAAAACACATAGAGCCAAATTTTTTATTTTCGAACGACAAAGACCATATGAATTTTTTTACTTTGTATATTTGCATTTACAGTCTACTCTTCTGATAACGCACTCTGCCCAAACGGCTGAGGCCAGTCAGTTCGGTTTTTCATTAATAAATGGTTGTACATTCTACTCTCGATATAACGCCACCCCTCCAAGTTCGTTCCCGCCTAGGGTCCGACACTTTTTTTACCCCGATCTTTGAAGGCTTTTGTCGAACCTGATTCGACAGTCCTATCAGAAATATCGTACAGATATTTATTTAACCGATCGTTCTGAAAAAGTTGAAACTTTGCCAGTAAGACCGGCGCCTCTCTATGATATAACACCGCCACTTTTGAAAAATCGGTGGTGTTATATTGAGAGGCGCGGGTCTTACCGGCAAAAGTTTCAAATTTTTCAGAAACGACCAGTAAAATAAAAATATGTACGATATTTCTGATAGGCTCAGATTGTTTTACCCCGCCAAATCATTCATTTACCCCACCAAATCTTAAAAATTTGTTTTTATCTCGAAAATTTTTAAATTTTCATACATTTTTATACCAAAATGTAGCCCTGGATCTCAGATGTCTAACAAGTCATCAAATGACTTACTGAGATCTTATAAAGTTGGAGAGAATAGTCTTTGTATGCATACAATTGTTGAAAAAATTCGGTCTATACAAAGACTTTTTTCTCCAACCTTTTAAATCTCAGTAAGTCAGTTTAAAGCTTGTTAGAAAGCTGAGATCCAAGGCTATAAGCTATATCAAAAATTTGAAAAAAATTACAATAAATGTTAAAGAAATACTTGAGAGAAACAAATTTTTTCGATTTGGTGGGATAAATGAATAATTTGGGCGGGGTAAAAAAATAATTTGGCGGGTGAAAGTACTTACAGTCATTTCTAATAAGACTGTCGAATCAGGTTCTACAAAAGCCTTCGAAAATCAAGATAAAAAAGGTTTCGAACCCTAGGCGGGAACGAACTTGAGGGAGTGGTGTTATATCGAGAGTAGACTGTAACTAATTTCACCCGCCAAATCACTGATTTACTCCGTTTAATCGAATGTTTTTCAAGTATTTTTTAAATTTTTTGTTTTAATTTTTTTAAATTGTCAGTTGATAGCTTACTAGAAAGCTGAGATACATGGCTACACGCTGGTATAAAATAAAAAGAATTAAAAAATTTTATTTTACAATAAATTTTAAAAAATTGACGGGAAAATCAATAAAATGACGGGGTAAAATAGTTTCAGCCTAATAAAATTGTGGACACGCTCTCTGATTGACCAACTGCTCAGTTGGGTTCCTAGAGCGTTTGTTATAGGAAGAGTTGACTGTATCTAAATCGTTCAAATTTTTTATCTCTTTGGTTATAATACTTTTCAGATTGCCAGCTTTACCAATTGGTTGCGACCCTTGTTTTCCTCAATTGCCTATTCACCATCACCTAGATTAGTATTAGTAAAAAGGTGTATGGCTTCCACACAAACTGCCAAAATCATTGCAAACAATGGCGAGTGGAAAAGCAAAATTACTAGTCAATTTGTTTTGGAAGGCAACTGCAAGTCTTTGAATGAGTTGCAAATTAGGAATGGTAAGTTTGCACAATTTTGCAAAAAAGTTATTTCCTTCAGCTTTTTCAATTTGCAAAACCAAGAAAGTGGAATTGATTCTAACAGATACATTTAGGGTTGCGAATGGCCAATTGGTGGCCAATGAGCCAGAGCAATTGGCCAATAAGTAAAAATTGCCTAGGGGAGATTTGGCAAAAACGTGATTTTGGCGAATGTATGTTTTGGCAAAAACACGAGATTTGGCAAAACTATATTTGGCAAAACTGAGCTATTGAGAGCAGGAGTACCCTATATAGTGTAGTTCGAAAACGCTTGAAATCATTTTTTTCCAACGTTTTGGCTGTCAAATCATGCTCAGAATCTGTTTGGCTACTTTGTTTAGCGACAAATATCAGCTTGCCAAAAATCGTTTTGGCAAATCTAAGTTTGCCCAATCTCTTTTTTGGTCTTTTTTTTCACTTTTTTTTTTGACAAATCTTCCTAGCCTAAGAGTTGGTTAACTTCATATTCAAAAGATTTTCGAAAATTTTCGGAATTTTGGCCTAAATTTTGCAATCTTTTTTTTAAATTTAGTCAAAATTTATCGAAAACATGAATTAAGAAATGTGTGATGTCATTTTCGGTTTTGATAGCAAAAACACGCCCTCTCCGTACCCACAAAAATTTTCCTTTTAAAACTCTATTATCAATAAGTGTTCGAACATATCTTCCAAATTATGAAAAAGACACCTTTGAGGGTTTCCTAATACCGTATTTCCTCTAAAATAGCCCTCCTTCCAAAATAGCCCTCCCCCTCTACTTTGAGGGTCTATATCTCGGAGCAGAGTAAATATTTTGCAAAGCTGTTTGATACGTTTTCTTAACTCCCACGAGCTCTACCGATTCCACTTTTTAGATTCTTAATTTTCACCCAAAAATCTCGAAATCGAATTCAAATTTTTCTGAAAATTGGAGGTTTGAATAAAATAGCCCCGGGGCTATTTTAGAGGAAATACGGTATACCGTATTATCTCTAATAAGTCCATATGGGGCCTTATTTTTCAACCCCTCTTTGGAGGTGGGGTCTTATTAGAAGGTGGGGCCTTATTAGAAGACTAAGCCTAATTGGGCCTTATTTGAGGTGAGGCCTTATTTTTCAACACCTCTTAAGACACGGGGCATTATGAGAAGGTGGCGTCTTATTAGAGATAATACGGTATGCTGGCCATAGTTGCACGGGCACCGGCGCCTGCCGGCGCGGATTCGGTGTCGCACAAATTTAAGCCTAAAGAGGGCGCCGACGCCCGAAAATTCTTAGAGTCGGCGCGGGCGCCCATTTTGTAAAAAATAATTTTTTGCCGTGAGTTTACATCCTGCGAAAAATGTTCAATACTTTGCTCGAAACAAAAAGTTTATTCACTTCTGCAACATTTCTTTACGAATTTAGTCGTTTATTAGGAAAATTTTACAAGTTTTCCAAAAAAAATTTTATTCTTCACTGCCGGCGCCCTTAAAACTTTTACCAAAAATTGCGCCGGTGTCCGGCGCTGATTTTTTGGTGGACCGGTGACAAAAAATTGATATTGAAAAGAAGATTCAAGATATTCGAAAGTAGCGCCCTATTTTTTATTTTAACAAAATAATACTCGGGTTTTAACCCCTGAGTCTTAACATTTCTGAAATAATCATAGCTGTGTGGAAAGGGTGTGGGGGGGGGGGGGGGTGGTGTATATGACAGTAGCGTCCAAATTTCAAATTAGCGGTTATTTTTGACAGATTAGTGGGTAAAATTACATACTGCCCTTTTTATCTAGTTAAAAAATTGCTCTTATTTGCTAGAGCATAAAAATTGCGAAAAAAAATCAACATGGGGATGGTCAAGTCCAAATGTTGAAAAATGTTTCACGATTTTACAAATATCTTAAAAAGTGTGTTTACAACTGTATCCTTACAAAAATTGACCATCAAAAAAAAATTGTTTCAAAAATTTTATTTTCAACAATTTTAAGGTGTGCCCTTCTGGATTGAACAAACCTTTCCGGTCGGTCAAAAGGTTCTCTACAGTCGAGACACCCAAGGAAAGGCCGTGAGATGGTCTCCAGATGGTGTGAGTGTCTCGAATTCTGGTTTTTTCTAACCTTTTTCCACAAATTTTTAATATTCCACCTAAAATTTCAGTTCATGAGTACGGTGGAGGCTCTTTGTGTGTCAATGACCAAACCTCAAGTGTGTTCATTTGTCACAAAGGGGGCATCTACGAGTTGGCCAAACCACTGGCCGACCCCCGTCCAGTGGTCCAGATGGAGAATATGCGCCATGCCGATCCATTCATTTCTGGAGACTACATCTATGCTGTCCAGGAGCGCCATAGTCCTGAGGATCCGCATGCTGAACCCGAGAACTTGCTAGTCAGAGTCAATATCAGCAGTGGGCTTGTGGATATTGTGGTACTTTACACAATCTGTTCTCCAAAATGTACTATTTTCTTAAAATTTAATTAGGCACAAGGTGCTGACTTTTACGCAGAGCCGAGGGTTAGCCCAGATGGAAAAAGCCTAGTTTGGATCCAGTGGAACAAACCTTATATGGTTGGTTTTTAAAATTATACAAAGTAGTTTATGGTTTTTCCTATGATTTCTGAAAGTTGACTGCAGATCTCAATCTTTATTAATAAGGTCTTGACTAATCATGTTCTAGCAGTCATTTAAGAAATATTTGTCCGAACCAACGCAAAACAAACGGTGAAAAATGTTGAAAGATAGAGATTTAAATACGAAAAAAAGTTATGGTCAGGTGAAAGTGGCCGAAAATTACAGGGCAGACCAAGCAACTTTAGGTAGATTTTGATTAGCTTTGGGGACCAAGGCATGGTCACAGGTTCAAATCCTGTTGACAGTGAACTGTTTTTCGTAACTACACGATGTAATAAGAATTTTCGGTCACGGACAAAATTTGCCCGCGCCAAAATGTGCTTGGACCAAAATGTGCCCGCGGCCAAAATGTGCCCGGAACTGAAATTAGTCCAGAATCAGCGGGGATAGTCTTCTTTCTTGTATTTTTCTTGACTGCTGCTTTAGCATTCGATTTGTTTGTTTTAAGAAAAGAGATGGATAGGCGAGAAGATTCGAGCGATATTAGCGACTCTAATGTTGGTGAAGAATTCCCATTTATGCTTACTGGTCTGATCACGTAAGAACAATTTGGCGCTACCGGAGTATAAATTTAGTGTAAAAAGAAAAATTTTGAACATAGTTTTGTTGACTGGGGCCTACTGCATAAAGAAACTCTGGTATGCATATATTTTTATGCATCCAGAGTCACTTTCGAGTGATTTTCGTCTAAGGTATGTGGGTGTGCGCATCTCAACCCCAAGCAACCAAGCCACCTGCGACCCAAAGGGGCGCAGGTGGCTTGGTTGGTCAGAGATGCGCGCACTCACTTACCTTAGACATAATTCCGAGCAAGATTCTTGATCAAAAATGCATTTAGAGGCGGTTTTTCGCCCACCTCCAGTGACCAAAACATGGTGAAACAGGCAAATGGTCGAAATTTCAAAATGCCCAAAACTCAATTTTTTATAGATTGGAACTCAAAAATAATGCCTTTTCGAGTTCCTGAAGCCATTTTACGTCTATATAGGGTGTTTGGAAACACTTTTAAAAAAAGTTAATTTGGGGAGATTTATGGCACTTCTTTAGTTCTAAGATGAGACCACGACTCATATCTCAACCGAGTTCACAGCCACATAAACTAACCGCTGAAAACAAAGCACAATTTTTTTAATTGCGCGTAATGGATCCTATCCTACGAAAATTTGGTAGAAAGTAAATAAGTAGTCAAAAGTATAGAAGTGGAGACAAATCGTGAGAAAATTTGACTCTCCGTTAAAATCAGTTTAATTCTAACTGGATTTTTGTTCGTTGTAAAACTACTTGATCATTGCCTACCGTATTTCCTCTAATAGCAGCCCATGGGCTACTATTTTTCAACCCCCTCCTAGGGGGGGGGGGGTGGTCTACTATTAGAGGGGTACAAAATCAGCCTAAATAGGCTGATTTTCAGGGGGGCTACTATTTTTCAACCCCCCCTAGGGGGGCTACTATTAGAGGGAGGGCTACTATTAGAGGAAATACGGTAATTTTTATTTAGCACAAAAAAAATTGAAAAATTGGTCGTGACAACCCTAAATGGTTGAAATACTTTTCGACCCCGAAATAACCCTCTTTTCTGCATCAAAAGGCTCTTTTCCTGCCCCAAAATTAGCACGAGAAGGGCCCATAAGTAACAACGGGTAGAGCAGAATGTGCTGAACACAATGATGCCGGTCGTTTTTGCTTCAAGGCCGAATTAAGTGACTAAATAGGGTCTGAAAAGTTATCAGTTTTGCATGGTCGAAATTTAGCTAGCGCCCACATTTTTTCAAGTGGTGCGCTATTATCTTCATGCTACTCTCAGCCTCATAATATATCAAAATGACCGCCAGGAGCTCTGCTTTCAAGCTGCTGGAAAATACATCGTGTTCATTTGCAAAGTTTCGAAAATTACTACTTGTTTGTCTGTGTGAAGGTTTTGTAAATTTTACATTTTTACTTTTTACGTGCATATACTTATCCTACTTTCATATTTAATTACAGTCCACTCTCGATATAAGCACACCCCCTCAAGTTCATTCCCGTCTAGGGTCCGACATTTTTTTAACCCGATTTTCGAAATCTTTTGCCAAACCTGATTCGTCAGTCTGATCAGAAAAGTCGTACAGATTCTGATTCTACCAATCAGTTCTCGAGATAGCCACAAGTTTGCCGAAAAGACCCGTGGCTCTCGATATAAGCACACCTTTCTTAAAAGTTATGTGTGCTTATATCGAGAGTCGCGGGTCTTTTCGGCAAACTTGTGGCTATCTCGAGAACTGATTGGTGGAATCAGAATCTGTACGATTTTTCTGATCAGACTGACGAATCAGGTTTGGCAAAAGACTTCGAAAATCGTTAAAAAAAGTGTCGGACCCTAGGCGGGAACGAACTTGAGGGTGTGTGCTTATATCGAGAGTGGACTGTACAGAAATTTTCATTGACTTCTAGAACAGTCAATGAGCTTCAAAAAAATCGAGACGTGTGGCGATATTTTGTTTACAAAGCTAGCAAAACCGCGGTCAAAATGTTGGACTTGTTGATTTTGTTTATTTCTTTTACTCGAGCTACTAAATGATAAGTGTATTTTATTAATGTTTAAGAGAAAAATATTGCCACATGTCTCCATTTTTTTTGAAGCTCATTGACTGTTCTAGAAGTCAATGAAAGTAAAAATGTAAAATTTACAAAAACCTTCACACAGACAAACAAATAGTAATTTTCGAAACTTTGCAAATGAACACGATGTATTTTCCAGCAGCTTGAAAGCAGAGCTCCTGGCGGTCATTTTGATATATTATGAGGCTGAGAGTAGCATAAAGATAATAGCGCACCACCTGAAAAAAGTGGGCGCTAGCTAAATTTCGACCATGCAAAACTGATAACTTTTCAGACCCTATTTCAGTCACTTAATTTGGCCTTGAAGCAAAAGCGACCAGCAACATTGTGTTCAGCACATTCTTTTCTACCCGTTGTCACTTATGGGCGCACCAGGGCAAACCGTATCGAGAGCTGCGCGAATTCAAACAAATACTGAAAAAAATACAATATCAAAAAATTCACGAGTTTATTATTTTGAGTGTGGTTTTCAGTGGCTTTCTAAACAAACATTCTCACAAATTTCAGTTCGACGTGTAGCCTGATAAATTTTCTAAGAGATGCTGAAAAAACCATTGATCAAAGTTGTATACAGTCAAACCTCGATAATCCGCCACCCCATGGGACCGATCCGAGGGTGGCGGATTATCGAGGTGGCGGTTTAGCGGGGGTAAACTTTGTTGAGTTTCTCTGATGGCCAACCAAATCAGGCTTCTCGAGAGTGGCGGTTTATCGAGGGTGGCGGTTTAGCGGGGTGGCGGATTATCGAGGTTTGACTGTATGTAGAAAGTTATGGCACATAGAAGTCAAAGTAAGAGAATTCCGAAAATCCGTACCTCGATAAAGAAGTGGTGATTTGTCTTCACTTCACAAATAAAAAACTTCCATGCTTACTATCATTTGAAAGCTGATATCCTTGCGGTCATTTTGGTATGTTATGGGTGTGGGTGTAGTATGACGATCATGATGCACCACTTGAAAACCTGTGGGTATCCAGCTGGATTCTGACCATCCACAACCTCGTCCCTTCCGGAGCCGTTTTCACCTACTTGGTCAGACATCGAAGGGGAAAGGACCCGCGCCATCGTGTTCAGCACATTCTGTTCTACCCGTTGTTGCAAATGGGCTTACCGGGCCTTCCCATGTTAAAAAAAGCCTTTGTTTATGGTGATTTTCTAATCATTTTATATTTTTTAAAACCATTTTGTAGCTGTGAATCTCAGCTTTCTAACTAGTTTTTACTTGACCAAATGAAGTTTTAAAAAGTTGCAAGGATAGGTCTTTGAATGGACCGAATTTTTAAAAAATTTTGCTTTATTTAAAGACTTTTTTTTCTCCAACTTTTCGAGCCTTTCTAAGTCGGTCATTGGCTTGTGAGTAAGCTGAGATTCAGAGCTACAAGATAATTGTAAAAAAAAATAAAAATTGGTGAACTATCCGCCGATAAAAAGGCTTTTTCAAATTTGGGTCAAAAAAAGAGCCTTTGGGGCAGAAAAGGTACCATTTCGGGTCGAAAACGCAACCGGACAAAATATACTTTTAAAAGTATTTATAAAGGTTTTTTAAAAGTATTTGTCGTGCGACAAAATATTTTTTAACATGTTTTGTCGCGTGACAAAAAATACTTTTTTATTCGGCAGATTCGGGCGAAACAGCCGAATTTACCGATAAATAAGTATCTTTGTCGTGCGACAAAATATATAGAAGTACTTTTTGTCGCGCGATAAAACATAAACGACAAAAACTGGAAAAGTATTTTTTGTCGCTTAAAAAATACTTTTAAAAGTATTTTTTGTCCGGTTGCCGTCGAAAAGAATTAAAACCTCCATAAGTACCAAATTTTCAACTATCCACTTTCAGCCATGGGACGAGACATCAGTTCACATGCTCCAAATATCCAGTTCCGGAGAGCTGGGTAAGCCAAAAAAGTTGCTGGAAGGTGGCAGCTTTTTCGGTGTCCAGTGGAATTCAAGCACTTCTGAACTGTATGTAGTGGCAGATGTGACTGGATTCTGGAATGTGTACACTGTCGATGTGGAACAAGGTATCATCTTTTTATACACCCTTATTCACCATTCGAAAAAAACCTAAAAACCGATTATTTTTACCAACAAAAACTGGTAATTCAGGGTCTCTGAAGCAAAACGTCTATCCAATGGACTCTGACATTGGAGGGCCTCTCTGGCAGTTTGCGGACGACCGCCCTTTGCTCTAAGCGCCACTGGAGTGGTTCTCGCTGTGGATGAGGATTTGGTGTACAAAACGTGTGAATCTGCTAAACCAATGGAGTCTGTCAGGCAGGCTGGATTCACTGGTGCGAAAATAGAACTTCTTAGTGAAATTGGTTAACTATAGGATACGGTTTTAGTGTTTTCCTTCCTGACTGTGTCACACAACAAGCTTTTCTCTATCGCGACAGGACCAAAGCACTCATTGTCATTGATTGAAGTGGACTTGGAAACTTTTGAGGTTGGGGTATTTAGCGAGGGCAACACTTTCAAAGATTTTTGGTTAATATTTTGGGAAACAGCGTCTTTGTTAGATCTCGGCCGCAGTTCATCTTAAACATTTTTCGTGTGTTCAAGACCTGGGACGTGTCAAAATCTAAACGAAAAATAGACACTACTGCCGTAAAACCCCACTTCCAGCGCCGAAAACTAAAAAATTGATTTGCTGATGAAGTATAGGACTCTTAGACCGAAGTTATAGTACATTGCACACTTCGGTCGGTTGAAATTTGAGTCTCTCAAAGGTGCAATCTTGATTTAATATCACAAGTTCAGTTTAGCCGAATAAAAGTCAGAATGGAATTCGAAAATTTGCAAAGTCAAAAAAATAAAATTTTCAAAGTCACAAATTAGATTCAGAAACACACTGTTTTGTAATTTGCATAATGGGTAGTACCCACTATGCAAATATACCCACTGGGTATAGGACATTTTCCGCCGGACATTTTCGGTGGTCATGTTTGGCTGCAATTTTTCTGTATTGAGAAAAAAATTCTGTTAGCACTGTTCTGTAGCTAAGATTCAGGGCTTCAAAATGAGCCATTGACAATCAACATCTGAATTTTGGATAAAAATGCCTAATATTTAGTCTGACACTCAAGCCGAAAATGTACGGTACGTGACAAAATTTGCTCGCGCCAAAATTTGCTCGGGCCAAAATTTGCTCGCGGCCAAAATTTGCTCGCGCCAAAATTTGCTCGCGGACAAAATTTGCTCGCGGCCAAAATTTGCTCGCGCCAAAACTTGCTCGGACCAAAATTTGCTCGGCCATAATTTGCTCGGGCTATTCCAGATTCACTCTCCATGGTCCAGATCGATCCTTAATGGCCTAGATTCAGCTTAAATGGTTTTGAACGATTCACATGGGTGTTATTTATTCACCTTCGATCGTTTTGGACCGTCCACAGTGGTGTTTTCAATTCACATATAATGGTAATAATCAACGATAATACATAATTTTGCCGAGACGAAGAGGTGACCTTATAATCTTGTGGTGGAAAGAAGCACGGTTGTCTTTGTCAAAATGAACTTCAACAATCGTTTTCATTCATACATCTTAGACAAACAACAACAAAAAAACTGAGAGGTTATAACAATTTTCAACACATCACTGATCCATAATAAAGTTGTGAGCTAATCCTCTAAGATATTCGATCAAACTTTTTGTTCCATAAAGCTCCACCAGGGCGAGGATCCTCTTGTCTGCTTCTTGGTATACCCTTCTTTCTTCAGGTGCTTGCTGACCACGGATGCACTGCTCATAAGTATGGTCGCTAACCTTTTTCATTTCTCCAACAAAAAGTCCCATTGTCGGGTGATGAATGTCCGGAATAGTTTGGAGTCTTCGGTGAGCAGCTTCAGCAAAGTTATTTGTTCTATCTTCCCCTCTAAGAGTTCGCTCATAACAAGACCACAGGCTGACTGGAAGGGCGGAGGCCTCATCACTGTACCTGTATACAGAAACTAACGCAAAAAAAAATCAAAGCGATACTATAATGTTTGACTTACCGACATAGTTCGACGAAAACCACTTCAAAACAGGCTCCAGGCAAGGTTGATGACTCATAAGGTAGACCTGCAGCTCATGTAAACACTCGTAGACGTCAAGAGGTGGAACAAAAGCAAGAGACAGTATCCTTCTGGAAGTCAGAGCAAAATCGAAAGCTGGGTCACTGTATTGCGTTATCAGTCCTGCTTCACCCAAGTGCTTCTCGAAATTTTTCATAAGGTGGAAAAAGCACTCATTCAGGTCAGCATCTAGGGGAGTAAATTAATTAGCAGAACAAATTGATCGCGAAAAAAATCACCAGGAAAAGCGAATCTCAAAGAATTTAAAGCGACCTGTTCAAAGTCCACATTGATCGATTCGGGGTTCAATTGAGGCATTTAAGATCGAACCATCCAAAAAGGTTGTCATAGGTAGCCCGGTTCTTGTTCGTGAGCAAGGCATACAGAATCGGGAAAACATATCTTCCACCAGCTCCATTTACAGCTTCTTTCTCAGCTAGGATCGCATAGACTATACGATAGACTTTAGCCACATCAAAGTGAATCAGCCTACCTGAATAAATGGCGGAGGAGTTATCGAAAAAGTACCATCAAGATAAATATTAACCATTATATTGGTTAATACAGGTTTTGGTTAATAAAGCTGGTCAAAAAGCAGCTTGATATAATTTCAAAAATTTTGTCTAGTATGCTTTCGGAACCAGTCTAGCAAAAGGACAAATCCCTAGAATTCGTTTTTCCGTTTTAGTACATTACTAGCCCCAGGGGCCGGCGCGCTTCGCGCGTCTTACCTTTGTGTTTGTACAAAATTGTTTTCTGCAGATACGATTGTAGATTTCCCCTGCGCCCCCGCGGCAAATTTTAGCCCGGCGAAATTATGTACATGTCCGCGAAAAATACACCATAAATTGCAACAAGCGCTAAACGCAAATCAAAATTTTACTCTGGTGACGAAACGTCCCTTTTAGACAGGAAGTGACGAAACGTCCCGGTTGACGAACCGGGCGAGGTGACGAAACGTAACGGACCGGTTAATTACCCATCCATCTCTTGATTTGACCCACTAAAAAGTCAACGCGGAAAATCAGTCGTTGTACCCACACAGCTACGCGTTAATGGAAACGCGTTCCCGGAAACCAGACCCAAAAACGGCAGGGGACCAAAGCAAGCGGATACGGCCAATTGTTCCCAGCGCCGATTGTTCCCGGCGACCGATTCTTCCCGGCTAGTATAAAAGGGACAATTGTTCCCGCATATATATAATGACCGATTCTTCGCGGCTAGTATAAAAGGGACAATTGTTTCCGGCATATGTAAAATAACCGATTGTTCCCGGTGACCGATCGTTTGGTTGGTATAAAAGGACCAATTGTTCCCAGTTTACATGAAAAACCCGTTCTAAACCTGTCAGTACTATAAGAGCGTACTCCCGCTTAGAAAAATACGCTTCATCAATGCTTATAACTGACTTTATTCAAATTCAAACAATAATATTCTACTGACATCACAAAATCGTGAGCCAGTCCACGGAGGTAATCAATGAGGTTAGTCTGACGATAGCGCTCAACACTTTGTAAGATTCTAGCATCGGCTTCTCTGTAGATCCTGCGCTTTCTCGGAGCCGCCATTCCCGCCAAGTATTGCTCGTAGTCGAAGTCATGCGAGCGCTGAGTCCTCTTGAGATCTGGAAGAAGTCGACCGACTGTTGGAACCAGCAATGAGAGATCCTGTTTTCAAGAAAAATTGAAAAATCGACCCTAAAGGAAACATAAACTAACCAGGAAATGTTTCTTGCAGTGCTTGAATGGCATTCAGCTCGAAATCAACTGAGAAGGACGTTGGACGAAAATCTGGCCAAAGATTTCTGATCATTCGAATAGCTTCAAATAGGTTATGCGAGATTTGTTTTCGAGCAAGGCATAAAGCACTGGAAATACCCATTTTCCTCCATTGTCCACACGAGCCGAACGCTCAGCCAGTATGACGTAAACCTGAAAGTAATAATTCGAGAATGAATAAAAATAGGGAAAGGAAAATTTACCTGTGCAAAAGGCTCAGGGGTTATAGAGAAAGTTCCGTCCATGTAAACGACCGGCATCTCAGCTGACCAATTGATATTGCGCTCCCTTTCAAATAGCAACACACTAAGAAGACACAATTGATTATGACAATTGATAAATACGGAAAACAATTAACGTTCAGAGTTTTCACCGTCTGCTCCAGAATCTCCCAATAAAAACTGTTCTTGGCCACCGGTACATTTGTAGATTTGACTTGCAGCGGGAATGTCTACATCTTCCACTCGACGAGCTTCCACAACTGGTATCTGATGTTTGATCCTAACTCGTCTCACTTGTTTGCGGACTGCGCTCTTTGAAAGACTTGGGGCCACAGCAATTGGAGCAGATTGGAGTTCGTGGTTGAGTAGCTGTTGTGACTTCTAAAATCAGAGAGTCAATAAAATAAAATATGAAGATCTCAAAAACCAACTTCACGCGTATCAATTGCTCGTTGCTTCAGATTTGCTTTGATCCTACTCACTGTGACAACCATCGGATCCACTTCATGATTGTGAGAACAGATTGAGTCATGCGGAATAAACTTCAAAAAGAGATTTTGGGCCACCAGCGTAAGTAGTCGAGCCTTGCATTTCGCGCCATTACCACCATATTTTTGTCGCATTTCCAATACTGATTCGTGCCATCTCCACTTTTCTGATGCTTCATGAAACGAAAACCACGGTGTGTAGCCATGTAGTTGCCCTTCTCTGACTTGACCATCGAAATGTATCCTGGAAGCACATAGACAATGTTTGATTTTGGAGCATAAGAACTAACAGCTTACAGGGTGTCTCAAAATTACGTTAACATTTGCAAACTCAATATTTTCGTTCAAATTACAGTTTTTCTTTTTCGTTTATTTATTTGATACGCTTGTTTTTGGCTTGTTTTATCACTTGAAAAAAAAATTTCCGGGCGGGATTCCGGGACGGGACGATTCTCTAAAATTGACGGGACAGGACGGAATAGTCCCGTTCCGTCCCGTCATCATCTCTAATTTTTACCCAAAGTTTTGCGATCAAATGTTGATTGTCAATAGCTCATTTTGAAGCTCTGAATCTTAGCTACAAAACGGTACTGACACAATTATTTTCTCAATAAAGAAAAAAGTACGGCCAAAAAAAAAGACCACCGAAAAATGTCCAAGTCCCTGCATAGTTGCTCATGCTATTTGTCTTTTTAAAACTTTGTTTGTCTCAAAAGCGCACTAAAATATTCTTTGCGAGCGTGTGATATTTTAGGGCAAGTCATTCTTGGTGCTGGTTAAGTGAACTTTCTGCGCTCTTCAAAATGGATTCTGAAAGTATCGAATTAAATATTGTGCAGGTAAAACTAATGTGAGCCTAAGAATTATTTAAACTAGGTTTTAAATTAGATACATCCTGACGTAAAGGAATTGGACTTGACTAGAACGCGCTCCAAGAAAATCGAAGGATTAGATCATTTGAAGAAGATCAACAGCCTGTGCTTTCGATGGAATCTGCTCAGCAAAATCGAAAACCTCTCCAATCTTGTGACGCTCACGGAACTTGATTTATACGACAATCAGGTATTTCTCTGTTTCTGCTCTACAACCTTGAATCATTGCCAATAAATTACGTTAACATTTGCAAACTCAATATTTTCGTTCAAATTACAGTTTTTCTTTTCGTTATATTTATTTGATACGCTTGTTTTTGGCTTGTTTTATCACTTGAATCTCATTTGCTTAATGGTCTTCGAGTTATCCATTGAATTAATTCCGGCGCTCTCTTTTTAATATTTTACGTGCACGCTCGAAGTCGGTTCATCAAATTAATTCCTATCAATTTTGCAGATATTGTTGCAGTCAAGGGAGGAGAACTACGCGCTGATTTCGTCCTTCTTCGTCATCAAAGTCTTAGATTCGCGAATTGGGCAGCTATTCGGAGTGGCCAGGCAAACAATCAGCAATGTGGTTGGTCGATCGGAAGAAACTGGTGCTACCAAAAACCCATTGTAGTTATCGTTCTCTGTTGTCATGTTCGCTGTTATTACTTGGGACTTCGTGTGAGAGATGTGCTCAGTAGTGAATAAAGATTCCTGTTCCCATCTTACAAGCGCTATTTTATGGACGTTTCCGGGGGTTGACACCCAAAAATTCGGAAACGGGCCGCTACGGTGTTATGCTGCCCGATTTTTCCTTTAAATGTTAACGCAATTTTGACACACCCTGTACATCGTTTTCAGCAACCACTTGCTCAGCTCGATCAATGCGGGCAAGAACATCAGCTATGAAATTGAAATCCATATCAGCACTAAAGTATACTAGCCGGGAAGAATCGGTCATTGTATATATGCCGGGAACAATTGTCCCTCTTATATAGGCCGAGAACAATCGGTCGCCGGAACAACCGGCGCCGGGAACAATTGACACGTACCGCAAAGCAAGTAGGACTACAACTACACACGATAAGACAAAAAATTTATTTATTGACTTTAAATGAATACATAGAATCAAAACACCTATATGATCAGGTGTTTGACTAATAGCTGGATCGCATTCCAGAATCAATTCTTTCCACCTGAGGCAAGTCACGCATGGCTCGGCGCATATAGTCATGATCCTTAGAAAATGGATTCATCCCAAGATAGACCAGCGAAAGATTCGGCAAGCTTCTCAAAACAGCAACATCCGACCATTTGCGCAACTAAATTAATTCTTTAAAAATCGCTAGCTGCTTGGGTAATTTGCAGGGTGTTTCAAGAATAGGCATAACTTTTTTCCTACAAAAAACAAGAAACAGTAAGATATTTTCACATTTATTGGGATAAACAAAAGCTATTCCTGAGGGGCTAATACAGGATGACAAGATTGTTCATATTTGGCCATAGGGAGGACCGAGGCAAAAAGGGAAAATTTCCGCGAATTTTTTTTTTCGGACAACAAAAGTCCCTTTAAGATGAACATTTGGATGTTTACAGAAATCCAAGATCAAGTCAGGAAAAATAGCTATCCTCATATCAAAGCCAGGGAAATTTCTTGAAACACCCCACACATAACAGACAATACCTGATTTTCTTTGGCCCAAAAGTCCGTCAGTGACTGAAGATGGCTGATACCCGAAATTCGCTCCAGCATGTTCGTGTTCAGATCGAGGATTTCTAGCTTCGTATTGCTTTCCAAGCCACAGATCTGCTTGATACCATTCTGACAAAGGATCAACTGCTTCAACTCAGTTAGGTTTTCAATAGCCTATACATGCAATGTAGAACATAATTTACTGATTGGACAAACCTGAATTTCTTGGATAGCATTGCAGGGCAAACTAAGAACTTGAAGATGGGTTAGCTCACCCAGATTTTCCATCTGCTCGATTTGATTGGCACCGAGATAAAGGAACTTCAGATTGATGTTGCTGTACAAGTTTTCGATCTTCGCAATTTGATTCGCGCCTAGCTCCAGAGTTTCCAGACTGACCAACTAAATAGCGAAAACGTGTTATATAAGCTTATACAAATAGAAATGACCTTGCTCAGACCTCGATTCTGCAAATTTTGTTATGCGTCAGATAGAGCGTTGATAATTTGGAGAGCGTGTCCAGCCCACCAATGACGGCGATTCGGTTGAACGATAAATCGAGAGTTTCCAAGTTGACAAGAGCTTCGAGATTTTCGATCTTTGTGATCTACAAAGGGCAATGATTCAAGGTTGTAGAGCAGAAACAGAGAAATACCTGATTGTCGTATAAATCAAGTTCCGTGAGCGTCACAAGATTGGAGAGGTTTTCGATTTTGCTGAGCAGATTCCATCGAAAGCACAGGCTGTTGATCTTCTTCAAATGATCTAATCCTTCGATTTTCTTGGAGCGCGTTCTAGTCAAGTCCAATTCCTTTACGTCAGGATGTATCTAATTTAAAACCTAGTTTAAATAATTCTTAGGCTCACATTAGTTTTACCTGCACAATATTTAATTCGATACTTCAGAATCCATTTTGAAGAGCGCAGAAAGTTCACTTAACCAGCACCAAGAATGACTTGCCCTAAAATATCACGCTCGCAAAGAATATTTTAGTGCGCTTTTGAGACAAACAAAGTTTTAAAAAGACAAATAGCATGAGCAACTATGCAGGGACTTGGACATTTTTCGGTGGTCTTTTTTTTGGCCGTACTTTTTTCTTTATTGAGAAAAATAATTGTGTCAGTACCGTTTTGTAGCTAAGATTCAGAGCTTCAAAATGAGCTATTGACAATCAACATTTGATCGCAAAACTTTGGGTAAAAATTAGAGATGATGACGGGACGGAACGGGACTATTCCGTCCTGTCCCGTCAATTTTAGAGAATCGTCCCGTCCCGGAATCCCGCCGGAAATTTTTTTTTTCAAGTGATAAAACAAGCCAAAAACAAGCGTATCAAATAAATAAACGAAAAAGAAAAACTGTAATTTGAACGAAAATATTGAGTTTGCAAATGTTAACGTAATTTGAGACACCCTGTAAGCTGTTAGTTCTTATGCTCCAAAATCAAACATTGTCTATGTGCTTCCAGGATACATTTCGATGGTCAAGTCAGAGAAGGGCAACTACATGGCTACACACCGTGGTTTTCGTTTCATGAAGCATCAGAAAAGTGGAGATGGCACGAATCAGTATTGGAAATGCGACAAAACATATGGTGGTAATGGCGCGAAATGCAAGGCTCGACTACTTACGCTGGTGGCCCAAAATCTCTTTTTGAAGTTTATTCCGCATGACTCAATCTGTTCTCACAATCATGAAGTGGATCCGATGGTTGTCACAGTGAGTAGGATCAAAGCAAATCTGAAGCAACGAGCAATTGATACGCGTGAAGTTGGTTTTTGAGATCTTCATATTTTATTTTATTGACTCTCTGATTTTAGAAGTCACAACAGCTACTCAACCACGAACTCCAATCTGCTCCAATTGCTGTGGCCCAAGTCTTTCAAAGAGCGCAGTCCGCAAACAAGTGAGACGAGTTAGGATCAAACATCAGATACCAGTTGTGGAAGCTCGTCGAGTGGAAGATGTAGACATTCCCGCTGCAAGTCAAATCTACAAATGTACCGGTGGCCAAGAACAGTTTTTATTGGGAGATTCTGGAGCAGACGGTGAAAACTCTGAACGTTAATTGTTTTCCGTATTTATCAATTGTCATAATCAATTGTGTCTTCTTAGTGTGTTGCTATTTGAAAGGGAGCGCAATATCAATTGGTCAGCTGAGATGCCGGTCGTTTACATGGACGGAACTTTCTCTATAACCCCTGAGCCTTTTGCACAGGTAAATTTTCCTTTCCCTATTTTTATTCATTCTCGAATTATTACTTTCAGGTTTACGTCATACTGGCTGAGCGTTCGGCTCGTGTGGACAATGGAGGAAAATGGGTATTTCCAGTGCTTTATGCCTTGCTCGAAAACAAATCTCGCATAACCTATTTGAAGCTATTCCGAATGATCAGAAATCTTTGGCCAGATTTTCGTCCAACGTCCTTCTCAGTTGATTTCGAGCTGAATGCCATTCAAGCACTGCAAGAAACATTTCCTGGTTAGTTTATGTTTCCTTTAGGGTCGATTTTTCAATTTTTCTTGAAACAGGATCTCTCATTGCTGGTTCCAACAGTCGGTCGACTTCTTCCAGATCTCAAGAGGACTCAGCGCTCGCATGACTTCGACTACGAGCAATACTTGGCGGGAATGGCGGCTCCGAGAAAGCGCAGGATCTACAGAGAAGCCGATGCTAGAATCTTACAAAGTGTTGAGCGCTATCGTCAGACTAACCTCATTGATTACCTCCGTGGACTGGCTCACGATTTTGTGATGTCAGTAGAATATTATTGTTTGAATTTGAATAAAGTCAGTTATAAGCATTGATGAAGCGTATTTTTCTAAGCGGGAGTACGCTCTTATAGTACTGACAGGTTTAGAACGGGTTTTTCATGTAAACTGGGAACAATTGGTCCTTTTATACCAACCAAACGATCGGTCACCGGGAACAATCGGTTATTTTACATATGCCGGAAACAATTGTCCCTTTTATACTAGCCGCGAAGAATCGGTCATTATATATATGCCGGGAACAATTGTCCCTTTTATACTAGCCGGGAAGAATCGGTCATTATATATATGCCGGTAACAATTGTCCCTTTATACTAGCCGGGAATAATCGGTCGCCGGGAACAATCGGCGCTGGGAACAATTGGCCGTATCCGCTTGCTTTGGTCCCCTGCCGTTTTTTGGGTCTGGTTTCCGGGAACGCGTTTCCATTAACGCGTAGCTGTGTGGGTACAACGACTGATTTTCCGCGTTGACTTTTTAGTGGGTCAAATCAAGAGATGGATGGGTAATTAACCGGTCCGTTACGTTTCGTCACCTCGCCCGGTTCGTCAACCGGGACGTTTCGTCACTTCCTGTCTAAAAGGGACGTTTCGTCACCAAGAGTAAAATTTTGATTTGCGTTTAGCGCTTGTTGCAATTTATGGTGTATTTTTCGCGGACATGTACATAATTTCGCCGGGCTAAAAATTTGCCGCGGGGCGCAGGGGAAATCTACAATCGTATCTGCAGAAAACAATTTTGTACAAACACAAAGGTAAGACGCGCGAAGCGCGCCGGCCCCCTGGGCTAGTAATGTACTAAAACGGAAAAACGAATTCTAGGGATTTGTCCTTTTGCTAGACTGGTTCCGAAAGCATACTAGACAAAATTTTTGAAATTATATCAAGCTGCTTTTTGACCAGCTTTATTAACCAAAACCTAGATAAAAGTATGCGGCGATTGAGCGCGGCGAAATTTTGGTCCGGTGGACATATGTCACTTACCGTAATTTATAAATGACCAATCACCGGGCACGGACATTTTGTCATATATTTATGAGTGTTTGTGAAAGTTTAGTGAAAGGTGACGAAACGTCCCTTTTTGACAGGAGGTGACGAAACGTCCCTTTTCAATAGGAGGTGACGAAACGTCTTGGGTGACGAACCGGCCGTGACGAAACTTCCGTGCCAGGCATGTGATGTGCCCGGCTTAATTATTTATTTTTAACTTTTTTCCATTTATTTATGCATTTGTTCTCTAGCGATTAATATTAACATCTTTCATGGTTGGATTTGCTAGAAGGTAGTCCAACTGGTTGGATCAGTCCGGTCGTGTTGATTCATCTAGTTGGATTAATTTGAAAAAGACTTTTTTTGCTGCTAATTTTTTTTGCTGCAAAAAGGCTTTTTTTGCGCGAAAAGACTTTTTTTGCTGAAAAAGGACTTTTTTGCTCCCAAAAGGCTTTTTTGCTGCTAATTTTTTCTGCTCCAAAAAGACTGCTTTTTGCTGCTAAAATACTTTTCTTGCTGCTAAAATACTTTTTTTGCTGCAAATATTGTTTTGCTCCACATGCCTTCTTCGTAACATTCTTCACTAGAAATATCAACTATTATGCATAATTTGCGGTCAATTTGTCCGCAAAATTTTTTTTATTTCTTAGGAATGAATAAACCATGCTATTCAACCCAAATTGTGTGCTGAAAACAATTTGTTGAAAACAGTAACAATTCGTCCACAGTCAATGCGTCCACGGTTAATCCGTGTACCCACCAATTCATCCACAGTCAATGCGTCCACGGTCAATTCGTAAATAAGTATTTTGGTACTAGAAAAAAGTACCACCCTTCCAAATTGAGTACGAGTTCAAGATTTTCAAGTACCTGGGTATGCATTCGACCATGCTGAACACGAATCCGGTGTCAGAATCAGGTTTTTTCTAACAAGGACGTCAAAAATTTAAATTTCGCGGAAATATCCGTCGCGGAATTATCTGTCGCGGAATTATCCGTCGCGGAATTATCCTTCGCGGAATCGTCTCCCGCGGAATTCTCGCCGTGCCGGCAGAACGTTAAAAGGTGAATTTTTGTTTTCTTCCACTGTCTTACCATGTTTTTCAACTGGGCTGGGTGATGGCCGATTTTGAACTCAAGGCAATTTCAATTAACTCACAAGGGAACATATGGTAGTGTCTAAGGTTGGCTCAAAAATCGGTAAAACTCAGCTAATGAAACGCAAAAAACTAATCTGTGAATATTAACTTTCCTCCGAGATATAAACCCTCAAAGTTGAGGTGGTTGGTTAATTAGGGAGGGTAGTTATAAAAAAATAAATACGATAATTATTTCAGTTGTCTGTCATTCGAGAGGTGCGTTCCTCACAAGAATTACAGAACCTGGACATATCTGTTCCCCAGCTTAAATCCTTTGATTCGGATGGCGTGAAGGTGGAAGGGTATTATTATCCACCAACGGTACTTTGTAATCTCTTTTATCATTAATATGTTTCTAATTCAATTTTCAGAACTTGGAGTACAGTGGGACCGAAGGCAGTCTTCCCCCCGTTATTTTCTTTTGTCATCCTGGCCCCACTATGAAAATAACCAATGGTCTGAGCGTCAAAATCCAGTATTTCACTTCCAAGGTGATCCATCTATAGTTATAGGTTTTGTAGATGATTTACATTAATTGATTTTCAGGGTTTCGCCGTCTTTGACATTAACTACCGTGGTTCGACTGGCAGAGGCAAAGAGTTCCGCAATTTGTTGCTGGGAAATTGGGGCGTGGTGGACACTAATGACATGGTACAATTCACCTAAAGTTGCTAGATGAATTTTGTGAGGAGCATAGTGAGCCGGGGCCTATTTCACTAATTGAAGATTGGGAAAGTTTCCATGGAAAATTGGAAAATGGAAAGTGGAAAATGGAAAGTGATAATTTTCTGTTTCACTAAGTGAAAATGGAAAGTGAAAAATGAAAAGTGAAAAATGGAAATGGAAAGTGAAAAATGAAAAGTGGGAACTTTCCATTTTTCTGTTTCACTAAAAAAAATTCCACTTTCTATTTTCCAGTTTCCATTTTCCAATTTTCCATGAAAAATGGAAAATTTTCCATAAAATAATTTTCACATGAAAAGTCGAATTAAGTCATTTTTCTGTGCCACGAGCCCGGTAATCAGGGTACAAACACACAATCGACCAAAATTAGTATTAATATCAAATCGTTGACAAGTCTAATAGATTACTGAATTTTCGGGTGGTCCACTTGGATATCCCCACCCTAACCCCAATTCCTGGGTAGGTACCTCCTTGTCAGGTGAGTGTCCACCTGGATGGCCCAAAAATGGAAGTAAAAAAAAACAAAGTTTACACTTAGTGGGACTAAAACCAGTAACCTCGGTGACGGCAACCCCTCCCCAGTAACCCCTCCCCAATTTAGACTGGGTGGCAGACCACTTGGATCAATTTTTTTTTACGTTTTCGGGTTCCAAAACAATTTTTCTGCATTAATTCGAGCATGCTGAAGACGGTTTGACAGTGGTAAAATCACGTTTTATCGAGAAATTTTTGAGTTATAGCTAACGATTGATTTATCAAAATCAATCGTTAACGATAACTCAAAATTTCTCGATAAAACGTGATTTTACCACAACCATCTTCAGCATGCTCGAATTAATGCAGAAAAATTGCTTTGGAACCCGAAAACGTAAAAAAAATGTTTGATCCAAGTGGTCGACCACTTGGTTTCCCGGTGGTCCACTTGGATATCCATGTAAATCGCCAATCCAAAATTTTGTGGTTACAGGCTCGAATCTGGTGGTAACAGACATTATTGTTTTTTTAATAAAAATTATAACTATTCTGTAAAAGACAGTAAACCTCAAAGTGGGTTGGGTAACCACCGGTACCTCCTCTAGACCATTAAAACCAAGTGGTCGTCCACTTGGATCAAATTTTTTTTTACATTTTTCATGTTCCAAAACCTGTTTTCTGGAATCATTCGGACACGCTGAAAATGGATTGATAATAGTGAAGTAAGGTTTTGTATAATATTTTTTGAGTATTGGGATACAATTGATTTTGCCAAAACTCGATTTTGGCAAGACTCGAAAAATACCTGAGAAAACGGCATTTTACCACTACCAAACCATCTTCACCATGCCCTAATCAGTCTAGGAAACAGGTTTTGAAACATGAAAAACGTAAAAAAGTTTTTGATCCAAGCGGACGACCACTTGGTTTAGTTAATGCATGGATTATCCAGTCAAACTGAGGTCGAATCATGAAAAAAAATTGCCCAGATTTTGGGATTTGGGTGGCAAAAGTCGCAAATTTGGTTCAATCAAACCCAATCCCCCACATGATTTTACGTTAGAATTTACGTTAGGATTATTCTTGATTTTGACTAAAATTTTATTTTTGGGCCATCCAGCTGGAAATCCACTTGGATTATCCAGAAAGTGAAAATTTTTCATCTTCTCACTGAAAAATTCTCATTTTCTCACTGAAAATTCTCATTTTCATCGTTTTCTCATTTTCATTTTGGAAACACTGCTTGGATATCCACCTGAACCATGGGCTACCTACCCTAGGTTTCGAAGTTTGTGTGGGCAAAAACAGTTTCGGTATGGTCTAACCATGTTCAGCGTGAAATTTTGAGTAGGATATCTCCTCAGAATATGTATCTACCCCGATATGGGTGTGTAGTTAGTGAAATCGCCATTTTGGTATCGACCAACCGTGTTCAGCACATGATTTTAGGTAAGATAGGATAGTTTTCTGACTTACTTGAAAAAATAACTTGAAAAAAAAAAAAAAATCCAATTTTCCAAAAACTTGTAGACCGAAGCCTCAGTCATCAATTTTCCATGGAAAATTTTCCAATTTTCCACTTTTCAAATAGTGAAACAGAAGCGGAAATTTTCCATGGAAATTTTCCACTTTTCACTTTCCACTTTCCCTTTCCAATTTTCCATTTTCCAAAATGTTAGTGAAACAGAAAATGACTTTCCATTTCCACTTTCCATTTTCCACTTTCCATTTTCCAATCTTCAATTAGTGAAATAGGCCGCCGGTCACCACGGGGTTTTACTTTAGTCGCTGAATAGAAATATTCTCAGAATATAGCCGAGAATATAACCTAGACATTTTAATATTGGCTATAATAGTTTTCGCCCTCTAATTTACCCTTTTAAATTTTCACTAGATTTTAACTTATTAAATTTTAACTTCTACTTAGAGGACAAAAAGTGAAAAAGTTCTACACTTAATCATCTCATTCAGCGACCCTATCGCCTAATTACACAATCAGTTTTTGCTTACGTAACTCTGTTTTAATTTTATATCCTTTCAGATAAATGGCGCCAAGTACTTGATTGAGGAGAAATTGATAGACCCTAAGAAAGTCTGTATAATGGGTTGGTGGAAATTAATAATTCCTGCATTTTCTCTGATGCGAAAAATGAATAAAAGACCCAAAAAAACAGAAGGGCGACCTAGGCGAAAAAATTCCATTGTGGAATGGTTCAAGTTCATCAAATTTTTATTTCACTATTTTCCTGTTTCAACTGTTTTTTTATTTTTAGCTTGACAATTTTGGGCAATTTTTTTGCCGCTAAAAAGCTTCTTTTTACTGCTAATCGAACAAACGAGTATTTTTCGGTGTTATTCTGATCGTAAATTTTTTGTTTTAACACCAGCATGTAGCCGGGAATCTCAAGTTTCTGATAAGCTATCAACTGACTCGATTTAGTTATGAAAAGTTCGAGAAATACTTTTTTTAGGAGACAGGAGTTGTCCCATAAGAACAGGTATTTCTCAAACTTTTTATAACTGCATCGAGTCAGTTGACTAGAGAAATATAGAAGAAGAAAACTAGAGATTCAAGGCTACATGCTAATGTGAAAATAAAAAACTTAAAGTGAGAAAAACACCGAGAAATACGGCTAGGTGAAAACCTGCTTAAAGGACCATACTTGTTGATGACAAAGAATTTGGCAAATTAAAATGCGCGCGAGACACTTTTTTTTATTCGAAAAATACTTTTTGAATTATGTGCTGTTGGAACATCAAAATAAAAAACAAAATTTGTATAAGCGGCCTATATAGCTCAGCGGTGACAGACCTTGGGGTTTTACGCTCAGTGGTATAGCAGCGTGGTTTGGTGTAAGTCGATCTCAGGTTCGATTCCCATATCTGCGCTGTCATTTTTGAACATTATTGTAAATATATAATAAAAAATGGCTGTAAGTACTTTCCCCAGTTAAATTGTTCTTTTACCCCTCCAAATCATTCATTTATCCTCCCAAATCGTAAAAATGAGTATTTTTTGCAAGGGTACTTACAGCAATTTTAAAAAATCGGATTTTGGGGGGGGGGGGTGGTATTCTATACTAGCGCCGAAAATTCTTTCTATGATGTCCAATTCCATGATATCCTCCTACCCAGGACTATCCCAGAACTTTTCGGTAGTATCCTTAAACGGACGTTTTTTCGCAATATTAATTCACATACTCACTTGCAATTTCACACTCAAAATGTAGCCCTGCTTCTTGGCGTCATTTTCAGTATATGGTTGTGAATGATCATGTAAATTAAAATTGCAAAAAAAACGTCAGGTTTTTAATAATACCGAAATATTACCCCCGTATCCGGTCAAACCTCCGCATGCTACTTTCTTTTTCGGAAATGATTTTAGTATGGTAAAATTTCTATCTGGTTTCTCATGAAATTATGACTCTAAAAAGTCACTAAACGCTTTAAAAAGCTATTGCCACCTGTTTTGAATTGCTTCTCCAATTCAAATTTTTTTGCCTAATCATTGAACTTATGTACGGATTTTTCAGCTTGGTTTCTAACAAAACAAGGCCTAGAATTTAATTTTAGGTAAATTTTGTGAAGAGCTCAGACAAGGCTCAGACGAAAAAATGTAGCTGAAATATTAGCAAAAATATTTGATTTGGCGCCAGACGGCAATGGCCCTTTAAGAAATAAAAATGTACAGAGTTTGAGACGATATAAAACAAAGTACGCATCATTTGGCTGGTTTTCTTTTCGTTTTGGTGATCATTTGCTCAAAATAGCAAAATTGAGGCAGTTGCTGACAGTATAGTGGTTCTGGAAACGGTTGCAATCGATTGCTCGATGATTTTAGGCCCTAGAAGTCAGTAAACTTACTGAAAAGGTCAATTAAAAAACCCTTAGAGAGACTTGAACTTTCGACAATAGAAGATGCGCATATAAAGTTCCCCCTTTGAGTTTGTAAAAAATGCTCGCAAAAAAGAATTATGATGTGAAAAATTAACGGCACTTGTTCACTTGGGGGGAGGGGTGTCGCATTTTGTAAATTTTTGTAAATCGTGTTTAAACAACTCCTAAGTAATTTTTATGTGCTTAAAACGATAAAAAAGCTATTTTCTAACACTTTTCCACATAAAAAAATGATTTTTTTAAGAAAAATATTTGCTTTTGAGGGACCAAGGCAACTCAAGTTTCTGGTCAAATTTTGGTCATAATTTTTTTCCCCAAAAATTGGTTTTTTTGCGGAAAAGTGTTAGAAAACAGCTTTTTATCGTTTTAAGCAAATAAAAATCACTTAGGAGTCGTTTAAACACGATTTACTAAAATTTACAAAATGCGACCCCCAAGTGAACAAGTACCAAATTAACAAGCATAACTTGAATATAGATAGCCAGTGAACAAAAACTAAAAAACAAGGCTCAGACGAAAAAATGAAGCTGATATAGCAAAAATATTTGATTTGTCGCCATTAAGCAGGTTTTAGTTAGCAGGTTTTAGTTAAGCAGGTTTTCGTTGAGCAGGTTTTCACCTACCCAGAAATACTCGTTTATACGATTATCAGTAAAAAGAAGCCTTTTATCTGCAAGAAAAATAGATTCTTAACGGCAAAAAAAGCTTTGCCCGATAATTTTGTCCATGAAAAAACGACTAAAACCCAAAAAATAAAGATAATTTTTTTTAAAGTCAGTGCAGGCGGCCAAAGAAAACTAAGGTAGTGGGGTTGCATCATTGCTCCAAATGACAATAAGTACTGGATGTATGATTTATTTTTATCTTAAAATAGTCAAAATGAAATTTCTTGAAAAGGTATCTTTCTGGTTTACACCCAAAAATCTCAATCCAAAGTTTCCTGTTTTTTTAGAACTAAAAACCAAGGCTGTGCAGTTGGAATATTTAGTTATATATGTAGCTAAATTGTCGTAAAATAGATAATTTTTTTGCCAAAACGTAAATTTATAAAAAGCAAAAAGTTTTAGGCAGTTCAGCCGGAGGTTTCACAGTGCTCTCCACTTTATTTCATCTACAAAACGTTTTTTGTGCGGCTGTATCTATTTATGGGGTGTCAGATTTGGAGGATATTTACAAAGTAAAACTACTATTTTGATATATTGAATAAATATAGGTTTGTAGGCATCTCACAAGTTTGAAAGTGACTACACTGTCCGACTCGTCGCCCCGTATCCTGAAGGCATTGAAGTGTATCGCCAAAGGTCTGCTATCCACAACATTGACAAGATCAATACCCCAGTGGCATTTTTGCATGGAATGGGTAGGCCATTTGCAGTTAAAAATTGTTCGTTTACAGTCGCCTCACGATATAACACTACTTTATCAATGTTGACCTTACGCTGGTTCTGACATCTTTTTGCGTCTTTACTAAACATTGTTAGTCAGTCTTATTTAAAAATCATAGATAACCCGAAATTTTCAAATAAACCTAACCGATGCAATCTTAATGCCAACCACAGAAAAGATAATGATTTTTACAAGAAAGTAATATGTTGACAAAGTTATCTCTATTCAATGTGCGGGGCTGTAGCTCAGTGGTAGAGCGTCCGCTTAGCGTGCGGAATGTCGTGGGTTCAATTCCTACCTGCTCCAAATCAACTTTTTGCATTTATAGTTTGTATTGCAAAACGCAGCCTAATCTCAAAATTTAGAATTTTTGTGACTAAAAGTTTTATCCCACATTTTCGAAATTAGATTGATCCCCTTAGGTAAAAAGTCAACCTTCAATTTCCGTTTTAACATAGGGTAACCAAGCCTTGCATATGCCTAAAGCTTATAAAAAACAACGTAAGTACCAAGTCTATTCCCATCTCCTTTCTTGGATTGGACCGAATTTTGTAAGAAGTCAAACTTTACATTCAAAGGAATGAGGAAACTAGTGTTGCATTGGTTTCATTAAAGGGGCATGCCCACGCTAAAAAAAGGTGGTGCCCGCCAATTCAAATTTTTTTCCTAATCATTGAACTTCTGTACGGATTTTTCAACCTGGTTTCTAACAAAACAAGGCAATGAATAATATTTTAGGGGCTAGAGGAAGATTGCCAAAAACGAAAATTGCCAATAACGAAGATCGCCAAAACGAAAATTGCCATGACAAATAAAAGCTTGGTGAATACGAACATATACCACTCAGTTCCACATAACGTACCCTTCATTTATCCATTTGTCTCAAAATGACTCACAGTCAAACCTCGATATAGTGACACCTTCAATATAGTGACACCTTAGAGTCAGTTTGGTTTTGGCAATTTTCGTTTTGGCAATTTTCGTTTTGGCGGTTTTCGATTCGGCAATCTTTGTTTTGGCAATCTTCGTTTTGGGAAATCCTACGTTTGCTAATTTTCGTTTTTGGCAATCTTCCCCTAGCTATTTTAGGTACATTCGACGCTCGATTTAAGGACAGAAGTTCTTTACCACCTAGGGTCCGATGCTATTTTTAAACCCGATTTTTTAAATTTTTCGGCAATTCTGTTTTGATAGTCTAGTCGCAAATACGCAAGGATTCCGATTTCATCAATTGTTTTTCAAAAATCCTAAATGTTTTCCTAAAGGCAAAAATCGATTTAAGGACAGAAATTTTCGAAAAAGCCTGTCTTTGGCGTGCGGTCAATTCGTCCCCGGTCAATTCGTCCCCGGTCAATTCGTCCCCGGTCAATTCGTCCACAGGTCAATTCGTCCACAGGTCAATTCGTCCACAGGTCAATTCGTCCACAAATTAATTTAAACTAGCTTTTTATTTATTTTTACTAGTTTTGGACATTAAAAAAGTGTTCATGGACGTTTTGTGTATGTTTATTGATATTTTTGCAAATTTATTTACTGAAGGCACCTATTAGATGCAACGTTTAGCTAACACAGTAAAAATGGTTTTTTTAATAGTGGAAATTTTGCTAATACATGGTAGTCCGAAAAAAACTTGGTCACTTCTAAATTATAAATGTGGGAATGAAAATTATTGAATAAGTGCGACAGAGAGGATTCTTGGAGTTGTCTCCTGTTGTACGGGACCTTACAGCGGAGGCTTCGTGGAATGACGCTCCATGACGGAACTTTTTGAAGTAACCAAGTATGTAATCCAATTTTTTAGAATATCTTATAGATGACAAAAATTGCAAGTATTTTTATCGACGAAATAGAAGGTAAACAGTAGCTACACTCAAAGGAACAATAACATAAAGAGAAACACTAGATTTCAAGAATAACATCGAAGTGAGATCCGTTGTAGGAGAGAGCGAAAGTTGGCTTTTCCGCATCTTGCAGCAGTTCAGGCTGTAAACAAGGACATAAAGAGCAGATTAAATCGGTATATTTAAAAAAATCTTACTGAAGGCCCAGTCTCGACGTCTGGTGTGTAGAGAGTCCAGCCAATATCTTCATTGAAGGTGAGAATATTGACATCGAAGAGTTTTGTGGCCGCGATGATGTGCAATGTGGAACCATATTTTGCTACGTCTGAAGAACCCTTTGCCGGAATTCCCATATTTGCGCATGACTCTTTTCTTCGCCAAATCTCTGAAAATACAGAGAACAATGTCAATGACATTTAC
The DNA here is from genome assembly GCA_004194705.1 of Ditylenchus dipsaci. NCBI lineage: Eukaryota > Metazoa > Nematoda > Chromadorea > Rhabditida > Anguinidae > Ditylenchus > Ditylenchus dipsaci. The sequence continues at coordinate 896,118 of SADC01001318.1, read as the reverse complement.
CTGTCCATTTCTTTTCCCGACTATTCTTCACAAATTCGACAATCAGATGACGTAATCTTCCGTGATTAGCTTCAGTAGATGAGATGCAATAACTCAAGCTTCTATAAATATTACAGGATAGACCCAATAAAAATCTTTTTCTACCTGAACAAACAGTTTCCATCCGCTTCTATATGCTTAAGTTTCTTTGGTTTAGATCTTTCACTGTCGAAATAGATTTGCCGTAATCTGTTTCCAGGACGAATCACACCTACTTGAAGATCGAAGCTGAGGCACAACTCATCCTGAAGGTCTTGGTCGAGGTATTCGAAAATAATCGTTCTTCCTGTTCGTATCTCCTTAACCACTTGGCACTCTTCACTCTGAAAAATTGCGAGTTTCGGCTTTTCGACTGCTTAAACCAGATTTTTTATTGCCACATTTCACCATTGCAAAAACTTTACTTGGTTGGAGTTTCTCAATTTTTTTCTCTACCAGAAAACCACCCAAATTGTGAGCAATCGATTTCAAATATTCTATTTTCGGCTGAGTACTGTACCTTTGCACAGTTTTCCTGAGTCTTTCACTTAGCTGAAGGTAGGCGTTGTTACGACGAGAAGTACTTCCACCAGACCAGTAGGAGGAAACACGCTGATCGGCCAAAACAAGTTCATCTAAAACAGCGGTCAGAAGCTTCCACACTGTAGGATGCGAACAGGCCATAGTTCGGAGCAGCTGTCCATTGAACGATTCTATGCCATTATTGGTCCGAGGCTCATTCTCTTTCACAAGCTGATGTACACTCCATTTTCTATTGCGTATCTGAAAAAAAAATCATTTCTATTACTGCCAATATTACTAAAAATTACCTAGGTTTTTTGCGCTCTGTTCCTTTTTTGATACGGCCAACATAAGTGTCTTCAAAGTAATCCAGAAAAAGACAGAGCTCCTCTGCGTACTCTGATTGCTCGCTATGATCTCTATACAAAAAATTGAAAAACCTTAGAAAATCTGGTAATATTGATCTGTTACCTTATAATTTCAAACGCTTCCGAAACGTCCTTGACCGGTACGAATGCAAGAGCCGCTATCAGGTTTGTCCAATTGCAAAATTCATCATCGGATTCATAAAGCACCTTGTTCTTGCTACAGATATTGCGAATGAGAGATTGACGGAAGTGGAAAAAACAGGCGCTGTGTTTTATTCTCGGAAAAGCAGCCTGCAATGATTTGGTAAAACTTATATTAAAAAAACTGCAAGCGAGTTTTACGCCAAGTGGACACGATCTTATACATCAAGAAAAAAGATCTTACCTCAAAAGCGTTCCATTCGGCTTTTTCAAAGTCAACTGCAATACTCAACGGCGAAATTTTTTCGCGAAGTTTTTTTAGCTTTTCGAGCACAAAACGATATGAAGACTCGAGCTTACGATTCATCAACACAAATACCATTGGAGCGTAGGTATGTGCCAGGCGAGCATAAATAATCCACAACTGTCCAAATAGCAACGGCACCACTTCGTAAGTTGCATCGCATCCCCATTTTGGAATGGCCACAAGCAGATCGAGACATCGGTTAGTACTGACAATGAGAATACGTTCTTCTCCATTCCATCCGTCGTATTTTAGGCAGTTCTCATTATTGATTGTAGCGAAGGAAGCAGAAATCTAGAGCAGAGACATATCTTATGAAATTAAGGGATCTGAGGAAGAACTTACTTGTAACTCACGCAGGGATTTCGGATTAGCTGGCTCCACATTAGCGATATTTCTTCTTTTCCGAATTGTTCTTCCCACAACTGATAGTCGAATTGCTGGCCTTGCTTCTGCTTTGACACTTGTCAGTAGAGTTGAAATGATGGCTCTCGGCTTGTCTTTGGTAAGCATCGCTTCTTGTTGAACTTTACACTGGAACCTTTTCAATTCAGATTGATTCTTGTCAGAGAGATGGTTGTGTGCTGATGTTATTTTAGGCTGCCCATCTACGGTAACTGCGCGTCCTATTAAAAACTGAGCTCAAAAATATATCATAAACACGTCAAACACATACCAGGACACTTGCAGCTTCTCTCTCCATTTTTACCAGCTTCATAGTAGATGCACCTCCAATAGATTCGTTTGCCTCGCGAATTTTTCCTCCAGTGTAGAAAACCCTCAGGAAAGTCAAGCATTTCCTTGCCCTTTTCAGATAGAATCAAGTGGCGCTTCATATTTTTTGCTGTAAAAAGCAGCGCATTACATGAGAAAGTTAAATAATATGGTGTCAGCCAAAAACCAAATTCTCAACCAAACACTTGGAAAAAGTTCTGATAAAAACCAAAGTTTTCGATTGACCTTTTAAATACAACAGAAAAACTAGTTTAAATTAATTTGTGGACGAATTGACCTGTGGACGAATCGACCTGTGGACGAATCGACCTGTGGACGAATTGACCGTGGACGAATTGACCGGGGACGAATTGACCGGGGACGAATTGACCGGGGACGAATTGACCTAGAGCCCTGTCTTTAGATCGAGTTTTTGCTTTTTTACAGGAAAAAATTTCGGATTTTGAAAAACGATCGGCAAAATCGGAATCCTTGCGATATTTGGAATTAGACTGTCAAAACAGAATTGCCGAAAATTTAAAAAAACCGGGCTAAAAAAGTGTTAGACCCAAGATGGGAACGAACTTTTCCCGGTCCTTAGAGTGTCCTTAAATCGAGCATCAACTGTATGATTTTGTTAGAAACCACGTTAAAAAATTCGTAAAGCAGCCTTCACACTCCGGCGTAACACGTAACACGTAACAAATTCTGTTACGCTACTCGTGTTACGCGAGCCTGTTACGCGTAACACTTTTTTTGAGTCTCGTAACAGACCCGCGTAACAAAAGTCGCGTAACAGCACTTTTTGATGTTACGCGTAACATTTCGCGTGTTACGCGTAACATGTTACGCGTAACAACCGAGTCGCGTAACACATTTGAGGTCAACGATTCTTTCTTGTTTGTCAACATTTACGTTTAAACGGCGATCATACAAAGGTAAAGGATGCTAACTGGGGACATACAGGAAAGATATTTACAGTTTTCTCTGTCCAACAGACAGATCAAGGTAGTGGCAGAGCCCAAGTACTGTACTCAGGTGGTCTGAATCAGGTGATAACACCTGAAAAGTCTGATCCAATGCCAGGGCACATTATATCAAGTCCTCCTAAAAATACACAGTCTCTATCCCTCCGAGAATTTCCTATCTTTTTATTCAGATATCCGCGCATTCTTTTTCACAGGGCTATTCACAAAACCCATCTTTGCATAGAAATCATCTTTATATAGTGTTTACCATCTGCAAGTGCTATCATTTTTATATTTTAGACCAGATTCATTATTTATTTTTCGCGATCTTTTTTTAATCGATAGATATGGCTGAGACGAGGCGCGTAACATAGTGCTTTTTTTAATTTAATTCAAAATACCGATGAAAATTTATTTGGATAGTAACTCAACCATCTGGATACCCTGTCTACCTGAAAGGTACTAAAACTGCCTGGAGGGTGCCCCAAACGCCTGAATGCTACTCCAGTCGCCTGGAGTGTGAGCAAATCGCCTTGATCCCACCTCAGCTATCCGGAAAGTGTACGACCAGAAGGTATCCTGAATCTCCTAGAAGATACAACAATTTTTCGTGTAATTCTATCTTTTTGAAAAACTGTTAGATTTTTCATATTATTAAGGGGTTACAAGCGCCTATTGGCGCCTCTAGTCATTCTAAAGTCATTTAGGGTATATGCACGAATTTGCTGACAATCTGATGATTGTTCAAAATAAACTAATTTTATAAAAAGGCTGCCAATATTAACGCAGTATTTTATATAGTCAAGTCTCGATATAACGCGACCCCTTGGACCAGAAAAAGGTCGCGTTATACCGAACGTGAATATGACCAAATTCTTTTTGCTGGAATCATTTCAAAGGTTGCGTTGTATCGAGACACGACTGCATTATGAGTTTGTTTAAAAAAATTCAGCCACCGGGGCATGACCACCTGAGCATCAGCACCTGGGCGGCAGCACCACCTGGGTTACCCAACCTGAATACCACTACCTGGATACCAACCGAAAGATGAGTTTGCGAAAATTGGGAGAAAGTCGGGAACCCAAACATCCACAAAAAATCCAGGCTAAAATACATTATTTCCAATTTGGACGGCAGGAAAATTTTTTTAGTGCGAGCTTTGATCATACATTTTGTACTTAAAAAGAAACTAATATGCTGTACTTGAGTGCTCCGGAAAGATATCCAACATAGGTTCGCAAAACGTAGCAGAAAGTTGAGCTCTAAGTTAAAAGTGGCGAAAAAAAGACACAGCGGATCCAAATACTATATGGGGATATAACTTAACAAAAGCGAGTCACGTAACAGGGTGTTGTTACGTGACTCAACTCGCGTAACATGAGATGCTTCCTAAATAGGAAAATTTCTATCTCTTCAGAAAATTCTATTTTTTAGAAACTTCTACACACTCTTAAATCCCGTTAAACATAAGAAGACAAACATTTCAAAAGGTCAAAACACAAAAAAATGAATCCAGAAGCCAAAAATCAGGTGTTACGTGACTCGGTGTTACGCGTAACAAAATAGTGTGTTACGAGACTTTGTTACGTGACTCGAAAGCAGTGTACGCGTAACAGACATGCGTAACACGAGTCGCGTAACAAGTTCTGTTACTTAACTCGTGTTACGCCACTCGTGTTACGCGACTCAAAAACAGTGTTACGCGTAACACTAGTCAAATTGTGTTACGCGGGTCGTGTTACGCCGGAGTGTGAAGGATGCTTAAAGAAGTTTAATGATGAGAAAAAAATTTGAATTTCCGGGATTTGAATTCCTCGCAGCAAAAACAGATACAGTGAAAACAGTTATAGTAAAAACAGCTACAGAATTAAAATTGCCGGCATTAAAAAATTTCCGATATTCACTTCTGTGCGAAATAATTTTTTTCCGCTCTCATTTATTTGTTGGTGTTAAATGTGTTTTGTTCACAGAACGCTTATGATGGTAATCAAATCCAACAAAGGCAAAGTCATGGCGCAATGCGGTCAGCACTTGATGCGAACAAACTCCAAGAGCAGTGATGGCACAAAATAACTCTGGAGATGCGCCACGCAGGGATGCCATGAAACAGCCGAGTAAACCTTCGGATCAGCCGAGAACTTGAAAGAAGGAAGGAACACGATCTTTGCGTCCCAAGTCCGACTTCCATCACGGTAATTTTTATTCAATCGTCTCATTTAGTTTTGATTACATATTTAATTAGACAAAGCAGCGAAGGACTGAAGTAAAGAAGACTGCCAAGCAGGATCTCGCCATGAGCTCGTCATCAATTCTCTCTGCCGCAAAACGGGGACTTTCAATCGCGGAACTAGAAAGCTCTTCCAATATATTTCGTTTAATCTCAATAGATGTACTCTTTATCTTGACTTAATTATCAAGTGCCAAGTGACAAATGCTAGAAGACCTTCTGGTAGTGCAGACGTGGACAAGCAGCCGTCTCACATGGTACTCTGTGAAGCTTTCATAACAACAAATGCTGGAGGTATTTATATTCTCATCTGTGTTTTTCTTAAGCAACTTTTATTTAGAACGTTTCCTCATCTATGACAGCCGCATCCTGGAACCCGAAAAGCCGGTTATTATCATTTACGCTTCGGAATTCGGTCTTGCCCTCCTTCGACAGAACGAGCGATGGAGTATCGACGGAAATTTCTACTCCTGCCCAAAGTTCTTCTCTCAGCTCTATACCATCAATACCTCGAGGAAGAACTCTTCGCTCCAGCTGTCTTCTTCTTACGGCCTGGTGCAGTTATTTTCTTATTTGTTTTGCTCAATCAACTGATCTTTCTCCAGTTAAATTGGAAGATGTCTACAAGCGAGCCTTTTACCGTATTTTCTCTATTAAACGCCCGTGGGCGTTTATTTTTCAACCCCTCTCGCAGGGGGGCCTTTATTAGAGAGGGGGCGTTTATTTTTCAACACCGAAAAAGGATCAAAAAGGATCGACTGAGAAAGGATCAAAGAATGGATTCAAAAGGAAAATGAACTAAAGCAACAATTGTAAGTTTTCGTCTAATTTGGCCGTATTATTTTCTTGAATTGCAGAAGCAACACGGCCAAAGAATCAAAGCGCAAGCGTCTCGATGGTGGCGGCCGTCAAGTCAACAATCCTGAACTTGATGTGGAGCTCGCTGAATGGATTCGAGAGAAGCAGGAACACAAGCAGCCAGTCTCGAGAAGAATTATCAGCATCAAGGCCGGAGAAGTGTTTCGTGGAACTGATATGAAGGTGAACTTTTAGAACGTTTCGTGAGCATGGTCTAATTTTTCCATCTTTCAAGGTCTCGATTGGATGGCTTAACAGTTTTCTCAAGCGCCATAATTTCACTCGCCGCCGTGTTACCACAACTGCTCAGAAGCCTCCAAAAAACTACGCCGAAGCTGTTGCCCAATTTGTGGTCCACGTCGAGGAAAGAAGAAAAGCAGTCAAGTTCAGCTCAGTTCTGGCAATGGATGAAACAGCTGTTTGGTTCAATTGCCCGGACAATACATGCATCGACACTAAGGGGCCAAAGATCTGAGAATTTATCATGACTAACTGAAAACCATAGTTTTTGCTATCAGGTAACTGTCGTCACAACTGGACACGAAAAGATGAGGATAACCGTCTGCCTGACTGCACGATCGGATGGAAAGAAGTTTTTGCCGTACGTTTTGGTTCATCGCAAGCGTCCAGTGCCAAAGATCATCGAAAAATTCAAAGGAAAGCTAATCATCAACTGGAATTGGTCTGTTTGGACAACTGCTGACTACTTGAAGCACGTCAGTGGTGGGAACCTTTTTTCTGACAAACGCCTTCTGGTTTGGGATGCATTTGCAGCACACAAGATCATGAAAACAATAGAGGTCTTGAAGCAAATCGGTGTGGAAGCAGCATTCATTCCCGGAGGTTAAACCAAATTTATCCAGGTTGATATTTTAATTGATTTGACGTTCCTCGATGGTGCACTAAATTTATTCAAGTCGGCATCTTTTTATTGTTTGATTTTCTAATCATTTTTTGGTTTAGGCACGGGATATGAGCTAGAATAAACCTTTGAAAGAGAGAATAAGACATTACTACACAATCTGGATGGCCAACGATTCAGAAAAGGGAACCCAGAAGCGCCGTCTCTTGAACTGGTCCTGGAATGGGTCAACAGGGCATGGCAAGAAATTTCCAAAGAGCTTATCATTAAATCGTATCATTAAAGGTGATTTTATGTTCAATCAGTTATTTTTAAGGTTTACTTTATAGCATGCGCACTAACCACAGCAACAGATGGGACAGAAGATGACCAGATCACCTGCTTCAAAACAACTGGCTCCATTGGCGCAAAAAGACTTGAAATTCTCCAAGCTATCCAAACTCAGAACACCGGAAGGATGGTCGCGATGACTTCAAAGAAGCAGGAATACTCGAAGAAGGTGAGCTAGAAGAAACTGCGCAAGAAATAAACCTTGATTAAATGAATCTGGACAAATTTTTTGAGTTTGTTGATAAGTTTGATAAAATGTTAATCCAACACTTTGAAAACCAAGAAAAGGACGAAGGAGAGCACTTATTTTTCAGCTTCCCTCACGGAGGGAGGGGGGGGCGTTTATTAGAGAGGGGGCGTATATTTTTCAATACTTCTCAGAGGGGGGGCGTTTATTGGAGAGGAGGCGTTTATTAGAGAGGGGGCGTTTAATAGAGAAAATACGGTATGCATTGTTCAGCACTCGTCCTTCACTGGTTCCAAAAGCAATCATGTCAGGTTAAGTATAATTTATAGCAAATCAGTGAATTATTAAATTTTATAGCAAATCAATAAATTATCTCCAGCTTACATGAAATACATATAAGGCACCTACATTCGTAGAACTGATGCTCATAGTCGAGTGGTGGATCCTCTCTTTCCAATCGCCGACTAAAATTGCTGCCTGAATGTGAGTAATGACGCTCCAAGGACCAATGATGCAATCGAGGGCTGGCATTATGAATTTAATAAGTGTTCCTCAAGGAATAATATGCCTCTCAATTAATTGTGCTCCGGCTAAAAAATCAAGAAGAAGCCACCGCTCAACTGGATATCCGGTATTTATTATCATTTTTACTGTTAACTTTGAGTAATTTAGACATGAAGCCCACCCTGCCGATCTGCTGCGCAATGCAAGGAAGAGAAATGTGGAAAAGAATCAAATTATTGCTGGAGCGCTATATGGCCGTCCTCACGTTCGTTCGCAACAGGGTGTCTTTTCTCCGCCGCGGGCAAAATCATTTTGCCAAGTTTGTCTGAGTTCAGCAACAAGAAGAAGAAGTGGTGGCTCCGGACACGTGGTGGCAGTTGTGGTAGCTTCTAAAGAAGTGGACTCAGATATCTCGGAATAAAAGCGGAGGAAATTTAACTTTGTTGTTATTTTGTTGATGAAGGAAAATGTTAGGAATAAACCGATTTTGTTGTTTAACCAAAAGAATCGGAGCAAATTGACACATTATTTGGCTTAGGGGGCAATCACTTTTTTCCACCATTTTTATATTATGATAGAGTTAATTATACTGACCGAATTGACCATAATCACCCGGTACCGGACAATATTTCACCGACAATTATTTCGCCGACATTATTTCGCCGACAATATTTCGCCGCGACAAAATTTCGCCGACATTATTTCGCGGACCATTATTTCGCCGCGACAAAATTTCGCCGATATTCTAGGTGTCGTTTTTTTCTAATTCGCGCCTTTTTTTGGCTGATTTTACGGCGCGAATCTTTACAACCATCTGCAAGAAAAGTAACTATCAAACCGCTATGACTCAGATGCGCAGTTTTCTTATGAGGTACCTTTACTTCAGCTATATTTTCCAATTCGGAAGATTTTAGTGCCGAAAAATCGTGGCGTTGGCATGTATTCCAATCAGAAATCTTGACACATTGATTGTTTGGAAATAAAAAAAGATAAAGTTTAGGGTCTATGAAATGTTTTTAGCTGGTCCAAAGATGAATTATCGGTGTCTAAAACGAAATGGCTCTTTGTAGTAATTCTCCAAAGAAAAGAAGTAAGTACCTCCTTGCTGACGAACGAATAAAACGACTGGTGACACAAGCAGTGAACAATCGGGAGAACATCGTTCCTTTCTAATATCTCGGTGCGATCACTTCCAACTTCAGAATGGCTCAAGTACTCACCGTATTTATTCTAATAGAGCACCAGTCTCTATTAGAACACCAGTCTCTAATAGAGAACCACCCCTTAAGGCCAAAACTAGGGTGGTAAATTATATTTTATTGCATTTTTAACACGAAGTTAAAAAAAAATTTTAGAGGTAGAAAAATAGAGCACCATGGTTTCTATTAGAATAAATACGGTACATTAAAGCTTGTGAGCCAGAATTCTCTGATGAAGAAATTTCGAATCTGGATGGAAAATAATAGGAATGTTTAATTCTTTGTTGTTATTTGCTTCTCTTATTTGTTGTTATATGACTTGAGTCAATAAAACATTGTGTTGGATTCACTTGAAAAATGTCTGGCATGTAATCAATGAAATTAGTAAAAATAAATAATGGCGGCGAAATTTTGTCGCGGCGAAATAATGGTCCGCGAAATAATGTCGCGCGAAATAATTGTTGGAAAAATAATTGTTGGCGAAATAATGTCGGCGAAATAATGTCGGCGAAATAATTGTCGGCGAAATATTGTCATGTACCCTAATCACCTCAATCAGCATGATTTTTACAAATACTAATGAACTATTATAAAATTATTGGGCAATACTTTTTTTTGCCGCAAATATACTTTTTTTGCCGCAAATTTACTTTTTTTTGCCGCAAATATACTTTTTTTTGCCGCAAATCTGCTTTTTCCGCAAATATACTTTTTTCTGCCGCAAATATACTTTTTTCTGACGCAAATTTACTCTTTTTGCCGCAAATTTAATATTTCTGCCGCAAATATAGATTTTACAGTTGACAGATGCCTTTACTTTAAGTCTGTCTTTTTTTAGGAATATGGGTAAAAGCTTGGGTTTTTCACTGGTCTTTAGCCAATATACACACCTTTTACAGCTTATTTTCAGGTAGATGTCGCAGACTTCACTGGAAGGACTTTCAAAGCTTTATATTTGTGATTTTAGGTTAGCTAGAAAGGTAAATTTTGATTTTTCACACGTATAGAAATGCGACTTCATGCGGCTGGACAAGTTCATGAACTAGTGTAACGTCACGTCAATTTTTTTTGAATATGTGTCAACAGTTGATTTTACTTCACTCATTTTTAGGTCTTATCATAATCTTACAGATTATTATCTACAGGTGTCTGCAACCAACCATAAATCAATGGATCAAGTTCAGCTTTGAGTTCGCTTGAGTTCAATTTCCAAGAAAATCTGAAAATGAGTGAAGTAAATCTGAGAAGAGCCTAACTCTCGCTAGGCAGCCTCTTGAAGTTAACGTGCCTCGACAGTTATGTTACAACGGCCTAGCCATACTGTCTGGGGGGGGGGGGGGTGGAGCACGAAGGCACATAGAGAGTCGCATTTCGACAACATGCAGCCCGACAAAATCAACTGTTGACACATATTCAAAAAAAAATTGACGTGACGTTACACTAGTTCATGAACTTGTCCAGCCGCATGAAGTCGCATTTTTATACGTGTGAAAAATCAAAATTTACCTTTCTAGCTAACCTAAAATCACAAATATAAAGCTTTGAAAGTCCTTCCAGTGAAGTCTGCGACATCTACCTGAAAGTAAGCTGTAAAAGGTGTGTATATTGGCTAAAGACCAGTGAAAAACCCAAGCTTTTACCCATATTCCTAAAAAAAGACAGACTTAAAGTAAAGGCATCTGTCAACTGTAAAATCTATATTTGCGGCAGAAATATTAAATTTGCGGCAAAAAAGAGTAAATTTGCGTCAGAAAAAAGTATATTTGCGGCAGAAAAAAGTATATTTGCGGAAAAAAGCAGATTTGCGGCAAAAAAAAGTAAATTTGCGGCAAAAAAAAGTATATTTGCGGCAAAAGCAGATTTGCGGCAAAAAAAAGTATATTTGCGGCAAAAAAAAAGTATATTTGCGGCAAAAAAAGTAAATTTGCGGCAAAAGCAGATTTGCGGCAAAAAAAGTATATTTGCGGCAAAAAAAAGTATTGCCCAAAATTATTATGTAAATCACAATCACGTGTAAAAATTTAAAAAATATAATAGAAAATCGGTGGCCTCTCTAAACCAAATAAGGTCCCAAATTGTTTCATTTTGTCATCCCAGTGGTCATCGCAGTCATCTTTGTTTTTGTGTTGATGTTTTTGCTGTAGCTGTTTTTGTGTAGCTGTTTTCTGTTCAGTGGTAGAGCGTCCTCTTAGCGCGCGGAATGTCGTGGGTTCAGTTCCCACCTGCTCCATACCTAATTTTTGGATTTTTTTTATCTTCAATTATTTTTAAAAAGGAAGACTCCAAAAATTTTTTTATTCCAGGTTTTTTTTATCAGAAACAGGCGGGCAACAGGTAAGTAGTATTCACTCAAAAATCGAGCTTACTTAGCTTTTCAAAAATTATTAAAATATCATTTCTGAAACTTAGGTTAATAAAAGAAATCGCTGAATTTTTTAATAAATTTTAATGGATACCTACTTATCAGTTTTTATTTTTATACTATTAGAAACTTTTTTGAAGAAAATCAGGTGTGCGGTTTGGCTGCATCTGCACATTCGAATACCGTACTTTCTCAAATTAGCAGACATGTCGGTTTATTTTTTAACCCTTTAAAAATTGTGAAAATTTTGGTCGATCTCGACATTTTCGGGTGAATATTCAAAATCGAAAAAGCGAAATCAGTAGTCCTTACGGAGCTAAGAAAAAAATTTACAGCGATGTAAATTTTTTTTGGACTGAGATACGGACTCTCTAAATAAGGGGGTGTCGGTTTATTAGAGGGTGTCGGCTAATTATAGGATATATGGTATTTCAAGTAAAACATTTTACCGAATTTACACAAAAACTTGAAAACAAGAATTGCGATCAAGTTGTATTTTCACCTGTAACTCCCGACAATTAAGAAAAACAATGTTTGAAAATATGAGAAAGGATTTCGATTCTGAGAAGCAGGACTGCATACAGTTGTGACCCGGTCAGTCAACCAAAAGCTAGGTATAATCGCAAAAACCTGAATTCAAAAAATTCTAGTAAGAATAAACTGAGAAAACCGAAAAAAAAATTACAATGGAATTCATCATTATTTGCAAGAAAATTGAATAAAAACCAAATCTAAATCGGTTAAGTGATCAAAAAGCCACGTATTATGGTGAAATAATTCAAAACTAGGACACATCGGTTAGGTCCGAACACCTTGATTCCGTGCAGCCATAGTGAAACAGTTCGAACTTTTGGGAGTAAAACCTGGACCTCTTGATACAACACTAGGGTTGTCGAGTCGAGGCCTCGATTTCGAGTTTCGGACTTGGAACTGGAAAATTTTTGAGTGTCGAGTTTCGGTTCCAGTCGAGGCCCTTGAAAAGATCGAGTCCTCGACAACACTATGCAACACCGTCAATCTCAAAAAAACATTTTCAACACTCAGAATATTTATACAACGCTGTATCTTTTATTTAGATGACCCTGTTGTGCCTTACACTCAGAGTCAGATCTGCTACGACAAGTTGAAAGAGCGCGGAATCACTACCGCTTTAAAACTTTTCCCAGGTAAATTTTTTATATATTTTTTTGCAACAAGGGAGCAACCTAATTTGTCTCTTCGACCTGATATAGAGACCCATACAAAATGTTTGGCATGATCAATTTCTTTCGCAAAATTTAATAAAGAGAAGCCAACAAGGAGAAAAATGAGCGAGAAAGTATGAAAAAGTGTTTACTTCTTCGAAGTTACGGTCAGAAAAAATTCGGTATAGTCGAGTCTCCATATAAAGACCCCTAAGGGAGAACTCCATGTTGTCCCAATGCCGCCAATGTCGCCCTTGTGAGCTACAAAATTCACCCTTATATAGAGGGTGTCCTTATAAAGAGTTTTATTATATCTTAGCTTGGTTGTCTGTCCTTATGTAGAAAACTTCTCATGAGTCTTTTTTTTTGTACAGCCCATTTCGCCACAACTTGAAAACAAAACTTGAAAACACAGAAAAGTGTTTTGATTTTTGAAAAGACAATACTTTTTTCTGGCGCAAAACACTTTTTTTTGCGTATGAACCAAATTGTTGTTCTGATTTTGTTCGTACTTTACCTTTTTTCTTTTCGGGTCTTTATATCATAGTACGCAAACCTATAAAATGACAATTTTCTGACAATTTTTCTGGCGTTTTGAACCTATAAATTTACTTGTAAATTTTATAGGTATTTTTATAGGTTTTTATAGGTGTTTTATAGGTTTTTGTAAATTTCGTTGCTTCATTGTATCTTCTCTGTTTCACTTTACTTTTTCTCGTTTCTTAACCCTTTTATCGGCTGACAGTGATAACAGTGCATTATTGTGATGTCCTAAGTCATAGAAATTTCATCAACAAATCTTCACTACGATGAACAACGATGAACTAATCGTTAATCATTTTTCTTAACATAATCAGGTTTGCTATGCTCTTTGGTTCCAGTTTGTTTCTTGTGTAATCGTCGATACTTGACCGAAGCTCTTTGAATGCCCGCTCAATGGCACAAATATTCACTTGCACGGCTAAAATTAAATGGGCCAAGGGAGCGAGGTTTGCAAATAACTAAAACATAATAAAATAACACCATATAGCTTGTTGTAGTGGTACCTTAGTTAAATCCAGGCACTTTACTGCAGATGTCTTTAAGCTGTGAATGGGTGATAGGATCCAAAAATAGACCGCAAACAGCCAACTTCTTATTGATTGAACATGATAGTGTGAAAAGCCAGTCCTGGGTGGATAAATATCCTATTTTCATAGTGAAGCGTTCCATAGCAGCCTGAGCCATTGCAACTGAGTAGGCGGAATTACCTCCACCTGGTTGGTCGACCGTCCTTGTCGTCCATTTATGTTTTAGAAAGAAGACCGTCCATATTTGTTAACCCAATTGCTAGACCGTCCGGACGGGACGGGGACGGCCGCGGCCCGTCTTCGTCAGACGGGCGCCCCACTATGATGTTTACGAGGACCAAATTGCACCGAAAAGCATTGATAGTCACGTTAGAGCGTCTATCTTTCACATAGTTTTCACCCTCTTCATAGCTGTTCGTCCTGCTCAATTCTCTGTGCTCGTCAATATCACTCATCATGAATGGATAAATGCTTAACATAAATACGATATAACGTGACTTTAGATGTAAAATTATAAATAAAACAGAGAAGATACAATGAAGCAACGAAATTTACAAAAACCTATAAAACACCTATAAAAATACCTATAAAATTTACAAGTAAGTTTTATAGGTTCAAAACGCCAGAAAAATTGTCAGAAAATTGTCATTTTATAGGTTTTGCGTACTATGCTTTATATAGAGACTGTATCACAGTTACTGCAATCCCGCACATCTCTGCGGGCGGGATCGCAGGACCGAATTTTTGCACAAAATTAGGCGTGGGATCTTTGGGCAGGAGCCCGTCCGTCGTCAATCCCACTTTATATCAATTCGGAAATAAAGTAGGGTAGTTCTATTGTGAGCTGCAAAATTTACTTGTGCCAGAACTTGGATTCAGGTGAAAGTCATGGATTCAAGTCTGCAGATGCTGTTACCAAGTCGTTGGATCTGAGCTATGTATTTTTGTGTCGCGTGCTGGACATTAAGCCAAGTGTAGCATGCGGAGAAGAAGTAAGTTATTTGTTATTCACAATATTGTTGCCAACAATTTTTTCAGCTGGTAATCGTCAATCAGTGCAAGTCAAGTGTGTGAAATCCGCTAATTGTTTTTCTTATTTCGGAAGTTGAACAAAGGAACAAAAACAATATTGCACTCATTATAACATTTTTTTTATCCGCTTTATTGATACAGCTCTGTTACTTACAAAACAACAATAAATTGGGATTTAGAGAAAGCACTTGCTTAGTTAGAGTTAGAGATTAGGGAGTTAGAGATGCGCGCAGTCACTCACCTTAGACATGATTCCAAGAAGTACTCTTGATCAAAAGTGCATAAAGAAACTATTTTCGCCCAGCTCCAGTGACCAAAACAAGGTGGAATGCCCTTAAATGTGGTCATTAAATCTTACTTAAAAAGTTTGAAACATGGTGTTCTACCGTAGTATTCTACTATGTTTTCAAAAAATCTTCTCAAACGTGTATTTTTCTCTGCTTTGGTCACTGGAGCTGGGCAAAAGAGTTTCTTTATGCATTTTTGATCAAGAGTACTTCTCGGAATCATGTCTAAGGTAAGTGAGTGCGCGCATCTCTAACTCTCAAGCCCCTGCGCCCCTGATGAAGAAAATTTTCGATGCCTTTAAAGGGGCATGCCCACGCTAATAAGAGGTGGTGCCCGGGAATTCAAATTTTTTTCCTAATCATTGAACTTCTGCACGGATTTTTCAACTTGGTTTCTAAAAAAACAAGGCCTATAATTTAATTTTAGGTGTAGTTTTGTTAGAAACCAAGTTAAAAAATCTGTACAGAAGTTCAATGATTAGAAAAAAATTTGAATTCCCGGGCACCACCTTTTATTAGCTTGGGCATGCCCTTTAAAGCTTAGGAAAAGTGCCGAGCAAAAAATAAAGAAAAAAGCCGACGTCAACATTGTATGAGTTGAAGGTCTTTTGAGGTGAAGCGTCAATAAAGTGGAAGAGCAGTCTGCCGATCCACATTAACCTGAAAACAATTCCATGGCCACGCAAATACAGTTTTTTTAATGCAGCCAAGGATAGAAAAAAACGTCGCACAGTTAGCTTTATTTAGGGTGTCGCGAAAACACGGACATTTTTTGAAACTTTTTTCGTAGGTAGTTGTTTGCCTCATCGATTTTTCATAAAAATCGATAACAATAGTTAATATTTAATTAAATTTTTCCAATTTAAATCTTTTTTGATGAACCATGTGAAGCAAAATTTAAACAAACCAAATGAAACTACCCACAAAATGGACTTTCGGAAAAAAATTAATAAGGTATTTCACATAAAAAATAAGAGACAGAATTTTTTGAAAATATCACAGAATGACTGAAATCAACAAAAACATCAGCATAGTGGCCACAACTGAAGGAGTGGATGCAGCAGATGTTTGTATGGGTGCCTGGCGTCGAGAATTGGAGGACACATCCTCATCCACCAAATTGTCGTCGGTGTCGAAGTCATTATGCTGGTTGGGCCACAGCTTGAAGTTGCAGTAGTCTGAAGACTCACAGGAGCATATATTTACTGAAAAGCACGGTGTTTAGTTTTGAAAAAAAATCATTAAACTAGGCATCCCATATTTATCTAAGAATTGGCCACCTAGTCGACTCCTAAAAACTACGGCGAATTTTCAAGCTAACCATAACCTAAAATATCTGAAAAGGTTGACAGTCTAACGGCTTCGCTGAACATAGGGTTAGCCAATAAGAAAATTGTCAAAAAATGGCTCGAGAAATTTCTCTCTTTTTTTCGAGAAAAATCTAGATTTTGCTCTCTCGATTAAAAATTGAGCAAAATCTTTTTTGGAATCTCTTTATTGTTCTTTGTCTGAAAATTTTTTTTATAGATGAGAGAAGGTGATATTGTTTCAAGGCTTATATATTTCAGACATTCTGGGTCATTTGATAGCTGTATGTTAAAACTCGTTTTCTATAATTTTGAAGCACCCTATAAGGAAATTTGACCTTACTTGGATATACCCCTCCCCGAATCAACTTTTTTTAAAAGTGTTTCCACACCCTATATCGACCTAAAATGGCCTTAAGAGTTCAAAAAAGACATTATTTTTGAGTTCTGGTTAAAAAAAATTGAGTTTTGGACACTTTAAAATTTTGACTTTTTACAGTCAAACCTCGATAATCCGCCACCCATGGGACCGGTTCGAGGGTGGCGGATTATCGAGGTGGCGGATTAGCGGGGTGGCGGATTATCGAGGATATTTGCTCAAATAAAAACCAATGTGGCGGTTTATCGAGGTTTTCAATTTATTCCAAAACATAACATGATACAAACTCATATAACAACAGCGAAATGCGGAGAATTAGGAGAAATAATCGGTAAGTTTCTTCTATGTTTGTTTCTTGGCTCGGAGTTGGTAGAAAGCTTCGTCCAGGGCATCACTGTGCTTGAGAATGGCTGGATCGGCAAAGTTCTTTTCTGTGTAGTGGCGGACGATTTCCATAGCTTTAAGAGCATCCAGGATTGTGATTGGCGGCTCCTCTGGATCGGCGTCTTCTTCTTGAATGTCCATGCTCTCACTGTCGGCGAGTTGGTTGTTATTTGCGGTCACATCTTCTACAATGTCTTCAAGAGTTTGAGCGCCATCTAAAACAGTAAGAATATTTACCAAACCATGAATGGATTTTAAAAATAAAAGCAAACCTGTGACCACTTCATCGTCGACATGCATGTAGTCGAACATCTCGGCTGCCCCATCGATCCCATCAAGATCTTGAAGTCGTGCCCAGGCCAGCAGCAGTTCATCCACGGATTCGCTTTCTTCTTCGACTAGAGGCATATCATCGATTTTGAAAGCGGCGCGTCTGAAGCAGTTGGCAATGGTTTCCGGTTTGACATCTCCCCATGATTTTCGAAGAAAGTGGAGCGCATTGAGCAAATTGAAGAGGATGTTCGACTTTGTTTCGATAGCCTTGATCCGGTCTCTGAGCAGATGGCGGCGATAGTGGACCTTGAGATTCTGGATGATACCTTGGTCCATTGGCTGAAAAGAGATTAAATGAAAATAATCAACAAGCAATCACAAAAAGTCCAACAAACTTGAGATAGTGCTGTTGTATTCGGGAAAAAAAGTAAATAAGTAGTGACGGTTTATCAAAGGACAAATTTCTTTTTGCTGACTGACTTAGGGGTGGCGGTTTATCGAGGTAATATTTCTTTGTGCGGACTGACTTAGAGGTGGCGGATTATCGAGGGTGGCGGTTTAGCGAGGTGGCGTTTAGCGGGGTAAACTTTGTTGAGTTTCTCTGACGGCCAACCAAATCGGGCTCATGGTGGCGGTTTATCGAGGGTGGCGGTTTAGCGGGGTGGCGGATTATCGAGGTTTGACTGTACCTGTTTTATCATGTTTTGGTCACTGGAGCTGTGCAAAAATAGTCTCTAAATGCATTTTGTTCAAGAGTCTTGCTCGGAATTATGTCTAAGGTAAGTGAGTTCGCGCATCTCTAACCAACCAAGCCCCCTGTAGAAAAATGTAGAAAAAAAAAAGTTGTTGTGGAAACCTTTGAAAGTTTGTTACGCGACTCGTGTTAGGCCGGAGTCTGGGTGGAGCTATAGTATTTTTGTCGGTTTCTCTGTCAACAATTTATGCGTGTTACACATTTTTTTGTGTCACACTTTTTTTTATGTCACACTTTTTTGTGTCAGGCTTTTTACGGTTTACCTGCTCAAAATTTTGTACCCGCCAATTTGAAAATTTCCGAAAAGTGTGACACATAAAATTGTGATACACAAAAAAGTGTGACACACAAAAAAGTGTGGCACTCAGGTGGTGGTACCTAGGTAGTGGTACCAAGGTTAAGGTACCTAGATAGCCTTACTCAGGTGGTAGTACCCTGTAATTATCAAAATTTCTTCTTTGTGTTTATTGTTTCAACCCTCTCTTCCAACCAACCATTTCTTGAAAGATATTTGGTTTGTTTTTTGGTGGTTGGTTCTTCTCTTGCTTTTCTTTTCTATTTATTGTTTGTATCTGGATCAAGTCTTTCAGGGAGCGCAGCATGCTACGCCGTCTCAAATTTCTCAGGTATGATGCGAATGTTTTCTCATTCAAATTTTATAGTGTTTACCTTTCAGGCTTCTGATGTGGCTAATCAGCTTTTGAATATCAGCTCGGCAGGTTTCCAGGTTTGTTTTTCTATCAACTATTTTCATCTTAGTCATGTCTTCCAGGGAACACATCATGCTATGCCGCCTTCACCGCTTTTTTCTTCGACTGAGGTATGCTACGATTTCTTTCTCATTGAGCTTTCACATTGTTTGTAACTATCAGACTTCTGACGTGGCTAATCAGTCTTCGAATGTTGGATCTGCTGCTATCCAGGTTTGTTTTCATACTAATTGTTTGTATTTAGTCGTGTCGTCAAGGTGCCGCAGCGACTTCCGCCTCATCTTCCACTTTTTTATCGTCTCAGGTATTATACGATGGTTTTCTTAGTTAAGGTTCATGCTGTTTACCTTTTAGGCTTCTGTGTGGTCAAACAGCCTTCAAATGTTGTCTCTCTTGGTTACGAGGTTTGGTTTGTCGTTTTTTTGTTTGTATGTGGTTTGTGTTTTATAGGGCTTAGAGCATGTTCCGCCGCCACCTCCTCTGCTTACTTTTCTGTCTCAGATCTGCTACGATCGCTTTCTAATTTATTTTTATATTCTTCATTCATGGCCTTTAGACTTCTGATGTGGCTAATCAGTCTTCGAGTGACGGACCTGTTGGTTTCCAGGTTTGTTTTCATACTAATGATTTGTATTTTAGTCGTGTCATCTAGGTTCCACAGCAAATTCCGCCGCCTCCACATTTGTTTGTTTATTTTTCATTTGCTATCTCAAGAATATTTTTTAGACCTCCCGGCCTTCGTTGGAGCAGGTCGTATGCTTTTTTTCTTCATCAAATATATATTTCAACAACGATGATAAGATGTGCGCTTGGTTGAATTCGGACTTGGAGGTCATCAAAGGGAAAATCCAGAACATCGAGAAAGTGGTCCAAAGAATTCACCATCGTCATTAGTAGAGGGGATTTCATTACGCGATTTCGTTATCGTTTCCACAGAATATTCTTTATTGTCAATGCTTCACTTTTAAGAACTGTGTCGTTAACTCAGTACACGATTATATTCTTCACAGAATGGACTGCGATCCAAAGACATCGCTTTATTTTTTTTGAAGTTTATCATAATAATTTATAATTCTTTTGATCCAGTCTAATTCTGTAAATTCTTCTTTTTGGAATAAACACATATAAAACTGATTTGAACCGTGCATTTACTCTTATGCTAATAAACAAAAGTCAATTACAAAGAATTTAATTTGTTGGACTAGATCTAACTGACCCCGTATTTTCTCATGTGGCTTTCTCAAGAGCAAGAGGTTGGGAATTGTAAAAGTTGCAGTGAGCGAAAAACATGGTAACAAGGTGAAGAATATCGTTTGGCGGGAAGTGTTACTGGATAAAATTAAAAAAAAACTTATGAACAAAATAACCAAAAGTTTTCTTCTCATTGAGAGGGCAGGCTAACTCCCTGTCAACGAAAAGGGACGAAACAGGGTATTTTCGATTCTTATAGTGAGGTACGTTCTGACGAGTTCCTGCCTCGATTTCAACAACGCTATTGATTGTTTTACAAGAAAAGTATGGTATCAATTTAGCAAGCGTGATGGCCCCTGTATAGGCGCTTGTTCGGCTAGTAAAAAAATATTTTCGCATTTAAAAAAAAATAATTACGGAAAAAATAAATGGTCCCCCGCCAATTCAAAAATTACAAATTGCCATGACTAGGAAGAGGTCAGGTCCTTTAAAGGAGGAGACTACTTCCTTAGGGGTTATTTGACATTCTTATTTTTAAAAATTTAAGCGTCATTTTGACTTGTAACATAGCAAATTTCGTACAACATAATTTAAATCATGTTTTTATACTATTAGAGTGTCTCCAAAGACTAAAATACCTCCAAAATCACCTTAGTTGTATGTAATTTATCTCACCAAATAAATTATTTGCCCATTAAACTTTAACATTTTACCTCCCCAAATTCTCAATGTCTATTTTAGAAGAAAATGACTTATTTATGAGAAAATGACTCATCCACTTTACACGGTCATACTTTTTTACCCTACGCCAGTTTGAAAGTTTGCTACGCGATAATTGGAAAATTGTGAGGTCGATCTCGGAATTTCCGGTGCTCAACTAAAATCAAAAAACCTAGAATCGAAAGAGCTCGAGGAGTTAAGAAAATGCATCTAACAGCTTTGCAAAATATTCATTCTGCTCCGAGATATAAGTCCTCAAAGTTGAGGGGCCCGTTTATTAGAGAGTGCCCGTTTAATAGAGTATATACGGTAACTGATATAGCCACAGAGGGGACCAAGGCATTTTGAGAAAATTTTCGAAAATTGCCTACTTACGACATTTTAGCAAATAAAACCTTATTTTTATATTTAAAATCGTGTTTCTCATATATATTTTGCTCCTAGAAGTGTCAAAACGACGAAAATAAAAGTGCTGCCGCTAGGCGTATTTGAACCTGAGACCAAAAGCAGGAAAACCCTTTACCACTAAAGCATAAAATTGAGTTAAAGCTCCCGACCAGACAGTTTGCAAAGTCGTGAGTCTAACTGGTGACCATAAAGTTCGGAATGGACTTTTGAACTAATTTTTAGCAATAAAATTTATTCCCCAAAAATATTCCAAACATAGGGTTTTGTAGGCCTTCCTTCCTCTTTCGATTGGTATATTACACTTAGATTGATTATTTCGGATAAGTCACCATTTGGCTCCAAACACTTGGCAGGTCACTTTTAGAAGTTTACCAGCGTTTTCATCACTTTCAGTTATCAAATTTTTTATTGAATTTGAGCGTAACGGCAACATCTTATCACCATGTGTAGCGCAACTCAAGAGCTATAAAATCCATGTCGCAGAATGATTTTTTGAAAACTGCATGTTGAGATATGCCTTTTTGGAAAAAATCAATTTCCTTAAAAAATGACAAAAATCCAACTTTTTCAAATTTTTCGAATTTTTGTCATTTTTTAAGGAAATTGATTTTTTCCAAAAAGGCATATCTCAACATGCAGTTTTCAAAAAATCATTCTGCGACATGGATTTATAGCTCTTGAGTTGCGCTACAACATGGTGATAAGATGTTGCCGTTACGCTCAAAATTCAATAAAA
This sequence comes from Ditylenchus dipsaci, assembly GCA_004194705.1. Lineage (NCBI taxonomy): Eukaryota > Metazoa > Nematoda > Chromadorea > Rhabditida > Anguinidae > Ditylenchus > Ditylenchus dipsaci. Next base: position 874,119 of record SADC01001318.1, on the reverse strand, counting down.
AATTTGATAACTGAAAGTGATGAAAACGCTGGTAAACTTCTAAAAGTGACCTGCCAAGTGTTTGGAGCCAAATGGTGACTTATCCGAAATAATCAATCTAAGTGTAATATACCAATCGAAAGAGGAAGGAAAGGCCTACAAAACCCTATGTTTGGAATATTTTTGGGGAATAAATTTTATTGCTAAAAATTAGTTCAAAAGTCCATTCCGAACTTTATGGTCACCAGTTAAGGTTATGACTTTTTTCGTGCCGCTATCGCAGTTGTTCTTTTAGTGCGTCTTTTTTCATACCAATTCATTCGCAAATTCTTCAATTCACTCTGGAGCTATACTCAAATCTGTGGGCGGCGAGCCACTCAATTTTTGTACAACTTTTATAACAATATCCGTTTTACCGATAGTTAATTTTGTCGTCTCATGCATTAACTACGAGATGACATCGGCTGCCTAGTTTTTTAATGAAGAAAAAAAGTTGTGGCCATTTTCTTGTGAGGAGTGAAATAATGACGCACCCAAATGAACCGCTGCCTTCTTCATTGACAGGCTACTCCCCATTCCCCTTTTTAGATTTATCGACCATAACAACAATAATTTCGTTTAATTTACACAAAAAAAATCATACAAAATTTCCGAACATTCAAAAATCCAAAATTTACAAAGCTCTGGAATAATTCGTCCAAAATTGCGTTAAAACAGCTGAATTCACCTGTAGATCCAGATTTAGTCATTTTTTCCATGCATTCACCCTCCTAAATCAGGCGTTAGTACCAAACATTTTCTGCAGCGAAATTGCTGTTTACCTTGAGCTTTGAAGTGCTGCAAGCATAGTGTCGGCCACTCAGTGGATGGTCCAGCATTAGGCATGCTATAAATATATCAAGAGCTTAGCAGTTTAGCTGAAAAGAGATTGTGAGAGCCCATACCTGAAGCTTGGCAAATACCATCTTCACAGGGAGTCTTGAAACTGCTCTGAGTGCACTTGCAATTAAGGCAGATTGCAGTTTGGATGAATGTTGAAATAATAAATAAAAAAGTAGTGGTTTGAAGATACAGATTCATTGAATAAATGATTATGAAGAATATGCAGGAAAAATTGTAAATTAGCCTTTGATTGTTGTCATCCAAGTGTGCATTGACTAAATTTTTGAACATTAAAATGAAATTTTTGGCGGAAGTTCGCTGCACAATTTGAGTAAGAATAATTTTTTTTTGCAAAAAAAATTGTAATTCAGAAAGTCCGCGAATTTAAATAAAAGAGAAAAAAGTGGACAAACGCATATGAACAATTTTTTATCTTTGAAACGACCGCAAAAACGACTGGCAAAATTGGAGCCCTTGCGATATTTCGGACTAGACTGACAAATCAGAATTTAAAAAATACTTGAAAAGTTGAAGTAAAAAAAGCATTGGACCCTAGGCGGGAACGAACTTTTGGGGTGTACACTTAAGCGGGACTCAACTGTATTGGGATTTGGAAACGAGAAATCTAGGAACGGGCAGAACCAATAAGCAGTCTTTAAAAGTTCTTGCATTTTGTTTTGACTAGGCTTGCTTAGTTTGGCTACCGGAACCGATAGCTCAAAATTTCAAAATAATCAAATGTTGGTGAAAGCCACAGAAGTGATGATTTTACAAGAAAGTAATATATTGATAAAGTTATCGTTGGTATATGTGCGGGGCTGTAGCTCAGTGGTAGAGCGTCCGCTTAGCGTGCGGAATGTCGTGGGTTCAATTCCTACCTGCTCCATACCCAGATCTTCGATTTTTTATCTTCAATTTTCAAAAAGATGATTTTGATCTTTTTTGTTTATTCTAGTCTTTTTGCTCAAAACAGACCGACAAAAATAGGTAAAGTTGAATTCAGTGAGCCAAAAATATTGAGTTTGTTTAGCCGTCTAAAAATGATTAAAACATCATTGATCAACAATTTGATCAACAAGAAAAATAGCTAAATTTTAAAGGCTCAAATCAAAAACACTCGTAAAAGTCATTAAATCTCCCGTCAAATTTTTAAAAATTCTCCTTCTCAATGTATACTCTTCAAATTTTTAATTCTTTTGGGCGCTAGTATAGAATACCCCCCCCTAAAATCTGACCCTTCCAAAATCGCTGTAACTACCCTTTGGAACAACAAGTTTAGGCTTAGCCCTTAGGCTTGGGGGTAGGCCAGCGTACGGAAGTTTTGACTAATAACTGTTTTACGCACTTTTTTCTGGTATGGGACACATATATATGAGCGCTCTTTACTTAAGTTTGAAAAGGAAAAATTTTTAAGGGGGGGAGGGTATTCTATACTAGGGTCTTGTTTTGCATTAGCATGTAGCCTGAATCTCTAGTTTTTGACAAGCTATTTAGCAGCTTGACACAATTTCGAAAACGGGAGAAAAATTGAGTTTTAAAACTACTCCTTTTTTTAAATGAATTGTTCTCCCACTTTTCGAAACTGTATCTACCTAGTTGATAACTTATCAGACACTAAAGATTCAGGCTACATGCTAATGCGAAAAAAAAATAAAAATATGAAAAGTATACACCTAGAACGAGAAGTTTTTAAAAATTTGACGGGAGATTTAATGATTTTGACGGGAGATTTAATGTTTTTGACCTGTGTTTTCAGGTACAGCCAATTTTAAATAGATTTTTACGATACCTGTCAATTTTGTGTCGCTGACTTTGTGCGGACAATTTTGTGCCGACCAATTTCGTGCCGTCTTTTTTGAGGTACAGGTTCAAATACTGGTGATAGCAGACATTCTTTTTTTGAAGGAGCAGTTAAAGAATACCCATACAGTCAAACCTCGATTTAACGACCCCCACCTCAAGTTCGTTCCCACATAGGGTCAGACACTTTTTTTAACCCCATTTTCGAAATATTTTAGCAATTCTGTTTTGACAATCTGGTCGCAAATTTCGTAAGGATTCTAATTTTGCCGATCGTTTTTCAGAAACCTAATGTTTTTGCTTCTAAAAAAGGTAAACCTCGATTTAACGACCCTCTAATTTTTAAAATGGGGGTCGTTAAATCAGGGTTTAGCTTTTTTAGAAGCAAAAACATTAGGTTTCTGAAAAACGGTCGGTAAAATCGGAATCCTTACGATATTTGCGACCAGATTGTCAAAACAGAATTGCTAAAATATTTCGAAAATGGGGTTAAAAAAAGTGTCGGACCCTAGGTGGGAACGAACTTGAGGTGGGGGTCGTTAAATCGAGGTTTGACTGTATTACTCGATTAAACCTACCCTTCCAGTTTTAATCGGGTTAGTAGTGGAAAGAGTAGAAAAAAGTACTGGCTTTTTTTGTTCTTCTTGGTCTTCGCTGTTATTATGACTATCTGAGGCCCACCTCAGCCAGAAAAGCCGAGAATTTTCAACTACTCCTTCCAACACCAACCCGATGAAACTGGAAGGGTAGGCTATAATCGAGTGGAAGGGTATTTTTAATTTAGCCTTTTGGAGAACATCATTAACTATTTTGCGCAGGACCAGCAAGCCTCACGGTGGATAGGGAAACCACCTGGTATCTCGCTAAATGGTATCCACCGCTAGAATTCGAAATTTTGTATTTAGCTGAAAGCATTTAAAAATCAGTGTACCTTGTCCAGAATCTTGTCCTGAACACGGTTTGATAACGCTAAAACAGCGATTGACTTGTACGAACCCAAGTTCTGCGATAGTGTACCATAGGGTGTCTACGTGGTGCTCAGGTTTTTGTACCTAGGTATCGGTACTCAGGTGTAGTGCCTAGGTAGTATTATCCCGGTATCGGTACTCGGGTGGAAGTGCCTGGATAGTAGTACCCAATGCTTTTGAGCTTAAAGGTTCGTCTGGTACCTCCCCTGAACCTCCCCTCAATGCGTATCCACCTCAAGAATGTGGAATATTGTATTTGGCTGAAAGTAATAAAAAATCATTGTACCGTATCCACAATCATGTCCTGAACAAGGTTTAATATCATCACAAAAACACCCAAAAGGACAGATCAAGGCTATACTATAGAATCCCCCTCCCCCCCCCCCCCCAGCTAGCGAAAAATTTACTTTTCCTGAAGGGGAAAGGACCCGTCTCATTTTGATTCTCGTGCTCTGAATAGGCACGGAAACACTTTGGTTTCCGAAAAATCGAAAAAAAAATTTCGATTTGCCTTGGCCCCCCAAGGTAAAAAATTTAAGAAAATTCAAAAAAAAATATTTTTTTGAATTCCCGCCAAAAGATTTTTAAAGGGAATTATGGGTGTATTGGGAGGGGAAGGGACAAAAGAGGGCCCCTAATCACACAGAGCCCATTAACAAGAAGATGTTGAACATAGTTTTGAATACTGGGCCTACCGCATAAATAAACTCTGGTATGCATGCTTTTTCATGCATCCAGAGTCACTTTCGAGTGATTTGTGTCTAAGGTATGTGGGTGTGCGCATCTCAACTCCAAGCCCCCAAGCCCCTGCGCCCCTTCGGGGCGCAGGGGCTTGGAGGCTTGGAGATGCAAGCATTCACTTACCTTAGACATGATTCCGAGAAGTACTCTTGATCAAAAATGCGTATAGAATCTCTTTTTGTGGCCCAGTTGAAAAACATGGTAGGACATCCGAAATAGTCCAGAATTCACTTTTTTAACAATTTTGCCATGAAAGTGGCCCCTTTTATTCCCTTCCCCTCCCAATACAGCCGTAAATCCTTAAAAAATGTTTTGGCGGGAATTCAAAAAATATTTTTTTTGAATTTTCCTAAATTTTTTACCTTGGGGACCAAGGCAAATCGAAATTTTTTTTTTTCGATTTTTCGGTAACCAAAGTGTTTCCGTGCCTATTCAGAGCACGAGAATCAAATGAGACGGGTCTTTCCCCTTCAGGAAAAGTAAATTTTTCGCTAGCTGGGGGGGGGGGGGGATTCTATAGTATAGTTGAAATAATTTATCGAGGATGGATTCACGTGCAGTCAAAAATAGTCTTGTATAGACGGATCCTTGATGAGAAAACAGAAATGGAATTCCGTCGGCACAAAATTGACATCCGAATATTTCTATATGACATCCGAATACGCTCCGAATATTTCCAAGACAATGGATATTTATTTCGGTATACCACTGGATACCACCAGGACCTAATCTGATATTCTCGAAAATTCAAAATATTTACGAGATATGGATGGGCAAATTTTGGCTAGGTGTTTAAAAATACAGATGTAAACAATTAAGTTAATTGAGGTTCGAAAATTTTCATTTTCTATTAAAGTACAAAAGATTGTTTTTCTCCACGTAAAAGAAAAAAGTCGACAAAAATTTGCGCTATCACACTGTCATTTTGGCACGTTTCCCGAAAAATGCTCAAATGCGAATATTTTTCAACAATAATTTCATTGACATTTTTAAATTCTAAAATTATTAAGAAGCAAAGTAAAACTAAAAGCTATTTTTCTAAAAAGCAGAATTCAGTACAAATTCTAATGGCTAAGAAATATTTATATTAAAAAAGAAGGAAAACAGCCAAGATTTAAGAATTAGATTACAGAAAAAGAAATATGTCATGAAATAAGTGGCAGCTCTAAAGACCAAAACATCCAAATTAAGGAATCAAACTTTGGTCATAAAAGAATAATGTTGGTGACAGATACTCCATTGTTGTCTGTGGACTATTACTATTTGAGGACCACGGTCCTTATTGGGTCCTATGCGTTTTTGGTGCTAGAATAGGACAGGTCATATTTTAGGACCAAGATCCTTAATTTTCGGTCCTAATGTAAGACTTTGGTCTTAGTTCACATCCCAAGCTACTTTTTTATGCTTAATACGATACAAGAAACATTTCGAAACAGTTTTCGATTATAAAATTCAAAAACATTTCTCAAAATTTTGGCTTCAGCTCCTCTAAGGCAGATGGTCTTTTTAAGGTAGTTAGGGTCATTTTTCAATTATTTTTACATTTTGGGACGGGATAAGTATCTAAAAATTCAGTATTACAATAAAAATTGAATTAACTGACGAAAAAAGGCAATTTACTTGTGGTGTTATCTGGTAAACTCAAATAATTAGTGAATTCAGATTTTTTCAAATTGGTCCTTCAAGGTCAACCGAAGTTTTTATTTTAGAATTTAAAAAGAAACTGAAGTGTTTCCGGGCTCATCAAGGTGTCAAGAATCACGAATTTTCAGTCGGATTTTCCTTCTTCACAAATAAATTTTGAGCTTTTAAGCGTTCAGGGGTAACGGGGAGTGTTTACGCACTATTTTGCACGGTCAAATGAAAATCGCAAAATCGCCCGAATGACCACGTGTAAATTTTAATGAGCACGTGTAAAATCATGAGTCGGGATCGGCACCGCAAATTAACTGTAGATTTCTCGAGTAATACTCGAGAAATCTCACAGTTAACTAAGCGATGCAATTCGGACTCAGGATGGTGCTCTTTTCATTTGAGCTTCGTGCAGATATAGGCGTTTTCGAAGCTACTCATTTCGAGAGGTGCGAAATAGTGCATAGCCCCCCCCCTCCCAATTAAAAAGGTTAATTTCAAACGTGTTACAGTCGACTCTCGATATAAGCACACTTCGATATAAGCACAATCTCGATATAAGCACACATTGGAGCCAATTTGGTTGGTCAGCAAAAAAATAGGGCAAATAATACCTTCGATATAAACACACTCGATATAAGCACACCCTCGATATAAGCACACCCTCGGGCCGGTCCCAGGCCAGTAAAACTCCTCGATATAAGCACATCCTCTTAATATGGGATAAAACGTTAGCTTTGAATCGTAAATAAGGCGCTAAAAGCTTGCCACGAAATATTTTCATTTCAAAAAAGAGACCTGATGAACGAAAAACAGAGTAAACTCACAAATTTCTTTTCAGTTATTTAAGTTTTCGGTTGTTATGTGTTTGAAATGAATCTTCGATATGATGTGATTTTTCTCGATACTTTTTGGTCATTCTCTTTCAAAAAAGATCACTCTCGATATAAGCACACTTTTGCCCGGTCCCAGAGTGTGCTTATATCGAGAGTCGACTGTATATGGACAAAAAATTAAAAACTTCGAAATATAAACTTTTAAAAACAAATACCGTTGAAGGGCAGAAACTTTTCCTTGTAAGAAAACATAAAATAATAAGCAGCATATAGATGGTGCACTAAGAATTATCTTCAGACAACCACTAATACTACTTCCAACCATAGGTCTTTTTCTTTTGCAGCCTATATTATTCGCCATTGTTCCTTGAATGGACAGCAAATTTGTTTACACTTTGATTTCCTCTGCCACTTTTGCCTGGCTGAGTCGATTAAGGGATGGGGAAGGTGAGGAGGAGGGGCAACAGGCAAGGAAGGTAGGGAGGCATTGGTTAATGACAACCTTCTTCCGCATGGACATTTCTTGTATAGCAGCAAAGTTATTCGAGGGTGTAGCCCGGCAACATGGATTTGGTTTCTATATTTTAGCAATAAATTTAGAGATGTCTGAAATTTGCTTAAAAATAATAGAATTATATAAAAGTTATAAGAAACAATCAAAAAATTGAAGATAGGTCAGTTTAAAAGGTTACACGTAAAAAATGGAAAGGACACACGTTCAACCCGTGGTCTACTTTGCACCTAAGTTTCATAAAGTAATACTCTGCCTACTACAAGCACTATTTTTGAGAACACGCTTGTGAGCTAGGAACATAAACATCAGGAACATATACATCCAAAAAATAATCGCTGGTGTGTGATTAAGAATGAAGACACTGATTAGATTTGTTATATTAGTCTATGTGTGGGGCTGTAGCTCAGTGGTAGAGCGTCCGCTTAGCGTGCGGAATGTCGTGGATTCAATTCCTACCTGCTCCATACCCATATTTGTTGACTTTTTTTTAATTTACAAGAAAAATAAAATAATATAAACTAGAGTAACGACGCCGAATAGCGCCTATTTTGGGGGGTTTTTTTCGAATTACTTTTCACATTATAATTGGCCCCACCCTTACTTCAGAAAGAATAATTAAAGAATCGTTGACGATTTTTGCATTCTTTTGCAGAAAATTTGCTAATTTTTTAATATTTTATTTTGCAGTCAACTAATAAAAAACGCTAGTGATGTCAGCTTTCTTACCCGGGCTCGAGATCAACTTTGAAATTTCCTGACTTCAGGAGGGTAAAAAAAATAATCCACTGGGGGACTTATGAGAGAAATCAGTACCTCTAAAATTAGTAGGATGGACTGTCAAACAGAGGCCGGAGCTATAGATACAAATACCTCTATCTCTAGCTCTATCTCAGCTCATAAATATTATTTTAATCTGATCTCAACGGATTCGGATTCAGGAAGAGATTTTAATGTTAGGGGTGACTTTTTTTAACTTTTTTTGATAAAATTTGCGAAAAAAAGTTCAAAAAGTGTCGCTGATCGATAGTCGTCCCCCCCCCTCCCTTCGTCGGTTTTCGGGACAAAATTGTAATTTAAAAACAGTGTAAAAGGCGAAAAATATGTAGGTAAAGTTACCTCCGAGAAGTTACGCCTGGCTACGCCTCTGACTGCTACCTGCGTATCAAGGCCTAGTCACCACTACCTGAATATCAATAACAAAGTGCTACTACCTGTGCAATACCTGGGTACCACTATTTGCGTGCCACCACTTAGATGCTCTTTAGGCTAATTACTTCGGTACTGTGGCTCTGAATAGTAAATGGCTACTTTGGTATCATAAAACCGTGCTCAGGTATCATAAAACCGTGTTCCGCACATAACTTTGGGCGGGATACAAAGTTTTTCAATTAATTTTGACCACATCCAAAATTTTTAGAGTTTAGGGTACATAACCTTTCAGGTTCAGTTTCCTACCCAACCTGAGCTGCATCAACCTCTTTAACACGAGAAAGACTGAACGGAACAACCGTTGTTTCTGGGGCAGAACTACACGTAGATCATTTTTAAAAATGTGAGTATGGGTATTAAGATGTGATAAAGTGACCCAATAACCGGTTTGAAATGGTCGACCATTTCGAGGAAAGTGACTAATCTCCCGAGAGGCATACACCACTTTACTCCAGACCACATATATGACTGTGATATGTCGAAAGAAGCGCCAGAGTTTGCTTTTTCGAATAATTGGATAAGCAGCAACCTGTCTGCAAAAAGCTTGACAACCATTGTCCAACACAAAAACCACCATTTTCAAATTTTTTTCAAATCAAATTTTCACTTAAAGCCGCTCAAGAGCATGTCATGGCTGCGTATAACCGCTTAATGCTTGGTCAATACTTGTAGAGAAATTCAAGAGCTACAAAATAGGTGAAAAATAATCACAAAAATTGAACAAAAGTCATTTAAAAATAACAGAATAAGAGGTAAAACCAGCTGTTTTCCTGGTATTGAAAATTTGAGGGCACCTGGTTTGGCATATTCCTAGCCGATTTTCTGAAGAAAATTGAGAGTGCAATATACCAAAATGCTCAGCGTGAAAAATGCAACAGAACTGGTCCAAAGACTCACAAGACAGCAAGCAAATGTCACCAAATTCAAGCTATGATAATTTGGCTTCACGAGCCCCACAAAAACCAGGCGTTTTTGGGCAAAAAATCAGGTTGCTGTCATTTGGTTTCGTGATTTTCTCAAAAAATTTTATGTCATTTTTGAAAATAAAAATATCACGTGATAGAGCTTGAAAATATGCATCAGATACAAGTTTCAGATCACAAGGGGAAATTGTGTGTACCTAATTTTGAGAAGTTTTAAGAAGTATGCTGGTAGCCTGGTCACCACAGGATGATTGTGGTTTCATTTCAATGGACTTTTAATCAACACAATTATTTTAAAGTTCAGATACTTTTAGCAAGAATAAGACTTGTCAAAGTCTCGGCTATTTTTTGGTATATAATTTGCACGTATATTGGGTTCTAAAATACTGATTCCAACCCATTGAATTAAAACCAGAATCGTCCAACGGTGACCAGGCTATCAGCATACTTCTTCAAACCTCTCAAAATAAGGTAAACCAGTTTTACCTGTAATCTAAAACTTGAATCTGATGCAGATTTTCAAGCTCTGTCACGTTATATTTTTTATTTTCAAAAAATGACCTATACCATTTTAAGAAAATCACGAAACCAAGTGACAGCCACCTGAATTTTTGTCCAAAAGCCATTGGTTTTTGGTATGTTTTTGGAGTCACATTGTTTTATCTTGGATAACGTGATTTTCGCTTGTTGTCTTGCGAGTCTTTTCACTAATTCTGTTGCACTTTTGAGGCTGAGCATTTTGATATATTGCACTCTCAATTTTCTTCAAAAATTCGGCCAGGACTATGCCGAACTAGGTATGCTTCAAATTTCAATACCAGGAAAACAGCTGGTTTTACCTTTTCTCTTGTAACTTCTGAATGACTTATGTTGAATTTTCTTGCTAATTTTTGGGGATCCATGTGATTTCGGGTTCAGCCAAGCTGAACAAAATATAGAATTTCAACGATTGAATAAACAATAAAATAAAGGATATCAAAGGACGAGAATTAAATGTGCCTAAATGTGCCTTCCTCTGGCTTAAAAAGGCTTCTTCTTTTTCTTGTAGTCGAAAAGGTAATCTAAACAATTTTTCAAAGTAATGACACTATCAGGTAGCCCTGTAGTTCCAGTTTATAACGACGTATCATTTGTTGCAAAATTATTTACAAAATTTAGCTGGAAAAGGTAAAATTATGAATCAAATTATTTTTTTGACTTGCTTCATACTTCTGCTAGATTTTCCAAAAATATTGCAACAAATATTACGCTGTTAGAAAATAGAAGAGCAGGGCTACTCGATAGTTTTATTATCTAACAAAAAAAAATTATATAACTGCTGCTCTAACTAAAGAGAAAAGGCACTTTTCAGCCAAAAATTATGCAATTTTCAGCACGAAGAAGTCAGTTGTGAGATTTATCTTTTTATTAAATTTTAAAAAGCACATGGAGCAGGTAGGAATTGAACCCACGACATTCCGCACGCGAAGCGGACGCTCTACCACTGAGCTACAGCCCCTCACAGAGTCGCAAGATAATTTTATAAATATATTGCTTTCTTGCAAAATTCATCTTTGTCTCACCACCAAGATTGCGTCGATATGATATTTTGAGATTTCATGTGCTCAGTTCTGCTTCGGGTACTCTAGTAAAAAACATTAAAATAAATGAAAATTCCATTCTGAACATTGAAGATAAAAAAATCGAAGATTTGGGTATGGAGCAGGTAGGAATTGAACCCACGACATTCCGCACGCTAAGCGGATGCTCTACCACTGAGCTACAGCCCCGCACATCTACCAGCAAGAACTTTATCAATATATTACTTTCTTGCAAAAATCTCATCCTTGTGATTTTTTTGACCTATTTGGGTTCTCAATTCCGGTCCCAGTTTTTTTCCAAGCAACTCTACTCAAAAATCCCAGAAATTTTCGAAAACTGCTTCTTGCTTTTTGCCGGTTCTTGGAGACGCACTTTGAGTCCGAAAAAATCAACTATCGGAGCCCTTTTGGACCCTATTGGAGTCCCGAAATTTGCTTCCAATAACTCGATAACGTGAAAATTATTCCCATAAAAATATCAAACATACACAGAATAAATTTCAGAAATATAAAAAACTAATAAAAATCTCGAAATCTCAAAGAAAACACATATTCAAAAGCAAGACCACAAGACCGCAAATGTAGCCAGTCAGCTAGCTGGCTACATTATTTCCAGTCCACGAGCTCAACTTCTACAGCCCTAATAAATTATGAGCTGTGAACACCTTAGTGAGCACCACTCACACCAAACTAAAAGGCACAGATACAAAAATGTGCCAAGAAGACACACCAACCACAAATTTGAGATGAAAGCAGACATGCAAAAGTAATTTGCGGTAGAGGGGATGAAAAATAATTGATTGTTGAATACTAGATTATTTGTTTCGTGTCATTGGAGCATTGCCACCACAAATAAAGTAGATGTTCCCGCTGCTGCCCCCCTCCTGCCCCCCCCCTCCACATGCTAATAACATTGCTTGGAATAGGAAAGGGGTGTGAAAAAAATACTTCCTGCTATTTAGCAGCAAATTGACACTAGCTAAATTGAATTGTCCTTGTTCCGGCTATTCTTTGGCTAGAACAAATCTCTGTCCGGGGCATTCACTTGGAAAATATGAGTAGAGTTTTCTTTCAAGCATGTCAAACCTGCACTTAGAGCAGCACTTTTGCGGTCATGTGTGTTAGGCTAGGTAAAATATGATGTTTGAGCGTAAAAAAAGTATTGGGGTTTTTAATCAGTTCAGTTATATTGAAATTTGTTGGTGGAATTTTTTTCAAATTTGGAAGAAGTGAGTCCAGATAACCCCATACCCCTAAAATTTCGTTCTCGCTTATGGGTCGGTACTTTTTTAACACAATTTAGATCTTTAAAAAATATAAAAAATAAAATTTATAAAAATGTCATTAACTTGCGACGCAATCCTTAGCTACTTTTTGGACCAAATTATCAAAACAGAAGTGGTTAAAAGACTTCGAAAATGAAGATTAAAAAGTTTTAGACTTTAGGTGTCAATGAATTTGTAGGGGTACCAGGTTATCGAGACTCCACTGTACTAAAATTTGAAAATTCTGCCAAAAATCTTTCATTTCTTGTCCAGTCTGTTAATCAAAAAGTCAAAAATCGCCAAAATATTAAAAATTTAAGATTTTTGTGTTGTTCGCCCCGTGATCGATAAAAGGCAAAATTTGGCCCTACTGGGATATGCAGTTCCATCATTCAAATCAAATTTTTGAAAATTGCAAAAAAGACTATGTTTGAACCATGGAAAAAAACATAACTACGGCTTACTCTAAATCCAATTAAAGATTATTTTAATTACGGCAAAATTTTCAAGCAAATAAAATCAATGGAAATTTTCGGGACTTGGGGCCAAGAAGTAGGAAAGGATTATCTCTCTTATATTACTACTACCCACTTCTCAACTGTCACCACATTGGGTGGTGTGCTAAGCCTCTTATTTTACACCAACAGCTAATAATTAACAAATAAAAGGAGAGGATGGAAATGGTCAATAAAAAATAGCTAGAATGATAGGTTAAATTAGATCCCTGGGGAAGGAAACAAAAAAATGTCCTCATTGCTTATTAAAAAAATGTGCGCAGATGGCGAGAAAGAATGCTGCCGAATATGAACAAAAATTCACAAAATTATTATTTTTTAATTTCCACTTACAGGGCAGGAATTTTAAGAAATACCGTATATCTTCTAATAAGGCACACCTCTTGAGAGGTGTTGAAAAATAAGGCCCCACCTCAAATAAGGCCTAATAAGGCTAAAAAACATCTTCTAATAAGGCCCCACTTTCTGATAAGGCCCCACTTCCAAAGAAGGGCTGAAAAATAAGGCCCCATGGGTCCTTATTAGAAGATATACGGTACCAATGTTCATATCTATCTGTCTTGACACGATTTTGGAACAAATTTTTTGAATTTTATTTCTCTCGAGCAGTTTATTTTTCGATTTTCAGGGTGCGTCAAGGAATGCGGAAACTTTTTAATCTACATGAATTTTTGTTCTGAAGCAAAACCGAAATTCTGTAAACGAAAATTCTGGGAATTGCCCGCACGTTTGAATATGCAAGTAGCGTCGAAAAATCCCAAAAAATGTCAAGACAAATTTGTTGCTCCATTGCTGAAAATTTGTCGAGAAAGTTTTTGAACTTGACGTAAAATTCACAAATTAGCCAAGACATTACTCATACAGACATTTAATAACTTGACGGTGAAATTCATTTTTATCTAATCCTAAAAGTTTTCGCGCGCCATCTACTACCAAAAGCACTAAAATATTATTGGCAAAATAAAAAAGAATTGATTACACACATCTACCTGCATGCTAACTTCAATAAAGCTGAATGAAAATTCAAACTAAAAAAAAAGAGACAAAACAGATGTTGTTGTTTCCCACTGCCGCCAACTTACCAATTTATTGCAACCGCTGTTGTTCTCTTGGTTGAGCACTAGCTAGACCAACAACAAAAAAGTGATCCAGCAAGAGGCAGTGTCATCTCATGTTTTTAAAAACATCTGATACTCTGTGCCCGGCCAATACACATGGCAATGAGGAAAAAAGTTTGGACTATTTTCCAGGTGTAAATTTCTTGCTGCTCAACTTTTGAACTTTGACTAAAAAAGATTCTCTTTTTTTTGGAGGAGAATAAAAACAATTTTGTCACTCCACAACTTTTTAGTAAAAGACAATCGGGTGCTGCGAAATGTAAATAAACCAACCACAATTTCAGTTTCCGATGGGAGGAGGAGCAAGATTATTCGACCTTGTGCACTTTTCAATGTCATTAATTTTGTGTTGAGGAAACCAACCATTACACATTTTTTGCCACTGCGCCCAAATAAAAGACAGACAGCTACCCACACTTATACGTTTTAAAATAAAATAAAAGAGTCGAGAGAAGAAATTAATAGGATCGTCGAGTGACTAATAGTCCGATAATTAAAAATCGCTTAATTTCAAATCTCAAATTTTTTTGAAACATTTTGTATAAATTATGGTATTTATTTAAGTTTGGTAAAAATTTATACCTTTTTGAAACTAATAGAAATTTTACAGGGTGTTTCAAGAAATTTTGCGGTTTTGGAACGGCGAAAAGTTTTTTTATAGTCCGTTTTTCGAAATTCTGTCTTCACAGATTGATCTTTCTCGAATTACAGGAAACACGGCATATCAACAATTTTCAAGAAAGAACGCCTTGTCGACGCCTTTTTAAAGAACTACGGTTTTTGCGCGCAGTGGCATGTGCAAAATTTGAATTGGCGGGGGACACTTCTATTTCGTCTCAAACTCTACTCTTTGGAGTCATTTCAAACGACTCCAAAAAGTAAAGTTTGAGACGAAAGAGAAGTGGGAAATTTTGCACATGCCACTGCGCGCAAAAAAACCGTGGTCCTTCAAGTAACGCACTCTAGGTGGGTATTTATTTGTTTCAATACATATGTAAAGATGCATTTACAATGAGGAGTCTGTTTGCGCATACTAAAACAGACTACTCACTGAGAATCTCCGAAACAGAATCCTCGCATTTTTAATTTTTCCCCCAAAATTATTCAGCGGTTGTGGTTTTTGTATTTTCCAGTGCCTTATGTATCTTTTCACGTCATATACTTGAGGTAAAGGGCTATCAAATGAGCTATTGACTGAGTAAAAATTGCTTCCAAAACTCAGATAAAATTTTAAGAATCCGCCCAAGAATCTTAACTCGAATTCGAGTGCGGATGCTTGGGCGGATTCTTTCTTTTTAAACTCAATTTGTTAACAACATCAACTTTAGCCCTGAATCTTAGCTACAAAATGATACCAACAGAAACTTTTTTGAAAATTTAAAAATAGCTATGGCCATTTTCGTGTGACAAATTTGATTTAGCATCCGCAAACAGCCTCCTTATTGTGTTTTCGCCTTAAAACTCTCCCGTCATTTTTTAACCTGGAGTTACATGAAGATATGGTAGAAATAAAGTTTTTTATAGCAATATGAAAATCATAATTGGAAATAATATAATTGAAATGATATTCATAATACGGTCAGCGACAGATTGCGACAATTTAGATTGCGACAATTCAAATTGCGCCAACATTTAGTAATAAATTCAGTTCAAAAAGACCGAATTTGTTACTAAATCCTGGCGCAATTTGAGTTGTCGCAATCTGAATTGCCGTAATCTGTCGCTAACCCATAAAACAACTACGATTCAATAAAATCACCAAATATTGAAGAAAATAAAAGTTTGAATGTCATTAAAGGGGCATACCAGCGCGTTACACTGCAATTAAGGCGGGGACCAGCAATTTATTTCTTTCATGACCGTTTTCTGTATGCGTTCAACCTGATTCGACGAAAGTTTTCTGCCTACTTTTTAAAAGTAGGATAAGGTCATAAATATCAGAATTGACATGAGACGAGTGAAAACAAGGACGATTTTCGAAAACTTGCTGGTCCCCGCCTTATATTGCAGTGTAACGCGCTGTTATGTCTCTTTAAGTCAAACACGATTCTATTGATCTGAGCGCAAAAGGTCATGGGTTCGCGGTTCTTGTCCCAATTAATATTATGTTTGGCCATTTGAGCCAGAGGTGGGCAAAGATCAGTTCAGATCGCCGAAGATCAGATCAGTTCAGATCGCGTCAGATCGGCATATTTTTTTCTTGAATTTTCTCAAATTTCGCACTTTAAGTCAAAATTTCGCGGCGAAACGTATTTTACAGTCAAAAAGCAGAGTTCATTGTGTTTTTCAACTACATACAGTGCGTTTCATAATTTTACAGGCACCCTCTTTTTAGGTGTTTAGAGACATTTTTCAAAGAAAATAAAAAACCGTTTTCACAAACAAGATAAGCATAGTCGATAACTTAGTAATTATGTAAAAATATTGGGGATGTTGGGTTATGAAAAAAAAAATATGACCGAAAATTCAAATTACCACCGTTTCATAATTTTACAGGCAGTTAGAGTAAAAAGCTGTATTCATAACATGATTCTTGTGTATTCTTAATTTTTACTGACTTTTTGAAAGCCCTCTTCCTTAGCTACAATTAGGTAGGTCAAACTTATTTTTTTGATTATTCTAGGAAAAGTTATGACCATCAACATAAAAGCGTCGATTTCTAGTCAAAATAAAGAAAAATCTAAGGAAAATGACTGTTTGGCCACATAAATAATGGATTTTCTCAATACTTGTCGATGAAAAGATGACATCTATTGCACCATTCGAAAGCTCTTTGATTTATCTACAAAATAACATGTCGACTATTGTTTTATAAAAATACAGGGCTGAGAAACAGACGGTTGAATTTAGACAAGACAAAAAAGGCTAAAAATAAAGCAAAAACAGGGGCTTTTTGTCTTGTCTAAATTCAACCGTCTATTTCTCAGCCCTGTATTTTTATAAAACAATAGTCGACATGTTATTTTGTAGATAAATCAAAGAGCTTTCGAATGGTGCAATAGATGTCATCTTTTCATCGACAAGTATTGAGAAAAGCTATTATTTATGTGGCCAAACAGTCATTTTCCTTAGATTTTTCTTTATTTTGACTAGAAATCGACGCTTTTATGTTGATGGTCATAACTTTTCCTAGAATAATCAAAAAAATAAGTTTGACCTACCTAATTGTAGCTAAGGAAGAGGGCTTTCAAAAAGTCAGTAAAAATTAAGAATACACAAGAATCATGTTATGAATACAGCTTTTTACTCTAACTGCCTGTAAAATTATGAAACGGTGGTAATTTGAATTTTCGGTCATATTTTTTTTTCATAACCCAACATCCCCAATATTTTTACATAATTACTAAGTTATCGACTATGCTTATCTTGTTTGTGAAAACGGGTTTTTTATTTTCTTTAAAAAATGTCTCTAAACACCTAAAAAGAGGGTGCCTGTAAAATTATGAAACGCACTGTATATATAGTTACAATTTCGGTCAGTGTATTTTTGGTACCCTTTATTTTTGGCCCTTCTCGGTCCGTAATTTGCATAATCCATCACGAGCGACGATGAAAAGAATTTTTGCCAGAGTCTCTAAAAGTACAGCCCGTGCACATGCGTAGTTTAACTTTCTATGAGCCTTCGTGCTCCATCTCAAGACAGTATGGCTAGGCCTTTGTAACATAACTGTTGGAGATTGTCAACTTCATGCAAGACGCTGCCTAGCGAAAGCGATTATAAGTGACATATTATTTACCATAATGATCTGCTGAATTTCATATTTTTAATTTTCAGGTACTATGGGTCACTCAGCGACATCAACCTCGACCTATACTAAGGAGATCTCGACATAGACCTTACTCACACCCATGTCGATCTCGTGTCGATCTTAAATCTCCAAGCCGAAAAAGTCAATGATTGGTATTAGCTAAATTCCTGGCGGTCATTTTGGCAAATTATGAGTTTGGGTGTAGTATGACCATCATGGCGCATAAATTGAAAAGCTGTGGGTACCCAGCTCGATTTCGACCCTGCACAATGCGTTACCTTCCGGACCCTTTTTCACCTACTTCATCAATGATTGAAGCGAAAAGGATCCGTGCCATCGTGTTCACCGTGAAATTCTGCACCAGAATCAACAAAAATCACAACCGACTTGTATGGGTCCACCCCGAAAGGTCCCCGCCGAAAGGTCCCCGCCAAAAGGTCTCCGCCGAAAGGTCCCCGGCCGAAAGGTCCCCAATCTTCAATTTTCACAATCTTTTGAGAAAAAAATGTGTCTGTGATCTCCTGGGCTGGTTAAAGAAGTGCCATTGATTTTAACGAAGCTCAATTTCATCAAAAACTCAAAGTACCCTATGAAACGGCATTTTATCACTATCAAACCATATTCAGCAAGCCCGAATAAGTCCAGAAAATAGGTTTTGGGACCCGAAAAGTAAGAGCATTTTCAATACAAGTGGACGACCGCTTGGTTTCAATGGTATGATATGCAATTTGGGCACTGCCGACTGAGTACTACCATTAAGATATCACTACCTAAAAACTACATTCTACCAGCACCCGAGTATCACTGCGCCGTGAAGGGTTGATCAAGACAGATGAAGTTAGATCAGGACTATTTAAGTTAGTTCTGGAGCATTGACAAGGCATCGGAGGTACAACACCATTGAGGGTATATCTGGATCACTGAAGGTAGATTAAAACTAGTGAGGATAGATCCGGACCACTGACGGTAGTTCAGGACCATTAGGGGTTGAACTAACCATTCAAGGTGAATCGACTGTCGCGAACCGAGAGTGTTGCGAACCGATTGTCGCGAATCAAAAGTGTCGCTAACTGATAGTCGTTCAAGAAAAATAATGAACAACGCCTTTTTCATGCAGAACAAAAGCAAAAAAAGGAACATTTTTTTCTCAAAGCATTGTGAAAATTGAATATTGGGGACCTTTCGGCGGGACCTTTCGGCGGGGACCTTTCGTCCTTTTCTCTTGTTTGCTTTGATCTGAATTTTTGGTGCTTATAACGGCAAGTTTATAGACGCCAATGCAAAAATTTATCGCATTCATTCATCAGATTTTCCAAGCTTGATATTGATAATCAATGAGCAATTTCATTAAAACCGTAAAACAATATTTTATTCTGGTAAAGCAAACAACAAGTAGTACGGGTAACTGAAAGTAAATATTTTAAACATCCAAAATGACTTCAAAATAGTCAATATTACTCAATTTCGATTTTCAACTTTATTATAGCTTATATATAAGCCATAGCCTAGAATCATGGCTACACATTGGTATAAAAAGTGTTTAATTGTAAAGAAAATACAGAACATATTAATCAAAGAAAAACCCAAAATGAGGTACAGTCAACTCTCGCTATAATATACACGCATATTATAGCGAGAGTTGACTGTATTTTTACCTTTTTCTTAAATTTTGTTTTCTCATCTCAGATGTTTTTACACCGTTTTGTAGCTGAGATTTTTCTCTATCGATTGAGTGGTCAAACAACCTAATTGAAAATAATTTTTGAGGAGATGTTTTCAGAACACAAAAACATTTCATTGCCAGAGCAAACATCTCGGAAAGCATTTGCCATATTGCTAGCACCATCAGTAGCTACTTTAAAGACGTCCTTTATTGAAAGTTCATAGTCAACCAAAATCTTCTTGACTTCACGACGGACCGCAGTTCCAGTATGTGACTCATTAAATTCGCAGAGACCGAGAAAAAGGCGGCGTAATATTCCGTTCGCATCGCAAACATGAAGAGTTACGCCTGGAATTGGTATGCGTTTGTTCTCAATAGATACATTGCCTTAGATGTAGATTAGTTGATAAAAGCATGGTATTTACCTTAGCGCATTCATTGCATCTGGCACTTTGCTTTCCACCCTTATCTTGTTCCACCGTGAATTTAAACCAGATTGCATTGATACGGCGTACACGGTTTTGCTTGCCAGCTGATTGAGAAAAAGAGTTTTGCGCTGACATATTTCTGAATACAAAGATATAGGAAAATCTTGAAGAAAGACGTAGTAGTGTGCGTTCAGACAGTACAGTATTGAAAATAGTACGACAAACAGTACGCTAAACACTTATCGAACAGTTTGCCAAACAGTACGTTAAACACTTTGTACCGTACAGTACGGCAAACAGTACGCTAACACTTAAATGTACTGCTGGCGTACAGAATGCCAAACAGTAGGTGTAGGCATACTTGCACGGGCGCCGGCGCCGGTGTGCACGCGGAAAATTTTGAAAAAATTGGGGCGCTGGCGCCGGCACCCCAATTTGGCGTCAATTTTGGCGTAGAAATTACCGGCGCCCCAATAATTTGCATAACTACTTTGATTTCAAAAATTGCGTAGTCGGGCGCCGGCTCCCGGCGCTCTTTTTTCAGTGATTTTTCATAACTTTTTAAATTATAGAAGTAGGTTTTTGAAACTGGGTTTTGTACTGATTTTCTTGGCCTTTTCAGCTTTTATGACACATACAGCTTTAGTTCTCTCAAAAAATTTCAGATTTCGCAGAGTTGAATTTTACATCGGGCGCCCGGTTCGGCGCCCGGTGCCGATTTTGATACCCTGTAACGCCCGGTTCTGACACGTACTTTTGAAAAGCAAGAGCATTTTGACTTATAATAGCGAATTGATTGACATGTAAATTATTTAAAATGAATAATTTGCATAGCTACTTTTCTTATGTTTTTACTTGGCGCGCGGCGCCAATTTTTCACATTTTTCGCGCCGGCGCCAATTTTTTGTCAATGGCGCCCGGCGCCGATTTTCTTGGTTGAAAAGGCGCCCGGCGCCGATTTTTCACAAAGAGGGCGCCGGCGCCGTATGCATTAGGACGGATTGGATTCTAGATCGGATAATTTCAGTGCATTAGCGTCAGCTGCCGGAGTAGAGCTCTCGACATTAGAAATTATCCGATCTAGAATCCAAGCCGATCCGTATGCATTAGGACGGATAGGATTAAGGATAGGATTAATCCTATCTCCAATCCGATCCGTATGCATTGGAACACGGATTGAGGATAGGATTAATCCTATCCTCAATCCTAGCTGCCAATGCATACGGCCCCTGGGTACCAGCAAAATTCAAACGAGAATTAATTTGACGACGTAATTGCCCAAGTGCACATGACCATAACTTTTTTTCGTAATTAAATCTCTAACTCTTAAAATTTTTCATCGTTTGTTTTGCGCTGGTTCGGGCAAACAATTTCTAAATGACTTCCATAACCAGTGTTTCCGAAAATAACACCTACACATACTCAGCACTTTGCCTACAATTAAAACATACTCTACACCTACACGTACACTTGAAACTAAACATACTGTACACTTACACCTACACTTAAAATAAACCATACCCTACACCTGCACTTGAAATAAAACATACCCTACACCCATACTTGCACGGCCAAAAAGATCGGCGCCGGGCGCCGACCAGGGCGCCGGTCTTTGAAAAAAACGGCGCCGGAAATCGGCGCCGGCGCCCTCTTTGTGAAAAATCGGCGCCGGGCGCCTTTTCAACCAAGAAAATCGGCGCCGGGCGCCATTGACAAAAAATTGGCGCCGGCGCGAAAAATGTGAAAAATTGGCGCCGCGCGCCAAGTAAAAACATAAGAAAAGTAGCTATGCAAATTATTCATTTTAAATAATTTACATGTCAATCAATTCGCTATTATAAGTCAAAATGCTCTTGCTTTTCAAAAGTACGTGTCAGAACCGGGCGTTACAGGGTATCAAAATCGGCACCGGGCGCCGAACCGGGCGCCGAACCGGGCGCCCGATGTAAAATTCAACTCTGCGAAATCTGAAATTTTTTGAGAGAACTAAAGCTGTATGTGTCATAAAAGCTGAAAAGGCCAAGAAAATCAGTACAAAACCCAGTTTCAAAAACCTACTTCTATAATTTAAAAAGTTATGAAAAATCACTGAAAAAAGAGCGCCGGGAGCCGGCGCCCGACTACGCAATTTTTGAAATCAAAGTAGTTATGCAAATTATTGGGGCGCCGGTAATTTCTACGCCAAAATTGACGCCAAATTGGGGTGCCGGCGCCAGCGCCCCAATTTTTTCAAAATTTTCCGCGTGCACACCGGCGCCGGCGCCCGTGCAAGTATGCCTACACCTACTGTTTGGCATTCTGTACGCCAGCAGTACATTTAAGTGTTAGCGTACTGTTTGCCGTACTGTACGGTACAAAGTGTTTAACGTACTGTTTGGCAAACTGTTCGATAAGTGTTTAGCGTACTGTTTGTCGTACTATTTTCAATACTGTACTGTCTGAACGCACACTACTACGTCTTTCTTCAAGATTTTCCTATATCTTTGTATTCAGAAATATTTTAGTGAAATATATCTTCATATTTTCATGAAAATATCTCAGAATCTTCTACTCCATAAACCACCTCGATGCAGTCTGCGCTAAATTCACTGTGCAACAGAAGAATTATGAGACAGCCATATGGTTATTTTAGAAAGTCTATAATTTCATCCCATGTTATCTTTATTTTCACAAATTCTGGCAACAATTATGGATCATCGAAAAACAACTCAAACCAAATTCACATCTTTAACAAAGTAGTTACAATATACTATCAGCGGAAAGTTCAGTAGTTCAAATGAGGTTTGGTTCCTGTGACTGTTAGTTTATAATCCAGCCTGAGAAAAGATCCGTTCAATTGGTGAGCTGGTAGCCGGCACTGCGAGTACTTCTATAGCCAGAATAGTGACTGGTCTGGCCTCCTAAACCACCGAAAAATACGCACACACTCACCACACACGCTTACCTTAGAACACACTTACCTTAGACATGATTCCGAGAAGTACTACTACCGCATAAATAAACTCTGGTACGCATGCTTTTTTATGCATCCAGAGTCACTTTCGAGGGATTTGTGTCTAAGGTATGTGGGTGTGCGCACCTCAACTCCAAGACCCAAGCCCCTGCGCCCCGAAGGGGGCGCAGGGGGATTGAGAGTTAAAGATGCGCGCACACACTTACCTTTTTTTTAGTCTAAATCAACCAAACTAAGTGGTCGTCGACTAGGATCAAAAAATTTTTTTTATGTTTTTGGGTTCCAAAGCCTATTTCTGGACTAATTCGTGCACGCTGAACATGGTTTGACAGTGGTAAAATCACGTTTTATCAAGAAATTTTTGAGTTTTGGGGAATAATTGATTTTGGTAAAATCAATTATTTGCCAAATCTCAAAAAATAACTGAGAAAGCGGCATTTTGCCACTGTCAAACCATGTTCAGCGTGAGATTTGGCAAATAATTGATTTTACCAAAATCAATTATTCCCCAAAACTCAAAAATTTCTTGATAAAACGTGATTTTACCACTGTCAAACCATGTTCAGCGTGCACGAATTAGTCCAGAAAATAGGTTTTGGAACCCGAAAACGTAAAAAAAATTTTTGATCCAAGTGGACGACCACTTGGTTTGGTGGGTTCAGACTAAAAATTCAAATTCCCGCAAAATTTTTGTTTGGTGTAGTTTTGGATGGTTTCGGGTGGTTTGGGGTGTTTTGGGTTGTTTAGTGTGATTTTGGGTGGTTTTTGCTGTTTTAGTTGGTTTTTGCTTGTTTGGGGTGGTTTTAGGTGGTTAGGACACAGTTTCGAAAATTTCGAAAAAAACGTAAAAACTGCCTTGGTCCCCCCTGTTGGTTCGTTTGCCAAATTTCGTTTTGGCAAATTTCGTTTTGGCAAATTTCGTATTTGGCAAATTTCGTTTTGGCAAATTTCGTATTTGGCAAATTTCGTTTTTGGCAAGTTTCGTTTTTGGCACCAAATTTTGACCAGCCACTGCGCCTTCACCATTAAATTGCAAATTAACTTGTTGAGAAATACTTTTTTCTAGCGCAATTAATTTTATTTTGCAAACAATTGTCAATTCACAAAAATAATGTCAATCATTTTCGTAATAAAAATAGCGTCTGGCGCGCACTGAAACGTTAAAAATTCTCGTTTACGGCGCACAGCTTGCCAAAACATTTTATGCTGTCAACTACACATTGGCATTGTGTTTTTTATTTTTAACAATCAATTTTTAACGCTTATTTTCGATTTTTTACATTTTTCTGCAACTTTTTGATTGATATGGTCCTTTAATATTATAAAAAGAGTATGACCAGAATATGACCGAAAAAAAGAATATGACCGGTAATATTACCGCGAAAGATTATGACCGATAATTAACCCAACTCTAATTACACCCTGTATTACGTTTTCTAGGAAGAGAACGCGTGCATATGCGATAGCTTACAAGTCTCGCCCTGCGTAAAATCCGCTTAGTTAAATAATGCTCATTTCACTGCACGTTTTTTTAATTATCCAAATCGCTTTACTATTCACGTGAGAAAAACCACTATCATGCACAAAAACGCAATGCGCATATATTAGGATACAGAAATTCAACTCAGAATTCATCCAATCGTTGACGACTTCGTGGTTTACTCTAATTGTCTCATCTTGATAATGATAATCCTGAAAATTTCTAAACTTTATTAACGGCACAAAACTTGAGCAAACAGCAACAATAACTTCAATAAGGGAATCTTAAATTTCAGAGCAGCTACTTTCTTGACATATCCTTTGGACTAAACATGCTTCTGTTCTATCTTCTGAAGATGCTCAACCATGAAAGCAGATGCGTCGATCCTGAGAAATTAAAGATCAGGGATAAGAAATAGACGAGAATAATTTGTTAAGTCATACATCCTGTTCACACAATTCACCAGGCAAGTTTGTGTCTTTGCATCCATCCTGAAAAAGTAGTTAGCATTTAGATAGTGGGAAGTATTATATTGATCTTACTTGTTCGGAGGGCGAGAATCTGTCAAGCAAACATCCCAGCAGCGGTCTAAAAAAAAACAACTAAATGAAATGAATAGCAGCCAAACTCTGAAGCACTCACCAGCAAGCAATTGAACCTGTTCCTGTAACTTGACTCGCTGACTCTCAGCTTGCACCTTAAAATTAAAAAAGAAAACCATCTAGTCTGGCTAAACAAGAGAAAATACCTGTTGAATAAATCTGGCCCTAAATTTGTGAATATTTTACCTCATATCCACTTGAGCAGCAATAAAATTTATCCTTACGTATTGGATCAACAGAGTCCATTATTGCAAAAGAATATCTCACAAAATAATTTCACAATTTCTGTATAACTTTGTAGATGGTCACACTGTAACAATGAAAAAAGTAAAAGACCACACTCCTTGGCCCGGATTTTCACACCAACGCTTAGCCAATATTACTTACTAAGCATATCTGGTCTACGATTTCAAAACACTCTTTTCGGTCTCCGAAAAGTAAAATTATTTAGACTCGTAGACCTCACTTTCTAAATACGAGGATGCTTTTGGTCCGGACAGATAAGTCAGAAAGTAGGGTTGGCCAGACTTGCGGACAACATTTTGCGGACGCAACACTTGCGGACCAAATTTTGCGGACGCAACATTTGCGGACGAAAATTGCGGACAAAGATTTGCGGACGAGACTTTGCGAACCAAATTTCGCGGATGCAACATTTGCGGACCAACTTTTGCGGATAAACTAGGGTTGTGAAACTGTCCGGGCAGAAAAGAATCGGAAAGTTTTCCGGAAAGTTTTTTGGACAGAAATGGACAAATTTGGACAGAAATGGACAAAAATTGGCAAGTGATCACACACATTATATTCGAAAACTGTACAATTTTTTTGTATAACTTTACAGCTACTAGTAAATTCTAATTTCTGTCCATGGAAAACTTTCCGCGTTTATTCTGTCCGGAAAGTTTTCCGGAAAACTTTCCGGAAAGTTTTCCGGATAACTTTCCGTTTCACAGCCCTAGGATAAACCGAAGTTTGGCAGAAAAGGAGCAGAAAAAAGAAGGTATCTCAAGCCGGAGTGAAGGATGACAGCATTAAAGGTACATGCCCGTGCCCGACACGGAGAAAAAGTTGGAATCAGCACTTTTTTCTTTCTCGATCAAGTTTTACACGCATTCAGATTTTTTAAGTTTTCTGCCTAGTTTTTAAAAGTAGTATAGGGTCATTAATATTAGATTTGACGCAAAACGAGTGAAAAATAGAACGATTCAAAAAAAATTGCTGGTTCCCGCCTTAACTTTTTGAAACGCACGGGCATGCCCTTTAAAAACTAAGTTAGTCGAACCTGTGACTTAGGCGATGCTTATATGAAGTTCGCAAATTCTGGTCCGCAAGTCTTTGTTTGCAATTTCTCGTCCGCAAATGTTCGTCCGCAAATCTTGTGTCCGCAAGATTCGATCCGCAAAAGTTGAGGCGCAAAACCTCATCCGCAAAGCTTTGTCCACAATAATCACGTCCGGAAACACGCATCCGCAAGTCTGGCCAACCCAAAAAGTAGCCGGAAAACTTTACGGCTAGCGGTGAGAAATCGGAAAGGAATAACAAGGGATTGCGCTGCGCAATTTGCGCATACTACTCAAATAGTCGTAATATTTCGATCAAATAATGCTAAAATCAAATTCATGGTCTAATTGGTGAGGTTGGTTTTGGTTTTAGTTCGAATGTATGGAAAATGGTATAAAATCCAACTGCCTAAAGTGTGGGCTATGAAAAAAATTTACTATTTTGTTAGCGGTGTTCCCAGTTTGAATTGGCGGCTAATCAATGACTGACTCAAGGCCTTGTTCCATTTACTGAAAAAGTTAGAGTAATACTTTTTTCTAGCGTCAAAAGACACTTTTCTAGCGCCAAAATACTTTTTTCTAGCGTCAAAATTTTCTAGCGTCAAAATACGCTATTCTAGCGTCAAATTGTGTTCTCATATGCCATTTCTTGTTTCTATGTGTTTCACGGGTGTTCATTCTTAATTTCAGTTGATCAGCCAACATGGAAGCCTTCATTGAGATTGGACAAGTGAGAAAGCGTCAATTTGGTCTGAACTATCATCCTATCGCCCACTTTGAAGATGAAAACTGCCTCGAACAATGGATGCAGCTGAACAAAGGATCGTGGACCAAGTTCGTGTTTATTTGTTTTGTCTGGTATGTCTGGTAGTTCTGTCTGGTATGGTCAACGCCTCTTATCCAACAGCTACAGCGAAATTCGGTAACTATATTTTAGCTGCTGTTACTTTTTGGGCTGCTGTGAAGAGGAGGATGTGCTATGTCCATATGTTTTGTTTTCATTGTTATCGCTTTGTTCTTGGAGTGTGGTATTTGAAATAAAAGTTGTCTGGTCTGAATCATGTGGCGTAGAGTATAATTTTGAAGATGTGGGAATAGGGATTGAGTAGAATGAAAAGAAATGAAACAGGAAATAACGACCACATCTTTGACAGTGGAAGTTTTGAAGGTAGAAAGAAGTATTTTTATGGCAGAAAAAGCTATTACACGGCAGAAAATCATTTTCACGGCAAAAATTCATTTTGATGGCAGATGAAAAGGGTCTGGCTTTTGACGCTAGAATAGCGTATTTTGACGCTAGAATGGCGTATTTTGACGCTAGAAAAACGTATTTTGACGCTAGAAAAATTTTGACGCTAGAAAAAAGTATTTTGACGCTAGAAAAGCGTCTTTTGACGCTAAAAGAAAGTACCACCCAAAAGTTAAAGGGGGAGGAAACCTTATAAACGCATCGCCTAGGTCACACGTTCGACTACCATTGGGTGCACACCTTATTTTCTTTCTCCTCTAACTTACAAGTTTGGTAATCCTCACACTCCTGGCTTTCTAACGAAATCATCAGCGCGGGTTTTTACACCTACTGGAGCTTATTTACAGGCTAAAATCAGCTTAATTTCTGAAGCTCCCCCACACTCCGGCGTAACACGGCCCGCGTAACACAATTTGACTAGTGTTACGCGTAACACTATTTTTGAGTCGCGTAACACGAGTTAAGTAACAGAATATGTTACCCGACTCGTGTTACGCATGTCTGTTACGCGTAACACTACTTTCGAGTCATGTAACAAAGTCTCGTAACACGCTATTTTGTTACGCGTAACACCGAGTCACGTAACACCTGATTTTTGGCTTCTGGATTCATTTTTTTGTGTTTTGACCTTTTGAAATGTTTGTCTTCTTATGTTTAACGGGATTTAAGAGTGTGTAGAAGTTTCTAAAAAATAGAAGTTTCTGAAGAGATAGAAATTTTCCTATTTAGGACGCATCTCATGTTACGCGAGTTGAGTCACGTAACAACACCTTATTACGTGACTCGCTTTTGCTAAGTTATATCTCCATATAGTATTTGGATCCGCTGTGTCTTTTTTCACCACTTTTAACTTAGAGCTCAATTTTCTGCTACGTTTTGCGAACCTATGTTGGATATCTTTCCGGAACACTCAAGTACAGCATATTGGTTTTTTTATAAGCACAAAATGTATGATCAAAGTTTGCACTAAAAAATTTTTCCTGCCGTCCAAATTGGAGATAATGTATTTTAGCATGGATTTTCGGTGGAAGTTTGGGTTCAAACCCGATTTTCTCCTAATTTTTGCAAACTCATGTCGGCTATCTTTCCGTTGGTACCCAGGTAGTGGTATTCAGGTGGTATTACCCAGGTGGTGTAACCCAGGTGGTGGTGCCCAGGTGCTGGTGCTCACTGAGCACTGCTTAGGTGGTCATGCCCTGGTGGTTGGAATTCTTTAACAAACTCATAATACAGTCGTGTCTTGATATAACGCAACCCTTGAAATTATTCCAGCAAAAAAAAATGTGGTCAAATTTACGTTCGCTATAACGCGACTTTTTCCCGGTCCCAAGGGGTCGCGTTATATCGAGACTTGACTTTATAAAATACTGCGTTAATATTGGCAGCATATTTATAAAATTAGTTTATTTTAAACAATCATCATATTGTCAGCGAATACAGGATACCTTGCAGTCGTACACTTTCCGGATAGTTGAGGCAGGATCAAAACAATTTGCTGTAAATATCTTTCCTGCATGTCTCCAGTCAGCATCCTTCACCTTTGTATGATTGCCGTTTAAACGTAAATGTTGACAAACAAGAAAGAATCGTTGACCTCAAACGTGTTACGCGGCTCGGTTGTTACGCGTAACATGTTACGCGTAACGCGCGAAATGTTACGCGTAACATCGAAAACTGCTGTTACGTGACTTTTGCTACGGGGGTCTGTTACGCGACTAAAAAAGGTGTTACGCGTAACAAGCTCGCGTAACACGAGTAGCGTAACAGAATTTGTTACGTGTTACGCCGGAGTGTGGGGGAGCTTGAAAATCGACCTCTTTGGGGGTTTTTGTTTGACTGATTTGATTGATATTTTCTGACTTTTTTTTTCAAGTCACACGTTCATGTACTGAAATGTAGGGGAAACGGTAAATTCGCCGACAGTAAATTCGCCGACAGTAAATTCGCCGATACAAATTCGCCGACAGGTAAATTCGCCGACAGGTAAATTCGCCGACAGGTAAATTCGCCGACAAGGCTTCAATTTTTCACTTTGGTGTTCATAATATTATGATCATTAGACTATTATTAATAGAAAAAGGTTTCGAAAAAAGTTTTTGAGGATTTGAGCCAAAGCCTCTCCTCGGGTCTTGCAAATACAGATGGTCCCATCCAACATCAATTTAATATAAAAATTGATTGAGTGAGAGATTTTTGAGGGCATTATGATAATTGACATTACTTGGCGCCTGTTAAGGCTAGTTCATAGTATTGAATAAACGTGTACTGAGGACCAAAGCATCGATTCGACTACCCAAAGTCTACTTTGGATCTTGCGAAACCAGATAGCCACCCAGTATATTCAAAAGTCGACATTTACAAACTACTCAGAATCATGTCCTTAGATGTTTTGATCGTACCAAAACCGTTTTTGAAGCAAAACTACTCCACCTACATCTTTAAACTACCAAGTTTATTCTCTTCATATAACATTCAACAAAACAAAGTTAACAATCATCTAATTTATTTCAACAACATCAAAGTGATTTTCTTTCCCTCGGTAGCGAATCATAAAGGTTTCGACCATTGGATTCAGTGGAGCGTCAGCCTAAAATATTTTCTAGTAACCAATGCGAAAATTCAAGGCTAACACACACAATGATAAGCAAGTCTTGTGCCACCACCTGCTTGTGCGATCTTCTTGGGCTCTTCCTGCACAAAAAAATAAAACTAATGCAAAAAGAAAAATTAATTGATACCTCAGCCAGGTCCATTGAAAAATTGACGTAACGAGGAGTAATAGCCAGTAATAGCCATTCTACCAGGGCATTTTGACTCCTTGTCTCCATCAGCACCAGCTTCTTTCGACACACAGCACCAGTAAGTTCGCTCACCTCTTGGCCTCACTTTCCAGTAGAGGTAGCCATCATTGTCTTTCAGCACCTCTTTGTTCTTCTCTGACTTAAGCAGCTCGTATTTAGCCATTGTTCAAGAGAAATCAGTGGTGAGTAGCACAGAATTTTGCACAAAAACAAATATTAGTAGCCCAAAAAACAACTAGGCGCATACTTTATGATACACAAAATGAGAAGTAATTTGTTGAAAAATAAGGACTATAGATAGACGCTTCTTCGCACAAAATTTTAATGAAAAAATTAAAGCCTTGTCGGCGAATTTACCTGTCGGCGAATTCGTGTCGGCGAATTTACTGTCGGCGAATTTACCTAGAGCCGAAATGTAGCCAAGACTCTAAGCTTTCATTTAAGCTATCATACAGAGACTAAAGTAATATTAAGTTAGAGCTAGAATTCAAAAAACTTTCAAAGATGTTTAATTCCATGCCATCATACACAGATCTGTCATTTGCATGGAATCCCAAAATCAGTGTATTTGCTGACATTAAGGCAGTGCTGGAAAAAATTCTAATCGACTTCTCTATAGTTTTTGGCCCTCAAAGTCAATGAACTCAATAAAAGAATAAATAAGGTATGCATCTTGGGGGACTTGAACCTTCGACCCTAGGTGATGCGTATATAAAGTCCCCCCCCCTTAACCTTATCACGACCTGACAAGTTTGAATTTTTGACTCTTTCGGATCTATTACTCGAGATCGAAGATTAATTTATCTAAATTTCGGCCCTGTTGAGTAAATCGCCTGCAAAACATAAATAAAAATATTCCCTTTTAGCGTCTGAGCAACTTTGAAAAATGGGCAAAAAGAAGAAGATCCGTTCCGGCGCAGGAGATATGGTTCCGATTCCTGGTCTGATTTTCACTTTAGTAATGCGTATCAGGTTACAATGTTCTGTCTTAGGTCCCTTGGATAGACAGATTGAAAAGTCGCGACTAGCTCGACAGAAGCTCAAAATGGAGAAGCAGGTGGAAAATCTCAATCTAGACGATGAGGTAATATTCACTTTACTTATTGCTCTAACTCAGGGCTGCTATCTCAAAATTTAAAAAAAGGATATTTGGTCAAAAACAGGAATTTGAAGAAAAAGTCCATTTTATCTAGTGCTTATTGCCATTTTGTAGCGAAAAAAAAAAGATTTCGGGTCTCAAAAAAGGACATATCTTTTCAAAAAGGACATATGGAAGCTTTGATTTGATGGCATTTTAGCTGCTGGACGATAACACGTTAGAGGAAGAGCTCAATGCAAAGATGGTTCCCTTGGCACACAAGCAATGGCAGGAAGATGATCAGAAGAAGAAAGCTCAGACACAGGCTAGAAACAAGACAAAGAAGTTTTTTTTGGATAGTGCAAATAGTCTCAGTTTGTTGGGTATTTTAGAAATTCGAAGATTAGTTTGTCGAAAATGGACTCCTCTGACGATGAAGAGAACAACGAAGAGGATGATGCAGTCCGACAAGGAATGAAGGATCTGGAGGAAGAACTCATGGTTTCTATTTTTCCCCATTTCGGGTGTGACTTGTATTCTAACAGCTTTTTTATAGCAAATCAGCCCTGAAGACGAGATCGCAGTTAAGAAGTTCCTTAATCCGCAGCAGAGTGAAGCCATCCAAGAGAAGATCAATGACAAGAAAGTGTCCTTCAAAGAGCAGTTGCAAGGGCCGAACACAGATGCCATTGGCGATATGAACCCTGAAGTCGTTGCGCTCTACAAGGATGTTGGGCTGGTTCTCTCCAAATACCGAAGTGGAAAAGTTCCTAAGGCTTTCAAGATGATCCCGAGCATGGTCAATTGGGAAGACATGTTATTGTAAGACTTTGATGTTATAGAGTTTTCTAGTGATCGTAAACTCTCAGCTTGACATCGCCGGAAAGTTGGTCAGCAGGAGCTATGCTACAAGCTACTCGCATATTCTCGTCATGCATGAGTCCCGCTATGTGTCAAAGGTTTGAGTTTCTATTTTGCTCAGAATTCGGATACCTCTTTTGCAGATTCTACAACTTGGTTTTGCTTCCTCGATTGCGGGATGAAATAAGCGAGTACAAGAAGTTAAACTACCACATGTATGAATGCCTCTTCAAAGCCATTTTTAAGCCAGCTGCGTTCTTCAAAGGAATTCTTCTGCCTTTATGTGATACTTCTCAAGTAACTTTCATCTGTTAAGTATATTTTCGTAAGTTGATTATCTTTATTTCAGTCGAGGGTGTGCACATTGCGTGAGGCTTGGATTATCGGCTCTGTTCTTCGAAAGATTTCTATCCCAAATCTGCACGCCGCTGCTGCTATTTTAAAGGTAGAGATAATTCCGGGTGGATGTTTTCTCAAATGAGTCTGTTTTAAGATTGCTGAGAGTGATTATTATGGTCCGAGCTCTTACATACTTCGTATTTTGATTGAAAAGCGATACACTTTGCCGTTCCGTGCTATCGACGGGCTTGTATTTCATTTTCTGAAGTAATTCATTTCTCTCATACCATTATTAAAGAAAACACAATTTTTAGGATGCGCGGCGTTCCTCCAGTCGAAGGAGAGACTCTTCCTGTTTTGTGGCATCAAACAATGCTCTCTTTTGTTCAACATTACAAGCGAGACATCAGCTCCGAGCAGCGAGAAGCTCTCCTGGACCTGATCAAGGTTACTTCTAGCGATTTCTTTGGCTGAAAATACAACACCCACCCAGTCAAGTCGGGAACACGCCCCTCTCCAAGCTGATTCATTTACAGTATATGTTCTACAACTACTTAAGGGCATTCATTTTTTAACCCGTGAAATCGAAGAAAAATTGGATCGATCTTGATTTTTTAGTGAAAAACCAGGATAGTGAAAAACCAGGGACATATAAAGCGAAATTTTTTTGCCGTTTTGTTAACCAAGAAAACGCAATAAATAGCTATACGAAATGATTTTTTCGGCTAAGGTATAGGATCTCTTTGGGGGTAAAAATTGGAGCGTAGTTATTTTTATTAGCGTGGTAGTTATCAGAGCGGATTTACAGTCAAACCTCAATAATCCGCCACCCCATGGGACCGATCCGAGGGTGGCGGATTATCGAGGTGGCGGGGTGGTGGATTATCGAGGTTTGACTGTAGTAATTCATTTTCGTGATTTTTCTTATCTTAACTTCATAAACCTAGCTAAAAATCAGATCAAAAGATTAAAAAAGTGTAACAGTATTTTTCAAAATAGTCCACTTGGGGAACTAAGACAAACAGACTAATGTTTATGTTCTAGGGTTGACTTGGGTTCATGTTTCATGTTTTCTCCCTGCCCGCTATTATAAACTGCTTTATTACATCGTTCTTCATTACAGGTTCATAGTCATCATCAAATTACACCGGATATTCGCCGTCATCTGCAGCTGGCTGAGTCACGTAATGAGGAAAGTGAGGCCAATGTTCCAGAGTATGCTAGGGAAGACGATATGGAGCTCTGAAGTCTATTTGATGTAGTCTGTTGTTGAAAATTACTGTTACTTGTTGTTGGTTGAATAAAGCTGTCCTATGTACCGAGGCACGGGTAATTGGTTTTTTCCCATTTCTATTTGTTCAGCGTGGTTTTGGGCTTCGCTGAATAATGAGTCTGATATTGAGGGTATCGCATTCATGCTAAGAAGAGCCTCTCTCTTGTTCCATTACGCTTTGCCGCTGCAGCCTTGTGGCAGCAATGTTGTACAGGTTGCTAGCTTGTTCGAGTGATGAATAGCGTTGTAAAAATTTTAAACAAATTAGGTCCGTGGCCGAACAAGGACCATGGTTAAGCCTCCGTGGTACCTGAAACTTACGTTAAGATTCGTTCAGTTTTGAAGGACGACGATAGGTACGTACTCTAGTTTATTTAATAGGAAGCATCTATTTATTATTGTTTTGTAGAAGTTACTTGGAAGAGGAGCTACCAAAAAGGAATTTGGACACTAGAGCAGAAGTTTTGAGGAAGCAACTAGAGAGGGCGTTGAGTTACAAGGGCAAACCAGCAAAGACAAAGAAATATTCATTCGAAACGTCCAAACGCATTGGACTAGTCGGCAAGAAGTTAGGAATGGCTCCGCAATGGTAATTTCTTGACCATTTCAACAATTGTCTTTGACTTCCGTATTTTTTAGGTCAGTTGATGGGAAGCGTATCTTGTGCACACTGGTGGATTTACTAATCTTTGCTTAAAATTATTGTTATCGGTTTTATAGATTCACGTCGGCGATAATCACGTTGTGGATGTGGTAGATCCTGAGACGTGGTTCAGAAAGTCGCTTACTGGCAAGAGGAAGGCATACGGCCATTATGGACCTAGGTGGAATGTTAGTCACGGATGAATTTTTGTTAGAATTATTTCAGTGTTTGCTTCCTTGTAGGTTTTGGTGGGTGCTTTCGATCGTGAGTCAGCTCTATACACCAAAGAACGTCGTAGTTTGTTTGACAACGCAGATGTTCCCTGTAAAGAAGCAGTGATCGGTATGGTTTGCACTGAAGATGCTATTGTTAAGAAAGTAAGTTTGTGGGATATTTTGTGAGTAAAAAATTTTTATGAGCTGAAGTCAATTTTCCAGGGAGCTAGGCTAGATGTTCGCCATTTTAAAGTCGGGCAGTACGTTTGCGTCTCCGGTAAGACTATCGACTTCGGTTTCCAAGGTGTGATGGCTCGTTGGGGATTCAAAGGGCAGCCACGTTTACAGTAGAGGATTTTTATTGCGTTGTAGGTTTCTGTCTAACACATATTTTTAGTACAAGGAAGTCTCATCGAAGGGTCGGCTGTATTGGAAGCACGGGTGACGCTAGAGTATGGCGAGGAAAAAGATTGCCGGGACACATGGGTTATGAGTGGCGTCACCATCATGGGCTGCAAATCGTCAGAATTAATCCAATCAAGCAGGTTTACAATTTACATTTTTGTCAAATAGATTTCTATCAGTTGTATTAGGTCATCTATGTTGCTGGCAGTGTTCCAGGTGACGTGGGAGAATTGCTTGTTATTAAAGACTCCATGCAGAAGTACAAGAAAGTGGAAAACCAGTATTTCCGACATACTATCCGGTACACGAACCTTGAACTGTAATTGTGTGATCCATTTATATTGATATTTAGGCTATCAAAGAATTAGAAGAGGAGCTGGCACTTGAAGAAGAAGGTGAAGCAGACAAAAGGCTCATCACGTCCAAGGATCTATATGCTCCACACCTCTTCCGATTCGACCAGCCATCTATCGTGTTCACTGAGAAAGATGAGACCAAATTGGCCAACATGGAGGGACAGAGAGCGAAGACTGCTAAAGCATCGAAGAAGTCGAAGTAATGAATTAAACATGGTCCAAATCATTTTCTCTGTCATCTATGTGATTTGTAAGCATGATTAGGTGAAATTATTGACGTCTGCTTTTGTTCAAAGTGCGGTTGAGTTTGTGTGTCCAATAAATAAACAATGTAAAGTTTTTTCTCTTATGTGATTTGATTTATTGGCCTAGGTTACCTGGTTGTTATAATTTTTTGAAATGAGGTGTAATGTTACTTCGGCAACCATTGTGTTTCGAAAGTGCAATTGTAATAATGGACTCTGTAAAATATTTTCTATGAAGATTTCACATTTATTCATTCACTAGAGATGTGAAGACGTTCTTTTATATTAATTTATCATGCCGTCCATCAAAACCACTACTTCTGCATGGCTGCTACAAAGATCTGCCCAGAAAAAGGTGCCCATTCCTCGATTGCCTCAAAATGTGCTAGTTCGTGTGATGCAGTACCTTTCAGTGGCTGATTTAGCCACATGTATGCGTGTATGCCGGCAGTGGTCTAATGCGGTAGATACTTATGTATGTTTTTCTTGCACGTCAGCTCTGGATACCCAGCTTTATTCAGGATGAATTAGTTTGGGGACATCATGCTAAGCGAGAGATCCCCGTGAGTGCCCTGAGTGATCCCTATTTGTTTGCAGATACCCGTCCATTCAAGCTTAAACTGAGGGCCTTCAGGTTTGCCTGGAATCCCAGCGACTCTTCTAGGTTAGTTCTTACGTCCCGATTTTTCGCAAAAATTTGCTGTTATTTTCAGAAACAACTTTGTTCGAACCAATGGCTTCACCGTCCATCGACAGCCTGTTGCCCAAAGCACTGATGGGATAAGAGGAAAATTGGGCTCTCGACTGGTATGCATGCATTTGATATCACATGGGAGGGTCCTCTGGGAACAGCTGCGGTGGTGGGCATTGCAACAGGTGGAAAAGCGAAAACTAGATTTCTACTTATAAATACACTATATATGGTCTTTTAGACATGCTGCCATGCATTGTCCTGGTTATGTCCCACTGATAGGAAGTGATGACCAAAGGTATGTATACTTCATAGCATCCCTATTGCCGCGAATTTATATAAAACAGCTATGGAACAGACCCCTTAAATTTTTTCTCAATTATTGCCTGATACTTTTTCTACGATATTTCTACATGTTAAGAATATTTTTCACGAAAACCAGCTCTTTGCTAAAAAATGCATAAGACCCACAACTTTTTGAAACCGTAAATAGGATCTTGCTTTTTCAGAACGATTTTATTTTCGTAAATAAATTTTTTGTCCAAATTTGGTGGAAACTACGGTTAGGAAAACGATGGTCATTTTGAAATCTGCCAAATGCCTGGCAATTTACACATTTATTCTTACCGTTCCATCTGTTATTGTTACTATAAGTAAAGAGTTGGGCGACTCTTTTGGCGGCCATTCTCAAATGACTTGGCCATATTCCCTCGTATGGCCGGCTACATGCCCGGCTATATAGTGCCATGCCCCAACCCTAGTAGAAAAATCGTAGAAAAAATAATATGTAGCTGTTGAAAAGTATTTGTTGTTATTTGTGGCAAAAGTACTGGATGTGTCCAGAAATTCCCTGGTTTTAAAATGGTCATAAATTTTTTCTAGAAGAATTTTTTCGAAATTCTGATTTCGCAAATCAGTTTTTCTCGACGACCGTATTTTTTGTTATAATGTCAAAAACACGCTTTTTGCTCGGTCACCCATGGGGTTTTAGCATTGCCAATCCAGAGGCTAGCTACAGACTAGGACCTAAACCTTAGGGGAACCAATCAAAAATCGTATTTTCGACATAATACGCCAAAAAAATATTGCCGACGAAAAAAATCGAATGACGAAAACAGAATTTCGAAAATAGGACCCTAGTAGCGAATAGCCCCCCCCCCCCCAACAAATTTTTTTTCAAAATCAGGTTTTAACCATTTCTAAGTAATTCTTATGCGCTAAAACGATAAAAACGTGTTTTCAGGCATTTTCTCACCTAAAAAGTTAATTTTTGGAAAATTTTTTTTGACCAAAATTCGACTTTTTGCCTTGGGGGACCAAGGTATCCTACCTCGTTTTGTCACTGGAGCCATATGCATTTTATGATCAAGAGTCCTGCTCGGAATTATGTCTAAGGTAAGTGAATGCGCGCATCTCTAACCAACCAAGCCCCCTGCGCCCCCTTCGGGGGCGTAGGGGGCTTGGTTGCTTGGGTTGAGATGCAAATCACTCGAAAGTGACTCTGGATGCATGAAAAAAACATGCATACCAGAGTTTCTTTATGCGGTAGGCCCAGCTAACAAAACTATGTTCAAATCCCATCTTTTTAGGACTCTAGGTACCATTTTCAGGTGGTTTACCTTGGTCCCCCAGGCAAAAAGTCGAATTTTGGTCAAAATTTTTTTTTCCCAAAAATCAACTTTTTAGGTCAGAAAATGCCTGAAAACACCTTTTTTATTTTCTCGTTTTCAGCGCATAAGAATTACTTAGAAATGGTTAAAACCTGATTTTGAAAAAAAATTTGTTGGTGGGGGGGGGGGGGTCTATTCGCTACTAGCGACGAAAATAGCTATGTAAAAAAGTTATGACCGTTTTAAAACCAGGGAATTTCTTGACACACCCTGTATAGTCCCTATTTGTGTGCAATCCTGAGACAGATCTAGCAGATATTTATTGTTCCCCTTTTAGTTGGGGTTGGAACTTGGTAGACAATTCTCTCCTTCACAATGGCTCAGTTGTGTCTCAGTATCCACGTCTGAATAATCCACCCAAATATCAGGCAGGGTTCACTTTTCTCCTGGATCGTACTTTTGATGTGATATTAATCTTTTTCAGATAGGCGAGCTAGTGCGAATGGTCCTTGACTGTGATCGAGGTTTTGTGTACTTCGAGAAGGCAAATGAATTTTTGGGACTAGCCTTTGCAGAACTCCCTCCAGTCAAACTGTTTCCGGCCATGTGTGCTGTTTATGGCAATACGGAAGTATCGATGGTGTATGTGGGACCCCGTTAGTCGGTTGATAAAGCGGAGGATCCTTCCATAACAAG
This sequence comes from Ditylenchus dipsaci, assembly GCA_004194705.1. NCBI lineage: Eukaryota > Metazoa > Nematoda > Chromadorea > Rhabditida > Anguinidae > Ditylenchus > Ditylenchus dipsaci. The sequence continues at coordinate 835,540 of SADC01001318.1, read as the reverse complement.
CCTAAACCTACCTTCGAGTCCAAACTGAAACATCTTTTTTTTAATTTTGCACATCAGCATGAAAAACCAGAAAAGTACAGTCAAACCTCGATACATAAGGCCAGCCCTAAAATTCGTACCACTTCTGTGCAAGGTTCACAGATGAAAAAACGCAAAATCAGCATTATAAACAAAAAAATCTCTAAAAATCAGGATTTTGAGCAAAAAAATCTCCAAAACTCAGGTACCCCCTGGGCTATACTATAGAATGCCCCCCCCCAGCTAGCGAAAAATTTACTTTTCCTGAAGGGGAAAGGACCCGTCTCATTTTGATTCTCGTGCTCTGAATAGGCACGGAAACACTTTGGTTTCCGAAAAATCGAAAAAATTTTTTTTTTCGATTTGCCTTGGTCCCCCAAGGTAAAAAATTAAGAAATTTCAAAAAAAATATTTTTTTGAATTCCCGCCAAAACATTTTTTAAGGGATTTAGGGCTGTAATGGGAGGGGAAGGGACAAAAGAGGGCCACTAATCACACAGAGCCCATTAACAAGAAGATGTTGAACACAGTTTCGAATACTGGGGCCTACCGCATAAATAAACTCTGGCATGCATACATTTTCATGCATCCAGAGTCACTTTCGAGTGATTTGTGCCTAAGGTATGTGGGTGTGCGCATCTCAACTCCAAGCCCCCAAGCCCCCTGCGCCCCCTTCGGGGGCGCAGGGGGCTTGGTTGGTTAGAGATGCGCGCACTCACTTACCTTAGACATAATTCCGAGCAAGACTTTTGATCAAAAATGCATTTAGAGACTATTTTTGCCCAGCTCCAGTGACCAAAACATGGCAGGACATCCGAAATAGTCCAGAATTCACTTTTTATAATTTTGCCATGAAGGTGGCCCTTTTATTCCCTTCCTCTCCCAATACAGCCCTAAATCCTTAAAAAATGTTTTGGCGGGAATTCAAAAAAATATTTTTTTTGAAATTTCTTAAATTCTTTACCTTGGGGGACCAAGGCAAATCGAAATTTTTTTTTTTCGATTTTTCGGAAACCAAAGTGTTTCCGTGTCTATTCAGAGCACGAGAATCAAAATGAGACGGGTCCTTTCCCCTTCAGGAAAAGTAAATTTTTCGCTAGCTGGGGGGGGGCATTCTATAGTGTTACCAATCCCTGATTTTCGGCGATCAAAAATCAGGATTTGAATTGAAAAATCAGGAAATTCCTGATAAATCAGGACATCTGTGAACCCTGCTTCTGCATACAACACTTTTTTACTCTCTTTTTTTATAGATGACAAAAAAACAGAACGGCACAGCTTTTCTGCCGCCAAAAATCTTTTTCTTCTAGCTTATTTTTCTTTCAGGAAAAGCTCTTTGGCGACAAATTTTTCAGCAAGAGAAATTTTTTTTCCCAAACTTGAATTCTTGTGGTTGGGCTGCTGAAATATGAATTTGAGATACTTTTCCACCTAAATTTTGATTAAACTTTTTGATTGTTCTGAGAAGTTCTGCCCTGATAAAATCACCAATATGTGTAGCCAGTCGATATTCGTCCTCTCGACGGGGCAGCGGGGCGAGAAACTTTTTTGGGTGGCTTCACATTAGGGTTTGACTTCAGAAAATTTCGGCGTTACACTTGAGACTTTTTCAAGTTAGACCTCTCTTCCCCACGGGACGATTTTTTAGCCCATTTTGCATCTTTTCTGAATGTGTCTAATCCAGAGTGTTGTATCCAGCTGATGTTTAAAAGAGAAGCTCTGTAACTTTGTAGTTTGGTCGGACCCCTCAGAAAATTGGAAATTGAGTGTTTGGGCTCAAATGAAAGCCTACAATTTGCTGAGTAAGATAGCACTAAATTCGGTCACTTTTTGTTACTAATTCACCGAGCTGTAGCCTCCCGAAGTTTGGTACTCAGAAAAACCAGAACATTTCTCAAAAAATTTTATACTTATTGAAAATATCATGATGTACACTGCTTCAAAAGTTTATTCGACGCAGAATGAGTTGCTCTTTCTAATGAGTACAAAAAAAATTTATAGTCTGTAATGAATTTTGGCTAAAAAAGTGTGTTTTTTTTTCAAAAAATCAGCATTTTGCGAACACCGATTTTTGGCAAAAAAACCGCTATAAAAATCGGAAATCGGCGTGTACCCTCCTAAATTTTAGTGCATCAGAAAGAGCATATCAGAAAGAGCGTTTCCTATTTAAAAGAGCATTTCCTTGGAAGAGGTGAGACGAAAAAGGCCTTTGAAGTTGAGTAGTCGTCACTAAGTCTTTTCAGTTTTTGACGCAAAAAATGTTCTTTACTAGGGAAACCTGGAATTTTGACCCCGGATTCGTGATCAGCGTATCTGATTTGTTTCTAGAATAACTCTTACAAGGGAACCGTTCGAACTGTCCCCCGCCTAACTTTAATCTGATGCGTTTATCTTGTAGCCCATGGTCGATTTACTTAGTGCAGGAAAAGTCCTGGCTGCGGACAGAGACAAAACTTTGAGTTCTAGTTTAAAGAAAGTCGAAAGTCAGAAATTATTTGATTTTTTTTTCGAAAATCGAAATTTTCATGGTACATAGCATAGATCGCTAAAATTTCGATTTTCGAAAAAAATTCAAATAATTTCTGAAAACATCACTGTTAGACGTAGAATCGAAAAGTATTATAATGTCATAATTATCAGATTTGCCACTTGATTGACAAAAAGCTGAGCATTGGGGTACATGAGTATCCAAAATTAGCGTTTTTGCGTTGGTTTTCGACTTTCTTTGAACTAGAACTCCAAATTTTTGTCTCTGTCCGCCGCCAGGACTTTTCCTGCACTAAGTAAATCGACCATGGCTACAAGATGAACGCATCAGATTAAAGTTAGGCGGGGGGACAGTTCGAACGGTAAAATTTTTGCGAAAATTCGATTGAGCGGATCAGATTTCTAGTCAGATGGGCTGAATCGCTCAGAATTCCATCCTGAATCATTCTCAACCATCTGAAACCACCCTAACCCATCCTTAATTGCGCCAAGCCAGTATCTAAGTACTCTGAATCAGTGCTTAGGGTGGTTTCAGATGGTTGAGAATGATTCAGGGTGGAATTCTGAGCAATTTGGCCCATCTGACTGGAAATCTGATCCGCTCAATCGAATTTTCGCAAAAAGTTTAAAATTTAAATTTGACGGGAGATTTACATATTTTGACGAGTCTTTTCACTTATAGCCTTTAAAAGTTTATTGTTCTGAGACAAATTTTAAATATGACATAAAAAGTACACTTCTAAGAGTTATTTTAGAAGCAAATCAGATACGCTGATCACGAATCCGGTGTCAAAATTCCAGGTTTCCTCATTAAAAAACATTTTTTACGTCAAAAACTGAAAAGAGTTGATGACGACTACTCAACTTCAAAGGCCTTTTTCGTCTCACCTCTTCCAAGGAAATGCTCTTTTAAATAGGAAACGCTCTTTCTGATATGCTCTTTCTGATGCACTAAAATTTAGGAGGGTACACGCCGATTTCCGATTTTTATAGGGCAAAACTTTTTTTTGTCACAGATTCACTTCTTTTTGTCACAGATTCACTTTTTTTTGTCACAGATTTGATTTGTCACAGATTCACTTTTTTTTGTCACAGATTCACTTTTTTCTGTCACAGATTTCCTCTTTTCTGTCACAGATTTAGCTCAAACCACAGAGGGGACCAATCACTTACAAAATTGGTCAAAAAAATTTTCTCTCATAACAGCCTGAAAGTTTTTCTATAACGTTTTTATCATGTTTTAAGCATTTTCGCCAAAAATTATTTTTTCCGCAAAAATTTTTGCCTTGGGGGACCAAGGTAGTCCAAAGTTTTCAGGAGCCTGAAATGGGACCTTGGTCCCCCAAGGCAAAAATTTTTGCGGAAAAAATAATTTTTGGCGAAAATGCTTAAAACATGATAGAAACGATATAGAAAAACTTTCAGGCTGTTATGAGAGAAAAATTTTTTGACCAATTTTGTAAGTGCTTGGTCCCCCTGTGGTTTGAGCTAAATCTGTGACAGAAAAGAGGAAATCTGTGACAGAAAAAAGTGAATCTGTGACAAAAAAAAGTGAATCTGTGACAGAAAAAAGTGAATCTGTGACAAATCAAATCTGTGACAAAAAAAAGTGAATCTGTGACAAAAAGAAGTGAATCTGTGACAAAAAAAAGTATTGCCCATTTTTATAGCGGTTTTTTTTGCCAAAAATCGGTGTTCGAAAAATGCTGATTTTTTGAAAAAAAAACACACTTTTTTAGCCAAAATTCATTACAGACTATAAATTTTTTGACGCTACTGTCATATAAACCCCCCCACCCCCCCCCCCCCCAAAAGCTACTGTAATATACACCCCCCTCCCCAAAATCGGACCTACTGTCATATACCCCCCAAAACCGACTTTTTTGGGAGTGTCTAAAAACAATTTTTATGCAATAATTTTGCCATAAAGGACCAGAAAAGCAGTTTAAAAGAGATTATGGGCTGTATTGGGAAGGGAAGGGAATAATACAGGGGCCACTTTTTTTAGCTGCTTTACCCTGTTTTCAACTCGGGCCGTGGCAAAAATAGACTCTATATGCATTTTATGATCAAGTGTATTTCTCGGAATCATGTCTAAGGTAAGTGCGTGCGCGCATCTCTAACTCTCGTGCCCCCTGCGCCCCCTTCGGGGGCGCAGGGGGCTTGGAGTTGAGATGCGCACACCCACATACCTTAGACACAAATCACTCGAAAGTGACTATGGATGCATGAAAAAACATGCATACCAGAGTTATTTATGCGGTAGGCCCCAGTATTCAAAACTATGTTCAACATATTTATTTTTTCGGCGAAGAGCATCTCCCCTCGTTCTACAAGGCCAGGCCAGAGGCCAGCATCCAAAAATTCAGCCTAGCACTCAAAAAGTGCTAGGCCTATGGGTAAACCCGCGAAGTCCACCCCGCTGATCGGCTTGGTCCATGAAAAGTACTTATACTTATGCCTGCAGTACAACTTTCTGGGTTTGAAAGCACCCTTAGACGCTTAGAGAATTAGTGCTCTAAGGATCCCAACCATCTCGAGAAGTGGCCCCTGTATTATTCCCTTCCCCTCCCAATACAGCCCGCGATCCCATTTAAATTGCTTTTCTGGTTCTTTTATGGCGAAATTATTGTGTAAAAATGGTTTTTGACCATCCCTAAAAAAGTCGGTTTTGGGGGGGGGGGTATATTACAGTAGCGCTTTTAAGGGGGGGGTATATTACAGTAGCGCCAATTTTTTGTACTCATTAGAAAGAGCAACTCATTCTGCGTCGAATAAACTTTTGAAGCAGTGTACATCATGATATTTTCAATAAGTATAAAATTTTTTGAGAAATGTTCTGGTTTTTCTGAGTACCAAACTTCGGGAGGCTACAGCTCGGTGAATTAGTAACAAAAAGTGACCGAATTTAGTGCTATCTTACTCAGCAAATCGTAGGCTTTCATTTGAGCCCAAACACTCAATTTCCAATTTTCTGAGGGTCGAGGTGGCCTTGATGAAACTACAAAATTACAGAGCTTCTCTTTTAAACTTGAAAGTCCTTCATCAGAAGTGACTATGTTTGGTCGGCATAAGGGCGTTTAAGGCAATTTTTGGACTTTTTTTTATCAAATGATAAGATAAGCTTTTTTGACTTTCTGTTTTTAGGGGTTTTTACGCCATTTTCCAACCACTTAGACCTTAGGCTTAGGCGTAGGCCAGCGCACGTTAGGATGGGCTTAAATGTGTTCCCCAAACCACAGAAACCCCTAAAAACAGAATGCCAAAAAAGCTTATCTTATTTTATCATTTAATAAAAGTGTCCGAAATTGCCTTAAACGCCTACGCACCTGTTTGCTCAAATCAAAAAATCTTTATGGACCATGATTATATAGCCGAATTATGCACTTTTATGGCTCATGATGAATCAAAACAGTAGTACAGTCAAACCTCTCTACTATGGCACCCCCAAAAGTTCGTTCCCGCCTTGGGTCCGACACTTTTTTACCTCGATTTTTGAAGGCTTTTGCCATTTCTGTTCTGACAGTCTGGTCCCAAATATCGTAAGGATTCCGATTTTGCCAATCGTTTTTCAGAATTATAAAGAAAATTCTTCTGAAAAAGTAGAGATGGAAACGGGACGGGGTCCCGCACGGGACCCCGTCCCGTCCCGCACGATTTTAGGCTAAAATCCCGTCCCGCAATCCCGCCCGCACCCTTTTGAAATCCCGCAATCCCGTCCCGTTTTTGACTTAATCCGGCATGCCATTTTGTAATTTTACAGAAAATTTTTGCGGAACGTTTTTTCCGTTTATTTATTGCTCGTTTCTAGATGAGTGCAATATGGAAAATCGGATTCTTCACAGAATTGTCGGCGACTGAAGCGAAGTGTGGTGCCTGCGAGCGAACAATTCGGATAACCGATCGAAGTACAAAAGGGCTCTTTACACATGCCAATCCTCACGAAGAATTTGCAAATAGGCTCAAGGAAGTCGAAGAGAACAAAGCGTTGCAAAAGAACGCGATGCATCATTCTGTCAAGATTAATCGACAAGGTTTGTGACAATTTATCTTTTTGAAGCGTTTCTTATAGCGGTTGTCTTCTTTAGGTCAGCTCTTCTCCTTAAACAAGAAAGTAGTACACCTTATCGCTTGTGAGAATCTTTTGTTTGCAATTGTTGATGCTCCAACCTTCAAAACAATAGTGGATGTATCAGATCGTGAATCATTAAAAGGTTGCACTTTTTAAGCGCATTTTTTTGTAAACGACATTAGCCAAAGGTTTAGGTCGCCGTCACTATTCGGAGTGAGTCATGCCACGGATGTATGGAATGGTGAAGTCAAAGATTAAAGAGTTTATCGATGTTTGCCCAGCCCTCTCGTTCACTTCAGATATTTGGTCAGGTCCTACAGAGTCGTTCATCAGGTTTTTGATATTGGTTTGGCCGCTTTATTTGTTCACATACTTCTGTTTAGTATCACTGTACATGCAATCAGTAAAGAATGGAAGCGTCTAAAATTTGAATGAATGAAGGACCTTCTGCAAACGCTGCTATTATGAAGATGGACGCCTACAACAAATTGAAGTGTCTCCATCCAAATGAGGATCCTTTGCAATTTTGGATGGTAGACTTATCGAATAAATATGGTTAAATTTCACTCTTTGTTCTTTTGTTTCGCCAAATGAGATGAATTATCCAAATATTGTGAAGTTTGCGCGTCGATTTCTCTCTCGTATTGCTACCAGCCAACCAAGTGAGCAAGTACTCTCCGTGGCCAGAGATGTGTACTGCAACAGAAGAAGCAACTTGAAACCAGAAAACGCCGAGATGTTGATTTTTCTGAACAAAGCTCTTCCTATCCTCAATTATCGTCATTAATTTGCTCGTCGGAAGTTGTATATGGGTGGATATATAAATGAATGTTATATGCGTGTTTTCTCGCAAATTAAGAAAACCCGCACGTAGGGTGCGGGATCCCGCGGGATCCCGCCCGAAAATTTTCGGAACCCCGCAATCCCGTCCCGCAAAAATTTTGGCCGAAAATCCCGTCCCGTTATCCGTCCGCACGTCTTTTTCCATCTCTATGAAAAAGCAAAAACTCAGTTTAAAAACAGAAATTTTTGAATTTTCCTGTTTTTAAACTGAGTTTTTGCTTTTTTAGAAGAATTTTTTTTATAATTCTGAAAAACGATCGGCAAAATCGGAATCCTTACGATATTTGGACCAGACTGTCAAAACAGAATGGATAAAAGACTTTGAAAATTCGGTTAAAAAAAGTGTCGGACCCAAGGCGGGAACGAACTTTTGGGGGTGCCATAGTAGAGAGGTTTGACTGTATTAAGTTTTGTGTTGGTTTAAATGCTATTTTTCTTACATTTTTGCTTAGCTTCATTTGTTGCCAGTCTTTCTCTTGATGATCTCTTGATTTAATTCACTTTCTGCAGTATATTTTCAGTGGTTCTACAATGCCACAACCAAATACTTTCTGGTCATTGAGTACAAAATGATTGTTTTGAACTTTTTGTTTGTTAACCTTTTTGATAATTCCACAATTTTTTGAGTAGCCTGCTACATTATTTACCTTTTGTTTGTATTTTGTTGTAATTTGGATGTGGAATAAATGTATTCAAAATTATTATCAAGTCTTCTAAGTGCTAACTTGCGCTATATACGCATTGGCGCCCACCTCAAAAAATATGCCTTGGTTCCCTTGTTGATTTTTTCGGGGGTTTTTTTAGATTTTTCCTTGGTCCCCTGTTGTTTGAAAATTTTTATTCACCTGATTTTTTGCATTCATACAGAAATTCGACGAAGAAAAGATTTTTGGTGCAATAAAAGTTATAAAATACTATTCACTAGAGGAACAGGCGCCGAACAGTGCGTATTTTTTTTGCAACAAATTTATTGACCGCAGCCACCCTTCAAAAACAATGATTAGAATCGTTTAATTCTTTGCATTCTTTTGCGAATATTTTGCTGATTTTTTATTTTGCAGACAAAAACGCTATAGATGCCAGCTTTCTTACTCGGACTCGAGATCGACTTTAAGGTGCCAAGAGCAGGGTATCATGGCCTGGCTACCACTACTTCGTTATCACTTACTAAATAACACTACCTGTGGAACTTTTTTAATCCGGGGGCGCATTTTTCACTTATTTGAAAATCATGGTTAAACGACTCCTAAGTAACTTTTTTATGCTCAAAACTGTAAGAAAGTTTTTTTTCCGACACTATTCCACACAAAAATGGATTTTTTGGAAATTTTTTGTTTGACCAACATGTGACTTTTTGCCCTGGGGGACCAAGGTGAATTACCTTGTATTAAGGTATTCTACCCCGTTTTGGTCACTGGAACTGGGCAAAAAGAGACTCTATACGCATTTTTTGATCAAGAGTGCTTCTTGGAATCATGTCTAAGGTAAGTGTCCTCTGCGCCCCCTTCGGGGCTTGGGGCTTGAAGTTGAGATGCGCACACCCACATACCTTAGACACAAATCACTCGAAAATGACTCTGGATGCATGAAAAAGCATGCATACCAGAGTTTTTTTATGTGGTAAGCCACTGGTAACAAAACTATGTTCAAATTCCATCTTTTTGGGGTATCCAGGGACCCTTTCAGGCTGGATTGCCTTAGAGGACCAAAGCGAAAAGTCTAATTTTGGTCAAAAAAATTTTTTTTCAATCTATTTTTTGTGTGAAAAAGTGTCGAAAAATAACTTTCTTATCGTTTTAAGCATACAAAAATTACTTAGGAGTCTTTTAACGTGATTTTCAAATAAGTGAAAAGTGCGCCCCCGGACTAATTAAGTGCCCTAATTAAGTGCCTGGGCAGGGATGTATCCAGGAGGGGGGGGGGTAGCAAACCGGCTCTAAAGCCAACCGCCCCTTTTTTTCAGGATACGCCTCTGTACCTGGGTACCACTACCAGGGGCTACGAAAATGGGAGCGGCTGTGTTGAATGGAACGGCAAAAACCCCCTGTCAGGTTTTTGTAATTTTTCAAATTAAAAAACAGTGTAAAGGCAAAAACGGTGTAGGTAAAAGGACCTCTGGAAGGCTTTCTCTACCCCTACATCTCAGCAATTTTTAGCTACGCCTCTAACCACTATGTGGGTATCACGGTCTGGACACCACTACCTGGACATTAATGACTAAGTACTACTACCTGGGTACCACCACCAGTGTAGCACTTGGTTTCAGGTTTGTTTTAATTTTATTTTAATTGGACAACTAAGGGTCAGGGATCTGAGCTGTACAATAGCGCAAAAGATGCACCTCGTCCAGCTTTAGCGGAATAACGTAGACACATGGGGGCGGAAAGAATTGAAAAACGCGACTAAAATTGAAAAACACAAAAGTGTTCCTGAGCTTCGCCTCCATAATACTACAGTCAAACCTCGACAATCCGCCATCCCGCTAAACCACCACCCTCGATAAGCCCGATTTAATTGGACGTCAGAGAACTTAACAAAGTTTACCCCCGCTAAACCGCCACCCTCGGATCGGTCCCATGGGGTGGCGGATTATCGAGGTTTGACTGTATATAAGATTTATTCATTTTATACGCAATAGACATTGTCTGTCCTAGAAAAAATCAATGGCCTTGCAAGCATTAAATCGCCTATGGCTTATCATCGTCAGTGTATTACATCGTGAAACACTCAAGACATGATAGAATACAATTTGTATCACCTGTTGTCTTGCAGTGATATGTTATTGTGTTAGTATATAAGGTCTGAACGGCTGTGTTCAAGATCAGTTTGTGTCCGAATAAAGCTATTAAGAAGTCATTGGTGTACTCGCAATTGATATGGACCAATTCCAGCAGCAGCAGCAGCAGCTTGCACATTTCAAGTTCTCCCTTGACTGTATAGCTCCGAATATTGTGGATGCCTGCAAGGTGAAGCTCCTGATGACGAAGCTCTCTGCAGAAGCCTTCGCCGAATATCGAAAAAGTGTCCTGCCTAGAGATGTGGTCGACTTCAGCCTGGAAGAAACGGTTAGTGGTGTTTCCAAACTTTTTGCTCATTCTCGCTTTTTGGTGGTGGAACGCTATGAGTGTCCACGTCTGGTCAAAGATGATGGTGAAGAATTCCGTCATTCTGTCAACCGTCTCAAAGGTCAGCTCCGCTTGTTCAAGTTCAGTGCTTTGAAGGAAGAAGAGTTAAATTGCCTGCTCCTGCTTTTGGTCTCAAGTCAAATGGTGATGCTGTGCTCAGAACCCAAATTCTCCAGCGTCTCAATAAAAAGGGTGATGAAGTCAAGTTTGATGAAATTGTGGAAGAAGCTGCCAGCTATCTCTCAACAATTGCCGAAGCGAAGCATCTGGAAAGGAGGGAAGGGACACATTCGTATAGGATCAATGATGTGGGTCAGAAGAAAGCGCTCCCAAGTCATGCCTGCTTCCGGTGTGGGCAAATGCATTGGTCAGATGTTTGCTTTACCAAAGTTCGGAAGTGCTATCAGTGCAATGAAGTGCGTCATCTCAAGAATCAGTGCTCCAGCTTCAAGAGGTTCCGAAAGCCAGAGAAGAATGCTGAAGTCAATGTGGTGGTGGCTCCGTCTGTGATGATCAATGCTGTGGGTTCCAAAAAGGAGTAGAAGGAGGTGGAAATCAGTGGCAAGCCGGTAAAATTCGTATTGGATACGGGGGCTCAGCTGAATATCATCAATGAGGCAGTCTACAAGTCAATAGGCAGTCCCAAGGTCAAAGAAAGCACAGTGGTGGCCAAGCTCTGTGATGGTTCCTTTCTGAAGTTCCTTGGGGAAACGGTCGCTTGCATGTCAGCAAAAGGTCGGATCAGCAATCAGTATTTCTTTGTGGCTAAGAAATATGCGCTCAATCTTCTGGGACTTTCAGCTCTCAAAGCGCTCGGATTTCTCAGTGTGCCGATGCAGCAATCTTCAGTCAATGCACTGGTGGCTCTGATCAGTCAAGATGATGCTAATTCCGAAGAGCCCTGGAACAATGATGGTGATGTGGTCATTGGTGCTCTGGAACTCAGCAAGGAAGAATTTGATTGTGAACTTGCCGCAAGCATCAGCAGCCTTTCAATGTCGTTTGATGAGCTAGTCAGTTCCGTCGAAGATGATTCAGTTCTCAGTCAAGTGTTGGAATGCATCTCGAATGGGGGGTCAAAGTCTGCACAGTCCACAAAGTGCAGTGAATTCTACAGTCGGCGTCAGCATCTCTCAGTGGTCCATGGCTGTGTAGTGCTCGACAAGCGTGTGGTCGTGCCAGCTGCCAATCGTCATCAAGTGATAAAGATGTTGCATGAAGGTCATCCGGGGGTCAATCGAATTAAAAAGTTGGCTAGGTCTCAATTCTTTGGCCGAAGATGGAAGAAGAAATCGAACGATCAGTCGCTGTCTGCAGTGAGTGCGCCCAGCAAGCCGGAGCTGCAGTCAAACAGCCTGTAAAGTCGTCTTCGGTTCCAGTCAAGCCGTGGCAAGAAGCGATGGATCTGGAGCTCAATGCATTCAGTCGTCAGAAGTGGCAGCTCAAGATGAAGCCTTGGTGGATCAGCTCGAAGATTTTCCGCTTGCTCAGCCTTCTCCGGTGTCTACTGCTCGTTCTCCTCTGATGGTGCAAGCGCCTGTGGTGGAAGAAGTGCTTCCTCAAACAGTTCGTCGCTCAGCAAGGGTCCCGAAGCGAAGAATGTTGCTGCAGCCACGTGGAAAGAAAAGCTACAAGAAAGAGCCTCCTAATGGATAAAATCTCTGTCCACCCAACCGTTGTACGGTGCAAGGTGTTGTGTAGTGTGATTTATATCACTTGTTGTCTCGCAATTATCTGTTATTATGTTAGTATATAAGGTCTGAACGGTTGTGCTTAGGATCAGTTTGTGTCCGAATAAAGCTATTAAGAAGTCGTGTGCTCTCGTCTCTCTCTAGCAATTCCCGAAGATACAACAGAATTAACAAACAAACAAACGGGATAAGTACCAAAAATATTACTAGTCATAAATATCAGATTCGCTATGTAGTTGGTGAAAAGTGAGTTTTAGGAGGGCTACGAACTTTGTGAACAACCTAATAAAAAATGTCCCAGACGGGCGGTCACGATTCTTTGCCGTGAAGCACATAAAATAAAAAATAAATTGAAAAAACATTATTGTGTAGCCCGACTTTTCCCTAAATAATTTGTGCTCGCTTCAAAATCGACCAAGAATCAACAAAAACTTGAGCAGTTAAACTACCGTCCCTTTCAAATCATCTAAGAGAGTAGTGCTGTTAGCTGCCGCCACTACTAAGTATAACACAAGCTGTGTGTGCGCAAGTTGAACCACAACAACAACCACCGACTTAACAGCTAGTCAGGGAATCCATCCATCTGATACGACCACCAGTAGCAGCCATTATGATTAGAGGCAGCTCCTTCATCCCACACTCATTGTTTGGTGTGTGTTATAAAATGGTCGTGGGGCTGGTTGTCTGCGCTCTAGCTAGCTAGAGTGGGGGAACTGCTACTGCTGTTCAGCCAGCTAGCCAGATGTATGTATGCAATCATGGAGTGCCCCTTCACTCTCTGCCCCACATTATTATATTCTCGCCTTGTGCTGCTGCTATCCCGCCTCTGTGTGTGAACATTTTTTTGGATTTTTGCCTCTTTTTGTTTGTCTTTTGTAAAGGATTGGACTGAAGTCGTTTGGTTGGTTGAGATTTATTTGACGCCATTGTGTGAATCGATTTGATCCGTTTAGTTTTTTTTAGGAAAAGGGCTCAATTTAATTGGGCAAAGCTTTTTCTTACTGCAAAAAAACTTTCTTTTGCTCCCAAAGGTCTTTTTTTTGCTGCTAATTTTTTTGCTGCGAAAAGACTTTTTTGCGCCAAAAAAACTTTTTTTGCTGCAAAGGGATTTTTTTTGCTCCAAAAGACTTTTTTTGCTGCTAATTTTGTCTGCTGCAAAAAGACTCTTCGTGCTGCAAAAAGACTTTTTTTGCTGCTAAAATACTTTTTTTGCTGCAAATATTGTTTTGCTTCACATGCCTTCTTCGCAGAATTTTTCACTATAAATATCAATTAAAATACATATTTTGCGGTCAATTCGTCCACAGTCAATCCGTCCACGGTCAATCCATGCACCGCCAATTCGTCCACACGTCAATTCGTCCACAGGTCCACAGGTAGATTAATCGCACTTTTGTGACCTAGGTAGTCCCTTATTCTCCAGGTGGGGTCCGGCTGAACAACTTAAGTACTGCCTGAAAATTTTGCGACAAAACCGACTTTTCATATACACTAACATACTCAGGATAGTGTTCTAGGCATGATATAATTATTTATATACTCAATTTGAATGATTCCCTTAATTTTAAGGTCGACTACCTGGTACTTATGCACTTCAGGTGGTTAAACTTAAATAAAGGCTTAAATTTTGGTTGAATTTTTTCCGAAAAATCGAATTTTTATTTCGGAAAGTGTCGGAAAATAACTTGGATAATCATTCTGAGCGTAAAACAGTTACTTAGGAGATCTTCAAACACTTTTCTCAAATCAATATATAATGCGATGTATATAATTTGACTTTTTTTTATCAATATATAATTTGACTTTTTTTGCTGCTAATTTTGTCTGCTGCAAAAAGACTCTTCGTGCTGCAAAATACTTTTTTTGCTCCAAATATTGTTTTGCTTCACATGCCTTCTTCGCAGCCCGTGCACCGCCAATTCGTCTCCGTGCACATGCCAATTCGTCCACACGTCAATTCGTCCACAGATCAATTAATCACACTTTCGAAACCTAGGTAGTCCCTTATTATCCAGGTGGGGTCCGGCTGAACAACTTAAGTACTGCCTGAAAATGTCGCGACAAAAACCGACTTTTCATGTACACTAAAGTACTCGAGGCACTCTTCTAGGCATGATATAATTATTTATTTGCTCAATCTGAATGATTCATTTAATTTTAAGGTCGACTACCTGGTACTTATGCATTTCAGGGTCAAAAATTAAATAAAAACTTAAAAACTTGCTTAAAACAATTACTTAGGAGATGTTTAAACACCTTTCTCAAATTATTCTAAAATGCGCAAAAAAAAGTCCTTTAGGAGCAAAAAAAAGTTTTTTTGCAGCAAAAAAAGTCTTTTTGGCAAAAAAAAGCCTTTTTGCAGCAAAAAAATTAGCAGCAAAAAAAGTCCTTTGGGAGCAAAAAAAGTTTCTTCACAAGAAAGGAAAAGCTTTGCCCAATTTAATTTGTATGGACAGGCAGATTAAATTGGCAAAGAATCAAGTCTCAGCCCGAGATACGGTGTAACCTTGAAAAACTTTCTCTTCTTAAAGGTGACAAAGTATATCCAAAACCAAATTTCCCTTCATCCAAATTTAATTTTAATTTGTCTTTATTGAATTTGTTTGCCGCCGAATGTCTGCTGTGCTTGCATATGGAATTCGGGCGCTACTAGCGAATACCCCCCCCCAAGCATCCGACCTTTAAAAATTGCTGTAACTACCCTTGCAAACAACAAGTTTAGGCTTAGCCCTTAGGCTTGGGGGTAGGCCAGCGTACGGAAGTTGTGACTAATGAAGAGTTTGCGCTCATTTTCCGGGGTCTGGGACATATATTTGGGTACTTTTTACTAAAGTAAAAAAAGTGAAAATCGTTGGGGGGGGGGGGTATTCGCTAGTAGGGTCGGAATTCGTTTTAATGTTGTCGAAGCCATCGATTTTTTTGACTTTGGAATATATTTCATAAAGTACAAAAAAGTGAGAAAGACATTTTTAGCCCGTCTTAGCATACGCTGAGGCTAAGCATAGGCCAAAAACTTAAAAAAATGATTTCGAAAAAAAATATGGCGATTAACAAAGGCTAGACAGTCAAAAAAATGACGGCAGCCCAAGTGCCCACCCCCTCCAAAGATTATTTTTTCTCTAAGCCAATTTTTCATTTTTTCCTTAAAACGATACAAAAGTTATTTTCTGACACTTTTTCACACAAAAAATAGATTTTTTGAAAAAAAAATTTCGACCAAAATTTGACTTTTTGCCTTGGTCCCCAAGGCAATTTAGCCTGAAAGGGTATCTGGATACTCCGAAAAGATGGAATTTGAGCATAGTTTATCTAACTGGGGCCTGCCGCATAAAGAAACTCTGGTATGCATACATTTTCATGCATCCAGAGTTACTTTCGAGTGATTTGTGTCTAAGGTATGTGGGTATGCGCATCTCAACCCCAAGCCACCTGCGCCCCCCCCCCCCCCCCCAAGGGGCGCTTCGCGTCCTGGGACAATTCGCCCCCTCCCGATATGAAAGGACAATTCGCGCCTTCTCAATAAAATAATTTTTTTAAATTTTTGTTCACTTCCTAATGTTCGACCCATACGGTGTTAAGCGAATTCATCTCCACACACGAATTCATTCATGTACCAACAAAACGAGTGGTCGTCCACTTGGATCAAAAAAAATTTTCATGTTGTTTTGGGTCCAAAAAATTTATTATGCACTCATTCGAGCATTCTAAAAATGGTTTGACAGTAGTAAAATTACGTTTTTAAATCAGTAGTAAAATTACGTAAATCTTGTAGAATGAAGTTTTACTACTGTCAAACCATCTTTAGAATGTTCGATTTAGTGCAGAAAACAAGTTTTAAAACACAACAAAATAAAATTTATTTTTTGATCCAAGTGGACGACCACTTGGTTTCGATGGTAAATGTTACATCCACATTATCCAGCTACCAACAAGGTCAGATGCACTAAAAAAGTACCCTAATATGCAACCTCAGTACTGTCATCAGAGTACTACCATTTAGGTGCTACTACTAGAAACTATCATCTACCGGAGTAGGAAAAATTCGGCACCGGAAACTCGGCACCGGAAAACACGGAACTGGAAAAATTCTCGGAAGATCACCGGAAAAAAGACAGAAGGGTATGTTTGGCCGCTTTGCCGCCAAAATTCAACACACTCCAAATCGCAAGGGAATGGGAACATGTATATACGTGGTTGGGGACGAGCTTTTTCGGTGCCGAAATTTCCCGGCATCCATCTACCACCACCCAAGTACCAGTAACTAGCCACCTGAGTACTGCTTTCTCTGTGTTAACACCTCAATAATACCACTACATGATACAAAACTACTTCAGAGCTCTGATTCTGAAATATTAGTTTGCGAGATTTCTATTGGTCCATGACGATGCTGTAAGCCAGGCCAAAACCTCTCCAGCCAGAGTTCTTTCATAAAAAGACCACCAACAGACAAGAAACATTGGATCGCGCATTGCCGTGCCTGAACAAAGCTCAACTCGTGAACCAATAAATAAACAAAAAGCATTTAAACCATACCGACATGATTGTGCTTTAACCACTTCAGAATTAAAGCTAATGCTTGATCGATATTTTTCCTTTTAAAACCACAAAAATTAAAAAAACCTATTTTTATTAGGAGGGGGTGAATTGTCCCAGGGGGCGAATCGTCCGTATCCGTTTTAAGTATGTTTTGGCAGCTAAAACGTCGAAAAAAGTTGATTTTGGGAATTTTTGAGCTACGCGGTACAGTGTACTTTAGCCCAGCGCTGAACATCCACATTTATACAGCATCGGATGTCAAAAAGTCTAAACTGCACGTATAACTGGTGGCTGTGGATGGATAGAAGACGACTGAATGCTGGTTACTGACTCTTTCTCAGCCAACTTATAAGCAACATTCAATTATAAAATGCTGAATGTTCTTGGGAATATTCTTGTCTTATCCATTTTACGACCAGGTTTCTTCTTTCTCTCTTGCTTGGCACTTTCTGTTAGTTTTTGAGGAATTCTAGAATACAGAATGGGCAAAGAAATTCCCCATTTTCAAACGGTCATAACTTTTTGTCCCGATGCAATCACCAAAAACGATTTTTTGCATATGAATCAGCAAATCTTCGGTCAGTACAGTGGACCTAAAGCCGAGCATTTGAAGCGAATTGAAGCGGAGCATTTGAAGTGGGCAAATGCTTGAATTTTTTTTCTCTTTTTTGCCTTTGTTTATTCGCCTTCTTGTCAAAAGTCACTGAAATCAGTGTTCTACTTTTCGAAATCGCGTCGGGACAAAAAGTTATGACTGCTTGAAAATCGGAGAATTTCTCGGTCCACCCTAAGGATGAGATATTGATAGAGGAAAATCTTTTCAATAAATTTTTTCAAGAAAATTCTCCAAAACCAAGCAAAAGCGAGCAAAATCTTTAGACATTTTTTGCCCCATAGTTAACTGTACGCCGATAACTGTACGAATATTATACGAGGAATTGTACAGTTATCAATATACAGCTATCAACTGACCCAGAAAGTCTGAGACATATAAGCCTTGAATCATTTTTGAAAAAATAGTACGGGTTGTCCCTCAGTCTAAGGCCGAAGCCTAAACCTAAGGGCTAATCCTAATTGCTAAGCCCAATAATTATTAAGGGAGGGGAAGGTTGGTGGATTAAAACCGAGTAGCGCCGATAATTCATTAGTTAAAAACGTGATGAAAAACTGAAATAATGATTTGGATTTGTCGTTATGTTGAAGTCAATTGGGTAGTGTCAAGCAAGTTGTGCCCTTCATTAGCTGTCCTCCCCTTTTCATTGGCATGTGTGCCACTTGCCAAAGACTAGGAGGGAAGACAAGTTTTGGCAATGCTCCTTGAAGCTATTCAGCCAGATGAAGTGGCTGCCCCAGCTGCACAGCCATTTCCTTGTTTCTTTTTGTCGTTGTTGTTGTTGTTGTTGTTGATGTGGTTTTTGGTAATAAAAGTAGTGTATGTGATGAATGGCTGGATGCTGATGGCATAGCTCATGAAATATTATAGCAAATAAACGAGCTTGCCTTGTTTTGCTGCTATTATTTATGCTGAAGCTGTAAATAATTTACTTCTTGACCATTTTTTATAGTTGTGTTTCAAGAATGAAAAAGATTTGTGGTTCCAAAAAGGACAAATCTTCTGTCTAAAAAGTACATATGAGAGCCCGGTTTTTAAATTTTGTGGAGTGTTTTTTTAGAATGTTTTTGGTCGAATTTTCAATTAAATTTTCTATACTTTCTAAATTTGTTTTTAAAATATTCGTTTTTATCTTTAGAACTGTCTATATTGTTCATTATTATTCTGCAATGTCCGGTTGTAGTTTTGCCTATAGGGTGAGTCGTAAAAACTACGACGTTTTTTGAATTCTCGCCTTTCGTCACTCGTTTCAACGGTTACGCTTTTCTAACTTCGGAGCCCGAAAAGGGTCTTAGAGGGGAAATATTTTTTTTTGCTAATTCCCTGTGCTCCCCGGAATGTCAGCTTTTGTTAAAAAAAGAGCGGCCATAAAAAGTTGATTCTAATAGGGGATATACTCATTTTTATGAAGGCCATAGTCTTTGGGTCGGAGCGAAGTCACACTTTTTTGACTTTGGAGGCCGAAAAATGGGTCAAAGACGGCAAAAACATTTTTGTCGCTAACACCACCGTGTTCCCCAAGATGTCAGCTTTCGTTAAAAAAGAAGAAGCGGCCTAAAAAGTGAGTTCTAATAAAAGATAAACATCTTTTTATGAAGCCATACAATTCAGAGGTGGGCAAAGATCAGATCAGTTCAGATCAGATCAGTTCAGATCAGATCAGATCGCCGAAGATCAGATCAGATCAAGATCAGATCAGATCAGATCGGCATAATATTTTTTTTCTTTAATTTAGTCAAATTTGACACTTTAAGTCAAAATTTAGCGGCAAAACGTATTTTACACATAGTTGGGAAAAGATCAGATCAATTTAGATCAGATCAGTTCAGATCAGTTCAGATCGGGTCAGATCGGGTCAGATCGGGTCAGATCGGGTCAGATCGGGTCAGATCAGTTCAGATCGGTTGTTGATTACTGTGCAGAATTTCCCGGTGAACACGATGGCGGGGGTCCTTTTTGCTACAATCATTGATGAAGTAGGTGTAAAAGGGTCCGGGAGGTAACACATTGTGCAGGGTCAAAATCCAGCTGGGTACCCACAGGTTTTCAATTAATGCGCCATGATGGTCATACTACACCCACGCTCATAATATACCAAAATGACCGCCAGGAATTTAGCTTTTTGAAAATACTAACCATTGACTTTTAAGATTTGAAGGTTTAAGATAAATCACCACTTGTTTGTTGGAGTAGCGATTTATGCTTCATTCTTACTTTCTACAAGCGAAAAACTTTGTGCAGAGATAAAATATAGCTGAATAATCAAAACAAAAACAAAGAGCAGAATGTCACTGTCATTTTGGCTTTGAATGCAACTATAGTTCATTGTCAAGTTATGACAAAATGTGCAAAATGAATATATAAGTTGTGACACAAATTTTTTATAACTTTTTTTCCGCTGGGAAAACTTTTGATTCTGACACTGCATTCGTGTTCAGCGTGGTCGATTTGCTTATAAAACTTCTTTCAAAATTTCAGAGTCCCCGTCAAATTTTGATTTCCGCTCAAGACAATTAAGATTGAAATTTTAAATTCAAATGTTAATTATCTTGAACGAAATTCAAAATTTGACAGTGACTCTGAAATTTCAAAAGAAGCTTTACTTTATGAAGACCATGCTGAACACGAATCCAGTGTCCGAATGAAAAGTTTTTCCAGCCGAAAAAAATCTACCGACAAAAGTTGTAATTAAATATATAGTTAAAAACACAATAAACCTTTCTTTTTGACTGTAAAATACGTTTCGCCGTAAAATTTTTACTCAAAGTGTGAAATTTGACAAAATTAAAGAAAAAAATGTAAGCCGATCTCAGCCGATCTGACCCGATCTGACCCGATCTGACCCGATCTGACCCGATCTGACCCAATCTGAACTGATCTGATCTAAATTGATCTGATCTTTTCCCAACTATGTGTAAAATACGTTTTGCCGCTAAATTTTGACTTAAAGTGTCAAATTTGACTAAATTAAAGAAAAAAAATATTATGCCGATCTGATCTGATCTTGATCTGATCTGATCTGATCTTCGGCGATCTGATCTGAACTGATCTGATCTTTGCCCACCTCTGATACAATTAGGATCAGGAAATCCGGACTGAAGGCTTGCGGGCGGGACGGGATTCCCAGTATGTTGGACCGCCGGAATGCCAATCTATTTTTTTAAATCCTGAAGCCCGAAATGTGCAAACACGTTTGAAAGATCGAAAAAATATAAGCTGTTTTCACCCCCCTCTCGTGTTTTCGCTAAATTTTCAAAATCTTGAATCAACTCGTTATTCCTGTTTTTTCTTTTTTTCACATAATGCTTGCCGTTTCCCTTTAAATTTTCCCGAATTCCAAACTTTTTTATGTTTTAAGATAAATAATAAAGCCTATTTTTAACCATATTTTTAGCTGTATTTTGAGTAATAGTTTCCACGCAAAAAAAGAAAAGAAAATATTCTTAAAGGGCATTGCCGTCTCCGACAACGGTTGTCCCCCGCCAATTCAAATATTTTTCTTTATCGTTGGATCTACGAACAAATGTTTTAACGTGGTTTCTAACAAAACTACACCTAAAATTAAATTCTAGGCCTTGTTTTCCTAGAAACCAAGCCAAAAAATCCGTACAGAAGTTGAATGATTAGGCAAAAAAATTGAATTGGCGGGGACAATTCAAAACCGGTGGCAATGGCCCTTTAAAAATTTATCGACAATCAGGCGGTTAAATTTTTGTGATACAGTCAAACCTCTAATTTTCGATTCCCCATGGGCCCTAGGCTAGAGTATTTTTATACTTTCTGAACCTTTAGCTGAATCAATCCCACTAAGGTGGGATCAAGGTTAAACCCAGGTTTGATGGTACCATACAAGTCACAAAAACACTATTAGTTTTTAGCAAATTTTTTAAAATTGCAGTATAAGATCGCTCTCCAATTTCATTTTTAGCTCAAAAAGTCAATAACAAAAAGTTGTTCAAATAGTCTTGAACAAACAATTGTGCAGTGGATCTCTGCTCGTAAATGACCAAAATTTTGCAGTGTGAGAGCAAGGTGCAAACCAGGGAAGTAGCAGATTTTGGTTTCTGATGTTTGATTTTTTTGACTTCCAATTTCCGGTTTCGATTTTACACCTTTATCCTTGGTGCAAATTTTTATGAGCTTCTAAATGGGGTTTCTCCCGTTTTTTTTCAAATTTTTTATAAATGAAACTGAGCCTCAGATTCTGAGGTCGGCAATATCTGATGGTCCGCACTGGTGGGAACTTTCAGATTTAGTCTAAAAAAACGTCCATCAGATGGGCTTGTGTTCCCATTTTGTTTATTATCCCACCTTACCTATTCTATGCGTGGTTTTTTGTTATTTGCTTGTTACAACACAGGGCTGCGTCGGAGCCGGAAAAATATCGGAACGGAATTCGGAATCGGAACTCCAGAATTTTCGGAATCGGAATTCGGATTTCGGAACTTGACCTATTTTTTCGGAATTCGAATTTCGGATTTCGGAAAATTTTCGAGCTCCAAAAGTAAGAATCAAAATTTTAAGATTTTTCCAATTCACTTTTTATAATCAAAACAGGGCCCTATATTACAATGCTAGGATGGGGCTTTTGCCTTGGTCCCCCCTGTTGTTATTTTTTGTGGTTTTTCAGGCTCAAGCTTAGGTAAGGGTAGGCCAGCATATGCTGGGATGGATTTGAAAATGAGTCTAAGATATGTTTAAGTCCGTCCTCAGATACGCTGGCCCACCCTCCCCTGAGCCAAAAGCCTAAAATATAACAAAAAACGATAGGGGGACCAAAGCAACCCCCAATATATGGCCCAAAACAGTTCAATCAGCATTAATATTCAAAGTTGTGAGTGGTCAAGCCCAAACAACCAGGATACACCCGAACCACCAGGATGGATCTTGAAAGACTGGGTACATACAAACCACCGGAATGGAGACGAGAGAAATCCTTGTCGGCGACAGCAAAGGTGGCAGATGTATGACGGGAACATAGAAAACATAGAAAAAAAACTTAAATTCGGGTTAACAAATACCGAAAAAGCTGAATTTGATTTCATTGCAAGACATTTTTCGGTTTTTGGAATTCGGAACTTGACATTTTTTTCGGAATTCGGATTTCGGAATTCGGATTTCGGAATTCGGAACTCAAAAAGTATCGGATTTCGGAATTCCGACGCACCCCTGTTACAACACCTTAACCGTTCTAATAAAGCCCTACTGTTTATGCTGAACCGTTTTCTAACCACTTGAGCAAAGATTTGTTTGACAAAGGAATCAATCAAACTGTAGGCATCGATTCAGATATTGTGACATGTCCATCTTGTGGAGCACAGTCCATTTACCATATGGAAATTCGATATTCTGGGCAAATAGATAGAAAAAATCGGCGCTAGTAGCGAATACCCCCCCCCCCAAGCATCCGACCTTTAAAAATTGCTGAAACTACCCTTGCAAACAACAAGTTTAGGCTTAGCCCTTAGGCTTGGGGTAGGCCAGCGTACGGAAGTTGTGACTAATGAAGAGTTGGCGCACATTTTCCGTGGTGTGGACATATATTTGGGTACTTTTTACTAAAGTAAAAAAAGTGAAAATCGTTGGGGGGGGGGTATTCGCTACTAGCGTCAAAAAATCGAATCTGAATACTCAGGATACATGTCAAAATCGTCTTGGTCCTCCCTGCGGATCCTCAAATACATAATTTTCTACAGTTAAACCAGATGTAGTGACCATACCTGCACGGGCGCCGGCGCCAGGCAAAATTTCACCACTTTAGGGCGCCGGCGCCTGGCGCTTCTTTCATACCGGCGCCAGCGCCCGGCGCTGGTTTCAGGTAGACCCGGCGCCCCGGTCGGCGCCCGGCGCCAACTTTTCCGAGCGTGCAGGTATGATAGTGACACCTCTGAAAATTCAATCTCCCACTAGGTCCGAAATTTGTTTTCAACTATGGGCAAAAAATGTCGAACCAAGCTGGGAATCGAACTTCTTGGAATGTCCATTTATCGAGGATTGACTGTAGAAAAGTATGTTTTCGATAACCCACAGGGTCCAAAGCTATTTCGGCCCCTTTTCACGTGTTTCTCGAGTCTCCCAATCAGATTTTTCTGTTTGTTCGCCAAAAACATTCAAAATTACATTCGGTAAATAGATTATGTCCTACAACATGTTCTTGTCAGAATTTTCGAATCGATTCGTACTGTTCGGCCAGCTCTCTTTTGTGAGGGTTGCCTTTGAAATCTGAGTCAAAAAAAGGGGAGGCGGTTTATTAGATTATTCATTTGGTAGCTTTGTTTTCTTACCTCCATGTAAATTCAGAGGTGTCTGTATTGGTGGGAGCTCTATGTTAGGCAGCAGATGTGCAGATGAAGAGAAGTATTGTGTGTGTTGTGGCCTCCTTATGATTGCCTTCACTCACAGCAGTGCCTCGGATGGGCGGGCGTTATTCTTCTAGGTGGGTTATGAACTAGAGGGCATTTCATCTACTTTAACACACACACCATGACTTTTAGCAATCGAGCAAATAGCCCACTTGATAGCCAACTTTCAGACTTCTCTTTGGTCAGACCTATTGGACGGGGTGCATTTGGCAAGGTGACTGCTTTTTTAGTGAAATATTTTTGAGGAAATATACCTTGTAACCATGGCTACGATTTGTGATTAAAAAAATCACCTCGAAATATTTTTTTTCGCTTAAAGGGCCATTGCCACCTGTTTTGAATTGTCCCCCGCCAATTCAAATTTTTTTACCTAATCATTCAACCTCTGTACGGGTTTTTCAGCTTGGTTTCTAACAAAACAAGGTCTAGAATTTAATTTTAGGTACAGTTTTGTAAGAAACCAAGTTGAAAATTCGTACGTAAATCCAACGATAGAGAAAAATATTTGAATTGGCGGGGACAACCGTTGTCGGAGACGGCAATGGCCCTTTAAAGGACCATGGTTTTTTCGCCCAGCGGCATGTCCAAAATTTGAATTGGCGGGGGACAGAAAAACCAGAGCAGACTAAATGGTAATTCCTTTTAGGTTTGCATAGTGTACCACCGTTCAATGAAGGACTACTTTGCGTGTAAATATATGTCTAAAGTGAGCTTTCTAATTGGATTATTTCGATCCAGTGGTTGTTTACAGCAACGTCTTATACAAAACTCGGTGGCCAAAAATGTGATACGAGAGCTGGAGCTGTTGCGCCAGCTGAGTCATCCGTTCATAGGTACTAGCTTGTAGTGAGTGGACCTTGGAACTTGTTGTTTTTTTAGTTAAACTTTGCTTTGCATATCAGGTATTTTTTTGATAAAATTGCCGTGTGCCATGTTTTTTTGAAAAAAAAACCATATTTTTTAGGATGATGAATTTATTTTTGAAATAAATGAATTAATGTTGGGTGGAGATCTCAGATTTCGTCAGTTTTTTTATTGTGACAAAAAAGGTAGAATAATAGTTATTAAATCCATTTCAGACTTAAATGAGCAAGGTAGATTTTCGGAGGAGAGGGCCAAACTCTACATTTGTGAAGTGGCTCTGGCCCTGGATTACTTGCACACCTCCTGTCAAATAGTGCACAGGGATATTAAACCGGAAAAGTATCTTTTTTCTTGTAGTCTTGACCCAAAATAATTTTTATTTGCAGTATTTTGTTGGATTCTGTTGGTCATGCACACATTACTGACTTTAACTTGGCTGTAAAGCTAGAGCCCCAAAGTCTAGCTACTTCTTTTTCTGGTTGGATTTTAGATTGGGTACAACAATTAATTTGGTCATGAAATTTTGCAGGTACCGATTGTACATGGCTCCCGAGGTTCTAAAAACATCGCTTGATCAGACCCCTGGTTATGACTTTAGGTGCGAAATTTTATTTTTTTAAAAGATTTCTGAATGACAGACCCCCAAGTGCACCCCCCCCCCTAAGTGCACCCCCCCTAAGTGCACCCCCCAAGTGCACCCCCCCCCCTAAGTGCACCCCCTCCCTAGGGGGGTGCACTTGGGGGGTGCACTTAGGGGGGGTGCACTTGGGTTTTTTTTTCATGTATTTTTTTATTGTTTTTATGTTATTGTCTTGCAGGGAAAGTCATAATTTTGAAATTTTTTGACTACCAAAACCACTTGGATAGTATCCAAACCACCTGAATAGTATCCAAACCACCTGGATAATACCCAAACCATCTGGATAGTAACTAAACCACTTAGATAGTCCGCAAACCACCTGGACAGTGTCTAAACCATTTGAATAGTGGTCATATCGTCCCGATCGGCTCTAACCACCTCATGGTACCTAAACCACCTGGATACTGCTCCAGCCATCTGGATGGTACCCCAAACCCTTTAGGGTACTAAAACTAACAGAATTGTATTTTTTATTATTGTTTTTATGTATTAATGTTTTTTCTTGTGAAGAACTTTTAAAATTTAAAAGGTTTTTCTATGATCCAACCTCAGTTCTACTGGATAATCCATGCCCCAACTAAACCAAGTGGTCGTCCACTTGGATCAAAATTTTTTTTTTACGATTTTCGAGTTAAATGACTGTTTAAGGGTATTATCCACTTATATTACCCAAACCAGCTTGATGTTATCCAACTCACCTGGATTTTACCGAATCATTTGAATATTGCTCACATCATACAGATGGGGTAACCACGTCATGGTTTCTAAATCACGGTCATTTTTAGTTATTTATCACATTTTTCTTGTTAAAGCTGGGCAAAAACTTTTTCTTTTAAGTTTTTCGCCGAAATTAACGACAATTAACAACAATTAACAATTAACAACAATTTCAGCGTATTATTTCAAAATTATTTAATCCCAAATTGTGCGACGTCAAAATGCTTATCATGACAGAACAAGTTTTATAAAAGTAAAAGTAGCGCATATGAAAAATTGCTGACTTCATCTTTTCTACATCCGTTCAAGACAAAAACATTAAAGATATACGAAATGACTGAAATGCACACCCCCAATTTTTTTGATCCAAGTGGACGACCACTTGGTTTAGTTGGGGCATGGATTATCCAGTAGAACTGAGGTTGGATCATAGAAAAACCTTTTAAATTTTAAAAGTTCTTCACAATAAAAAACATTAATACATAAAAACAATAATAAAAAATACAATTCTGTTAGTTTTAGTACCCTAAAGGGTTTGGGGTACCATCCAGATGGCTGGAGCAGTATCCAGGTGGTTTAGGTACCATGAGGTGGTTAGAGCCGATCGGGACGATATGACCACTATTCAAATGGTTTAGACACTGTCCAGGTGGTTTGCGGACTATCTAAGTGGTTTAGTTACTATCCAGATGGTTGGGTATTATCCAGGTGGTTTAGATACTATTCAGGTGGTTTGGATACTATTCAGGTGGTTTGGATACTATCCAAGTGGTTTTGGTAGTCAAAAAATTTCAAAATTATGACTTTCCCTGCAAGACAATAACATAAAAACAATAAAAAAATACATGAAAAAAAAACCCAAGTGCACCCCCCCCCAAGTGCACCCCCCCCCCCCTAAGTGCACCCCCTCCCTAGGGGGGTGCACTTAGGGGGGGGGTGCACTTGGGGGGTGCACTTAGGGGGGTGCACTTAGGGGGGGGGGGGTGCACTTGGGTTTTACGTTTCTGAATTTGTCATAATGGAAATAAGAAATAGAAATAGTTATTTCATTGGTTATCTCTAACCAGTATGCGGGCTGTAGCTCAGTGGTAGAGCGTCCGCTTAGCGTGCGGAATGTCGTGGGTTCAATTCCTACCTGCTCCAATCCCTTTTTTGACTTTTTGAAAAAGGACTAACATATACCGTATTTCATTTAATAACTCCCCATGGGGTTATTTTTCAACGTAAAAGTCCAAGTGCACACCCCCCCCCCCCTAAGTGCACCCCCTCCGAAGGGGGGGGTTGCATTTAGGGGGGGGGGTGCACTTAGGCACAGCCCCAAAAATCGTAAAGTGATTATGATTTTGAATTTTAAGGGGCAGTGTAGGGGTTGCACTTGGGTCATTTTTTTACATATTATTATTTTTATGTTAATGTCTTGAAGGCAAAGTCGTTATTTTTTACTTTTTTGGCTTGAGTTCAGAATACCAACCACCCCCCCCCGGCCCCACGAGGAGTGATCAGGTGGAGGAGATAACATCATATTCGTGTTTCTCGACCCCGATTTCATGAGAAAGCCGCGTGTTTTTTTGATTCTGAGAAAAAAAAATTCGAACCACAGGGGGTATCATGGTTTTGTAGTCGAAATTTGAAAAATTTAAATTTGCGCCCTTTGAATTTAAAAAGGAATAAGGGCGGTATCGGGAGGGGAAGGAAATAAAAGGGGCCCCTAAGGGGCGCAGGGGGCTGGGGTCTTGGATTTGAGATGCGCACACCCGCATACCTTAGACACAAATCACTCGAAAGTGACTCTGGACGCATGAAAAAAACATTCATACCAGAGTTTATTCATGCACTAGGCCGCACTTTTTAAAACTATGTTCAACATCTTCTTGTTAGTGGGCCCTGAGTCATTAGTGTCCTCTTTTTATTTAAAGATTGCTGCGCGCTCCACAACTCATTGATCGATGAGGGCTCACTAAACGCGGGGTAATGAGATTCTGAACTCAAGCCAAAACAACAACATAAAAATAATAAAAAAATATGTAAAAAGATGACCCAAGTGTAATCCCCCCCTAAGTGCACCCCCCCCCTCCTAAATGCACCGCCCCCCCCCCCCCCCCTTCGGAGGGGGTGCACTTAGGGGGGGGTTGCACTGGCAACCGGACATTTAGCATAATTTGTGAAATTTGTCCGCGGACAATTAGCATAATTTGTGAGATTTTCCGAGTTATCTATCGTTTTCACTTTCTTCTACAATGATTCAAAAAAATTCGAATTGCAATAAGCAGAAAATCAATTATCTATCTTGTAATAGTCCAAATCGAATAATTAGAAAACCAATTATCTATTATGTAACAGACACGGCGCGAGGCAAATAGACTTTCATTTTATTAAACTCAATAACAACGTCCTGACAATCCAAAACACCTATCCTTCCAACTCAATATCACTGTCATCACTTTCTTCTACGTCATCCAGGTCAGGGTGAAATCCATTCGCATACTAAAGCGCGTCTTGAATAGAACGGAGAAATGTCATCAATTGGTCACCACTGCGAGCTGCTTCTTCTGAGCTTTCTTCCCATTCCATCACTAATGCATGAACCCCGGATCCCCGGAACAGATACGTTTTGCGAAAATAGTCCATGAATGCTTAAACATATTGTCTAGACACAACCATCGTAATGATAAAGCAAAAACAAACCTGCAGCATGACTTTGATCCAATAATGTCGGGATCCTTTCACTGACCAGACTTGCAAAAGCCTCCACTAACTCAAGATTCCCATGTATCACATCTCGCTTAGGCAGATAGGCTAGCTTTGAGAAAAGGACGATCCAATCCATCAGATGCTCATTCTTGTAGAAATTCTCCATTCCATGATAGATAGATTATAATTAGCGAGAAATTACCCTTTGAATGACGTAACAGTAGACATTTTCCGCTAGGACTCGTTCCTTCTTGCTCGATTTGCTCCTTGGACAGAAAGCCGACCACTTCTTCGCTTTCAGAATCACTTGACATGGCAATTCAACTGAAATCTATAGTATTTATAAGTCAGAGAACAAAAACCGATCAAGAAAACGGTAAACATCATGTTGTGTCTGCCAACAAGTTTTAAAGCTATGCTAATTGTTCGCAGAAAAATTTCGAAATTATGCGAAATGTCAACGCACAAATTGCATACCGTATATTCTTTATTAATCCCCATGGGGGATTATTTTTCAACCCCTAAAAAATCGGAAAAAAGGAGGTCGATTTCAAGATTTTCGGTCAATCGACTAAGACCTGAAAAGTGGAATCAAGAGAGCTCGTGCTCATTAAGAAAACGCTAAAAACAAATTTGTGAAATGCTTGCTCTATGCAGTTGGTATACTGTCATTTTTCAACCCTTGAAACATCGAAAAAAATTGAAGTCAATATTAAGATTTTATGTTGCTCAACCAAAATCTGAAAAGTGTAATCAGGTAAACTCGTGGTAACTGAGATAACGTAAAAAACAGATTCGCAAAATTTTTGCTTTAGGCTGAGATATAAGGTCCATGGGGTGGGGAGTTCTTAAAGGGTGACGAGTGATTAGAGGAAATACGGTACAGTCGGCGCTCCCCATAATGGACCCGAAGCGTCCATTATAGAGAGCGTCCGTTATGTAGAGCGTCGATTCAGGTCGAAACATACTAACTCTAACTAAATCGGCCAATTTTTTTGTCCGTTATGGAGGGGGTCCGTTATGGAGAGCGTCGACTGTATATTCAGTTCTGAATATTTGTTTCCATTACTTTTCAAAGGGTAATGAAACGACCATAAAAAATTTGAAGCAGGCATTTGCCGGTCAATTTCCAAATTTTTCGGGCATCGTCCCTTTAAAATCGCTGACTTCGCTTAGGATTGGGGACGCAGAAGCAGTTCACTTAGAATTGCTTGCGTCCAAGCAGTAGTCGGAAACCGTAACCTTTGCTAAATAATTTAGAGATGCAGAGGTTTGAAAGGAATCGTCATTTTTTTTAATTTTGGTGTTCCTCTACTTTCTTTTATTCAACAAAGTTTGAAAGCTCATTAGATAGCCAAGATTCGAAAATACGGGCAATGCAAAAAAATTCAAAACATTGCGACAAAACTCTATAGAAAAACAGTATCATAAAATTTGCTGGTAAAAGTTTAGTAATTTGCTGATAGCATTCAGACTTTTGAGGGCATAATTTAATTTAAGCAGGGCTCCGAATCGTCCTTTTTAAAAAGATTTGTCCTTTTTTTGGCACCCCAAATCTTTGTTTATTTTTGAAAATTTAGTCAAAATCTTTTTTTTCGCTTCAAAATGGCAACAAGCACTGGATAAAATGACCCTTTTACTTCAAAACTAGTCAAAATGTCCTTTTTTACCCAAATGTCTTTTTTTTGAAATTTTTCATTCGGAGCCCTGAATTTAAGCCTAAATCGATTACAATTTTGACACACTATTTACTCCGATTCCAATATTTATGATCAAGCCATAAGATTTTTTCCGTCAAATTCGAAAATCAACCAACTACTTACTAGAATCGAAATTAACCTACTTTCTTATCACTATAAATATTTAACTATTTAATTAACGTGGTGCTTCCTTTGAAGGGTGGACTGGTGGTCTTTGGGTGTGTGCTTCTACGAGATGATTCGTGGAATTCGGCCTTTTGAGTTCCCACCTCAATTCTCTTCACTTCAGGTAAATTTTTAAAACCACCGATTTTCTGGATGGTAAAAATTTGTTAACACTGCTATTTGGCAGGTTCTCAAGCTAATGTCTGGATCCTACGGCCCTGTTCTGCCCGCAAACTGGTCCTCCGACTTGGTCTCCCTCCTCTGTGGCATGCTCAATTTTGATCTAAACAAGAGAATTTGCTCTTTTGATAGATTTTCTGCACATCACTATTTGGTAAGCTAATTATTTCTTGCACTAAAAATTTTGTAGCTAGGCAAGGCTAAAAAATCAGCACTACCACCAAAGTGCTTTTACCAATTCTGAAAAATATATATTATGAAGATTCTTATCACTAATTAATGTGCGGGCTGTAGCTCAGTGGTAGAGCGTCCGCTTAGCGTGCGGAATGTCGTGGGTTCAATTCCTACCTGCTCCATACCCATTTTTGTTGACTTTTTTTAAATTAAAAATGACCAATTTTTTGTTTTATTTGTAAGTTTTTTACTGAAAAAATTGGTTATCTTAACTTTGCCACAAATTTTCGTAAAAATTGTTTTTGAACGCAGCGGCATTTACGAAATTTGAATTGGCGAGGGACACTTTTTATCATTGAGACCAATTAAGTTTGAATGTGAATTATTTTTTATTTGCATTGCAAATTTAAATTTTTATGCCTTAGTCCAGCAATAATCAAATCTCGTATAAGTAGTTATGTTGCAGTGAAAGTAGCCGAAGTTGTCCGATCTGGCAATGTCAAGCAACGTTGGGCTCGACGACAGACCCCCAACACACACAAACACAACACACACAAACACAACACACACAAAGTGCTCGGAATCACATCTGTAGCCCTCGCTCGGAATCATGTCTAAGGTAAGTGAGTGCGCGCATCTTTAACCAACCAAGCCCCTGCGCCCACGAAGGTACGCAGGGGCTTGGTTGAGGGGTTGAGATGCCCACACCCACATACCTTAGACACCAATCACTCGGAGTAACTCTGGATGCATAAAAACAATATGCATACCAGAGTTTCTTAATGCGGTAGGCCCCAGCTAACAAAACTATGTTCAGATTCCATCTTTTTTGGTTTTTTTAAGATATATAGGTACCTTTTTTCAGTTTAATTACCTTGGGGACCAAGGCAACCTTTGGTAACCAACTTTTTTTGAAAACTTCACTTTTTAGTGCGGAAATTGTTAAGAAACAACTTTTGCATCGTTTCTGGCGTATAAAAATTACTTAGGAGACGTTTAACCCCTATTTACAGTTAACCAAAAAGGGCACCAAGTCGGCCAAAAATAAGCCCAACCAGCTACCCTTCAATTTTGAATACCAGGAAATAGCTGGTTTTACCTCCTTTTCCGAAATTTCTAAGTGACTTTTGTCTAATTTTTGCGCTGATTTTTTGCCTTTCTTGTAGCTCTTGAGTTTCTCTTCAAATATTGATCAGGCATTGAGCAGTTATACACAGCTGCGACATTTTCTTGAGCGGCTTTAAGTGGAAATGTGACAGGTCAGAAAATGGTGGTTTTGTAAGTTGGACGCTGGTTGTCCAAGTTTTTGCAGAAAGATTGCAGCACACGTACACTCATTAGAAAGAGAAAATTGCAGCGATCATTTTGACATATGACACTCATAAATGCGTCTTGCAAGAAATTTTCTGTATATTTGAAGAAGATGTCCTAGGATGACGTCATTTATAAAAGATTTAAACTGGATTTTGCTCGACTTTTTCTATCGGTCAGGAGAAAAGGACCGACACCAAAAGAACCGGCATGAAAAACTGTGCTAGAATAAACAAAAGTCACGAACGGCCTCTCTAGTGTTAAAGATTTGTACTTTATCTGTAATTTTAGAGGTTTTCGTGGCACCGTCGTTTTTTTTTGACTTTTTTCTACCCTAGATGTTATCTATTAATCGACTCCAAATTTAACGCCGAGCAATATGTTCTCAGGTGTCAACACCAATTTATCCTGAAAATTTTGGGTTATGGCCTTTTGCAGTTCAGTAATTATTTTTAACCTCTAAAAATGACCCCCTTTCTTTAAATGGATAGAAGTGGGCTGTTTTGATCGTACTTTCATACACATTTGAACTCATTCTACTCGGCTTGAGCAGCTCCACAAGATGGCTGTAAAAAATCTTTATATTATTGCAAAAGTTTTTCACTTTTAGACAATTTAAACCAAATTCACAAATTTGTATTGTTCTTTTTTTTAAATTTGCCATTTTACCCGAGGCCCTACCGTCCGGAAGAAACTGGATATCAGTTTCAGAATCTACACAAAAAACTGCATCTGATAGTATCAAACAGGTGCCCAATATCGAATGCAGCTTGGGGTATTTGGACTTCTGAAGTTGGTAACTCGGACGAACATGGAGTTAAAACCACAGGGGGGACCAGGGCAAATTTTTTTCAAAAAATTTCACGATCCAACTTAAAATTCTGACACCGTATTCGTGTTCAATTTGAATGTGAAACTACTCTTAAAATTAAAAACTCAGTATCAAATTTCAAATTTCTCCCAAGACAAAAAACGTTTGATTAAGCAAAAAAAGCATCATTTTGTCTCCAACTTTAGAGGTCCAGATACCCCGAGCTGTATTCGATATTAGGCACCTGTTTGATGCTATCAGATGCAGTTTTTCGTGTAGATTCTGAAACTGATATCCAGTTTCTTTCCGGGTGTAGGGCCTCGGGTAAAATGTCAAATTTTAAGAAAAAAAATATTTTTTGTGAGAACAACATTTGTGAATTTGGTTTAAATTGGCTAGAAGTCCAAAATTTTTGCACTAATATAGTGATTTTTTACAGCGATCTTGTAGAGCTGCTCAAGCCGAGTATAATGAGTCCATTCTCAATCAAAACTAATAATAAAAAGGAAAAAGTTTTCTGCCTTACACAGGAATCGAACCTGTGACCTTCTGTTTACTAGACAGACGCTCTGCCACTGAGCCAGTAAGGCACATGCTGGCAGACTGCTAAATATTATTATTATTTTAACTTATAAAAACCTTTTACTAGTGCAGCCACATGATTAAACATCACAATGCCTTGAAATTGCAAACAAACCAGAACTTTCAGGCCAATCGGATGAATATGGAGCACATTTTACAAAGAAAAATTACTCCAGTTTTTATTCCTAGAAGAGGCAAACTCAACTGCGATTTGGCTAGGATCACAAGTGAAAGGTCGAATTTACCTATACTTTTTTGCTCATCATCTGTACTTATACCTATTCAGACGTGCCACAAACTCAATGAGCCCTTTGCACGTCAGATTACAGCGTCGGCACAGCAAATTGCGCCACATGCAAGCTCAAAAACAAGATTCATCAGATGTGAACAGCAAAGGGTCCAAAACCACAC
Organism: Ditylenchus dipsaci; assembly: GCA_004194705.1. Taxonomy (NCBI): domain Eukaryota; kingdom Metazoa; phylum Nematoda; class Chromadorea; order Rhabditida; family Anguinidae; genus Ditylenchus; species Ditylenchus dipsaci. Next base: position 801,547 of record SADC01001318.1, on the reverse strand, counting down.
AGCCGAGTGGGGAGGAGTGTACTCAGGAGGCTTTAAATGAACTGGCCACCACCTTTACTGAATACAACCGCTTCAAAAATGAACAAACGGCTGGGGTGAGTTGATTTTATATAATTGACTGAAGTGGGCGAAATTTGTGATTGTAGAAAAACAACAATGGGCAGCGGAATGCAGAAACTCCTTCAGCCCAGTACTCATTTGCAGGTGGCAGGGATGTGACTTACTCTTTGTAATACAAATATACAACACTGCCACTCACTACTACTACCACTATTAATAAACTGTGCTTTATTTACATGCACTATTTACATCTACAAAACATGGCGTCAATATTTCACCGTCAAATCTTTATGAATCGCTTTTTCGACCTGAAATTTTTTTCGCCCATCAATCTATCATGGCGGATCAGGTAGCCGAGGAAAAAAATTTTAAAAATTTGTTAGCGAAAAATTTTAAATTGATTTCGATTTTTTTCGGAAATATTGGCTTTCTGGAGGGCAAAAGTTGGTTTTAGCTGGGTAAAAGTGAAGTTGGTCTGACGAAAATGGAACATCGTTAGAATCTCAGCTATCGATTGGTATATGATGTGTAGAACTGATTGTCAGCCAAAAAGCCTGTGGAAATTCCACCACAAACCAAATTGGGGCCAAAATGGGCCAAAATCAGGTATTGCGAAAAAGGGCTCGCTGAAATTGGCTGTTATGGGCTGATTTTCAAGTGTTTTCCAATAAAATCGACCAATGGGTAAATTTTATAAGAAATCGAATGGCGTATTCAGATTCGAAATAAGACAGAAATTTTTGAATTAACGGGCCACGTTGTTCGCCTTGTTTTTATGCATCCAGAGTCACTTTCGAGTGATTTGGGTCTAAGGTATGTGGGTGTGCGCATCTCAACCCCAAGCAACCAAGCCCCCTGCGCCCCCGAAGGGTTTTTTAGAGATGCGCGCACTCACTTACCTTAGACATGATTCCGAGCAAGACACTTGATCATATATGCATTAGAGACTCTTTTTGCCAAGCTCCAGTGACCAAAACATGGTAGGATACCCTAATATAAGATATTTCAGCTTAATACACAATATTTTACCTTGGGGACCAAGGCGATCGGTTAACCTTTGGTAACCAAATTTTTTTCAAAAATCGAACTTTTAAGTGCGGAAATTGTTCGGAAAGTACTTTTTTTATCGTTTTTAGCGTATAAGAATTACTTAAGAGGCGTTCGAACCCTGTTCACAGTCGACTAAAAAAGGGGCCCCCCAAGTGCACAAGTACCATTTTTTTGCTGAAAAAAATTTGGGACAAACGTTTTTAATTTTTACGACAAAAATGGGTAATACCGGCCTTTTGAAATTTCAATTTACCGCCAAAATGGGCCAAAATTCCTGAAAATGACTAAAATGGCCAAAAAGGGCCAAAGTGCCTAAAAAAGCAAAAATGGTCCAAAATGCCCGAAATGGTCAGAATGCCCAAAACGGGCCGAAATGGCTGAAAAATGCCGAAATGGGCCAGAATGACCGAAAATGCCCAAAATTGGTCAAAATGACCGAAAATAGGTCAAAATACTTTAAATGGGTCAAAGAATGCCTAAAATGCGTAAAAATGCCTATAATGGGTCAAAATGCGTGAACAGTGCTAAAATGCCGGAAAAGGTAGAACGGAACGCCTGAACAGAACCAAAATACCTTAGATGGGTCGAAATGCACCGAATGCCACAAAAAGAACAAGTGTCAAGGTGAAGTCATATAATTCCAGCTGCGAAGCAGCCTAGATGCAGTCCAACGCGCGGTAGCGCGTTTTATAACACCAGATTTTTGATTAATAATTTTTAAAATTTAACTTTGTTCCCTCGGCTAGACTTTACTTGCCCCCCCCCCCACGGCTGACCCACTTTCGAGGTGAATTTTTAAAAACCGATTGCATATTCGTGTTTCTCGACCCGGATTTTTACGGGAAATGATCATCAGATTCTGTGAAAGTAAAAAAAATTTTTTTTGGGATTTGCCTTGGTCCCCCAAGGTAAAATTTTCGAAAATTTTGAAAAAAAATTTTTTAAATTGGCACCTTTTGAATTTTAAAGGAATTAAGGGCTGTATTGGTAGGGGCAGGGAATAGAAGGGGCCACTAATCACACAGGGCCCACTAACAAGAAGATGTTGAACATAGTTTTGAACACTGGGGCCTACGCATAAATAAACTCTGGTATGCATGCTTTTTCATGCATCCAGAGTCACTTTCGAGTGATTTGTGTCTAAGGTATGTGGGTGTGCGCATCTCAACTCCAAGCCCCCAAGCCACCTGCGCCCCCGAAGGAGGCGCAGGGGGCACGAGAGTTAGAGATGCGCGCACTCACTTACCTTAGACATGATTCCGAGAAGTACTCTTGATCAAAAAATGCGTATAGTGTATCTTTTTGCCACAGCCCAGTTGAAAAACATGGTGAGGCAGTCGAAGAATACATATATTTACTTTTCTATTGTTCTGACATAAAAGTGGCCCTTTTATTCCCTTCCCCTCCCAATACAGCCCTTAATCCCTTTAAAATTCAAAAGGCGCCAATTTAAAAAATATTTTTTTTCAAAATTTTCTAAAATTTTATCTTGGGGACCAAGGCAAATCCCAAAAAAAAAAATTTTCACTTTCACAGAATCTGATGATCATTTCCCGTAAAAATCCGGGTCGAGAAACACGAATATGCAATCGGTTTTTAAAAATTCACCTCGAAAGTGGGTCAGCCGTGGGGGGGGCCAAGTAAAGTGTTACCGTTCCCTCTCTCGCTGAGATCCCTCCCTGGGTCCCTATCATTTACTGGGCCATGAGTTCCTAGTCCACATTAATTCCCTTCAACCCCAAACATGACTAAAGGCCCGTTTACAATGAGTATCGACCTGAGTGTCAACCCTGTTATTGTTTTAGGATAAGTACAGACTGTTTCAATAATTTCCAACACTTTTAAATGGTCATAACTTTTTTGGCACTTTTTTAGTCCGGGGGGGGGAGTGTACTGCACGTTTTTCACTTACTTGAAAATCATGTTTGAACGACTCCTAAGTAATTTTTGTATGCTTAAAAGGCATGATCTGTAATTTTGAAGGTTTTCGTGGCAACGTGATTTTTGCGACTTTTTTCCTACCGTACATGTCATATACCAAGCGAATACAAATGTAATGCTGAGCAATACGTTCTCGACATCAATTTTCGCATAAAGTTTTGAGTTATAGCCTATTATAGTGAAGCGATTTTTTTCTTGGTTGGTTAGAGATGCGCGCACTCGCTTACCGTATTTCTTCTAATTGCCGCCCCTAACTTCAAGTGGTCTGAAAATCCTGTTTTCATTTACTGCTTGAGCTGTCTAAAAAGTGCCTGCGATCGATTTTGAAAAATCCAACAGGCACTTTTTACACAGCTCAAACAGTAAATAAAAACACGAGTTTCGAACCACTTGAAGTTTAAAAAATTGCATGCTTCTAATTGCCGCCCCGGGCGGCAATTAGAGGAAATACGGTACCTTAGACATGATTCCGAGCAAGACTCTTGATCAAAAATGCATAAAGAGACTGTTTTTGCCCATCTCCAGTGACCAAAACGTAGTAGGATACCTTAATATAAGATATTTTACCTTGGGGGACCAAGGCAGTTGGCCAACCTTTGATAACCAATTTTTTTTTGAAAACTTAGGCGAATAAAAAAATTTATCCAATTTTCGCTAAACTTGCGCGTCGTTATCTCTCAGCCCCAGCAGCAAGCCAACCAAGTGAGGAAATATTCTCTGTAGCCCGAGATGTGTGCAACTATAGAAGGAGCAATCTTAGTCCGGAGAAAGCCGAAATGCTCATATTTCTGAATAAAGCTATCCTATCATCAATTACTGTTATTGAACATGCTTATTGTGATATGCTGTTATATTTAAAGCGCATACTGTTCAATAAAATTAGTTTGCTGTAGATATCTTGAGCTTTTGCGAATCTCGGCTTTTTGGCCGAGATCTCGGCCGAGATCTCGCTCTGTCACTCCCAAAAATCTCGGTCTCGGTCAAAATTTGGCCCTAAAAATCTCGGTCAAGGTCTCGCTCTGTCACTCCCGAAAATCTCGGTCTCGGTCAAAATTTGGCCCTAAAAATCTCGGTCAAGGTCTCGCTCTGTCACTCCCAAAAATCTCGGTCTCGGTCAAAATTTGGCCCTAAAAATCTCGGTCAAGGTCTCGCTCTGTCACTCCCGAAAATCTCGGTCTCGGTCAAAATTTGGCCCTAAAAATCTCGGTCAAGGTCTCGCTCTGTCACTCCCGAAAATCTCGGTCTCGGTCAAAATTTGGCCCTAAAAATCTCGGTCAAGGTCTCGCTCTGTCACTCCCAAAAATCTCGGTCTCGGTCAAAATTCGGCCCTAAAAATCTCGGTCAAGGTCTCGCTCTGTCACTCCCAAAAATCTCGGTCTCGGTCAAAATTGGCCCTAAAAATCTCGGTCAAGGTCTCGCTCGGTCCTCGATCTTCATCCCTAATTCAAACCCCTAAATATCTAATTTTTTAAAATTATTCAGCGGATTTTTATAGCTTTTAGAAAAAGCTAAAATCCGAGGCTGTATGCTAGTGCAAAAACATTAAAAAAATTTCAAGCAGAGCCCTGACAAAAGCGTCAAACCAAAAATTTAGTGCCAGAAACAGTTGTTTTTAACGAGTGTACCAAAAGTTCCCGGACGATTTTCAAATCTCCTTCTTTCACTAATTTTTTTATCATATCTATTTTCTTTTAATACCATATCGTGGCCCTGCCTTTCCTCTTTCAAATGGCATATTAAACTTAACTTGATTGTTTTAGATAAGTCACCATTTGGCACCAAACAGTTGTGAAATCATCTTAGGAAATTGACAAGCTTATTTATCACATCAGCTAATAAAAATTTAAATAAAATTTTAAGGGTTACAATAACTTCTTAAAACCATATTGTAGCTCAGCTCAAGAGCTATAAAAACCATGTTACAGAATGATTTTTAAAGATCTGAGTGTTAAGATATGGCTTTTGGAAAAAATCAGTTTCTTGAAAAAATGACCGAAATCCGAAAAGTTAGAAAAACTTGCATTTCAGTCATTTTTCAGGAAATTGATTTTTCCAAAAAGCCATATCTCAACATACAGATTTTCAAAAACACATTCTGTAACCTGGGTTTTGTAGCACTTGAGCTGCGCTACAATATGGTTCAAGAGGCTATAGTAACCTTTGAAACTTTATCTAAATTTTTGTCAGTTAAAGTGATAAATACGCAAGTGTTTGGTTCCAAAAGGTGACTTATTTAAAATAATCAAGCTAAGTTCAATATGTCATTTGAAAGAGGAGAGGCAGGGCTACAAAATGGTATTAAAAGAAAATCGATATGATTACAAAATTAGTGAAATAAGGGGATTTGAAAATCGTCTAGGAACTTTTGGTACACCCGTTAGCGCCAGAAATCATTTATTTGGAGGCAGAAACTAGTCATAGCCTGTGCAAAATGAACGGCATTCAACTGGCATCCATTTCAACTGGCAACCATTGGAACTTTTGATTAAAAATGGACAATTTTGACAGTAAAAGTTTTCCGAAAGTCACCCCTAACACCAAAATCTCTTCCTGAATCCGAATCCGTTGAGATCAGGTCCGAAAAATTTAAGGAAGCTGAGATATCTTTTAAAGTAGGGAAATGGCCCGAATTTTCTGTGGTCTACTCAAAATATCAATATCTCAGCTTCCTGAAATTTTTCGGACCTGATTTTAACGGATTCGTATTCAAGAAGAGATTTTGGTATTGGAGGTGACTTTCCGAAAACTTTTACTGTCAAAATTGTCGATTTTAACCAAAAGTTTCAATGGTTGCCAGTTGAAATGGATGCCCGTTGATATTTTACCGTGCAAAATATGTTAGGTGACGGTTTATTAGAGGTAATTTTTATTGAGCTAAACCGGATGAAGGTGGAGGTTTAGTAGGGGTGGCGGCTAATTGCTGTCATCATTTCATCCGAATTCAACTTAATTCATCGTAAACCACAGAATTTTACTTTTTTCAATGCATTATATCAAAACATTTCACAATTTATGTTTGGCAATCAAAATCCTTCTATTAGCTACAAAACTGTTCACAATCCTTTCATAACCCTTGGAATCACACTAAATGGATTAATGGAGTGCTGAAATTGAGGGAGCCAGCTGTTTGGAAGCATTCATTGGCCTCTTCAATCCTCTGCTCCTCTGCCAGTATTCGGCCTAGACTGTGCCAGCACTTTTGTTGCAGAGGATCTATGGCTATGACGTCTCTGAAATGGTCATTATAAAATGATTTTTTGTTGAAGTTGGAGCATTATACCTCATCATTTTCTCCGCCATTTTTAGGTTATGCTCCAAAATGTATAGTTTGCTTAGGAAGGTTAGAGAAGGAATGTGTGCTGGGAAGATTGAGAGAGCACCCAGAAAACAGCTCTTTGCTTCCACTTTTAACCTTTTGCTAAGTGCAGCATTAGTGTCCATGCATTTTTCGGCTCGAATCAGAAATAGACGGCCCTGAAATGCCACAGATATCATAGCAATACAATTTTGCTAATTTTTTTTTAACGAGGACAGACATTGAAAGGGTGGGTTAATTTTGACTAGAAAAAGGATTTCGCAAGCTTAAGTAAACTCTATTTTTCTTTTCAACCTCTTCATTTTTTTGCACAAATCAATATTACCATGAATCTACCCGACAAAACACACATCAGATCGTAATTTTGAAATAATTTTTTTTTCCGAAAAAATTTGCCTTGGTCCAATTCAGGGCGTCCTCGTAGGTTTGAAGACTGTTTCAGAACCTACGTTTTTATCGGTTATATAGTGGACATGATTATATACAGTCGAACCTCGATAAGCTGACACCCCAAGGGACCGAACTCAGGGTGTCGGGTTATCGAGGTGTCGGCTTATCGGGGGGTCGTTTTCCTTAAAGTGTCGAGTACCTGGCCAAATCAGGTGTCGACCAGGTGTCGGCTTATCGAGGGTGTCGGCTTATCGAGGTTCAACTGTACAGTTTCATACTCAAAATGACGATAGAAAGCAGGGCTACATCTTGAATATAAGGATGTATATGATTATGCCTGCGAAATTTGCGAAAAAACAAACTTCTCAAAAAACTGCGAAAACTTCCGAAAGCCTGGAAGTTTTTTTCGCGAATTTTTCTTTTTTCGCAAATTTCGCAGCCATAATTCTATACAACCTTTATTTTCAAAATGTAGCCCTGCTTTCTAATGTCATTTTGAGCAGAAAATCCTATATAATAATGTCCACTTGTACATAATAATGTCCAACGATAAAATCGTAAGTTGTGAAGCAGTTCCGAAAACTACCAGGATACCCCTGAATGGACCAAGGCGAATTGGTTCGAAATAAAAATTATATCGAAAATTTGATCTGATGTGTTTTTGCCGGGTGGTAATGTCGATTGGTTTGAAAAAATAAGGCAGTTAAAATGAAAATTAAATTAACTAAAGCTCGCGAAATCCCATTTTCTAGTCATCCTTCCCCCCCCCTAAAGTCTGTCCTCTTTTAAATTTTTGGACCATCTTTGAAATCTGAAATGTGACCTTGATTCTTTAATGAGAATTTTTTGCGAAAATTTGGTTTTCAGGAAAAGCTTTTTAGGCACGGTAGAAAAATAATAGAAAAAATTGCAAAAAAAAAAAAAAAAAAGATTAGAGTTTACTTGTTGCCTTACTGAGCCAAGGTAAAGTGCTTTTTTGAAAGTATTCTACCACAAGTTTTCTACTGGAGCTGGGCAAAAAAACCTCAAAATGCGTTTTTGATAAAAAAAAAAAAAGCATGGCTCAGATTCATCTGCCTAGTAAAGGCACCTGATCCTGAGACTCCAATCCCAGCACGGGAACTTGGGTTAACTGGCAACGAAACCGCCCAAACTGTAAAATGTAAACATCTATAATTTTTTCAACTTTTAGAATTTATCCAGATTTTTCCAATGCGTTGAATAAAAAGATATAACCATTTCTGAGATCGACTGCAAAAATTTCAAATTTCGGTCCCCCAAGCTGGTTTTTTGAGTGTTAACTGGTGTACCAAAAGTTCGGAACCGACTTTAGAGCTCGTTATTGAAAGTGAAAAAATATTATAAGAAAATTAAAAACGCAGGTTTTGTAGCTCTGTCCATCCTCTTTCGAACACTGTATGAAGTTTTAATGGAATATTTTCGAAAAGTGATAATTTGGCTCCAAACACACGTGAGGTCATTTTAAGAAGTTGACAAGCCTTTTCATCATTTTAAGTGATCAAATTTTTTTATTGAATTCAAACGTTACGGCAAAATCTTAACTTCATGTTGTAGCGCAGCTCAAGAAAATTGAGTGTTGAGATATGACCTTTTAAAAATAATCGATTTCTTGAAAAAATGACCAAAATCCACAAAGATTCGAAAACTTGGTTTTTGGTCATTTTTTCAAGAAATCGATTATTTTTAAAGGTCATATCTCAACACTCAATTTTTCTAAAAAAATTCTCTAACATGATTTTCGTAGCTCTTGAGCTGCGCTACAACATGAAGTTAAGATTTTGCCGTAACGTTTGAAATTCAATAAAAAATTTGATCACTTAAAATGATGAAAAGGCTTGTCAACTTCTTAAAATGACCTCACGTGTGTTTGGAGCCAAATTATCACTTTTCAAAAATATTCCATTAAAACTTCATACAGTATTCGAAAGAGGATGGACAGAGCTACAAAACCTGCGTTTTTAATTTTTCTTATAATATTTTTTTCACTTTCAATAACGAGCTCTAAAGTCGGTTCCGTACTTTTGGTACACCAGTTAGAACTTTTTTAAATAATTAGCTTTGGGGACCAAGGCACTCGAAATTCATATATTAGTCAAAAATGATTTTATAAAAAGCTGCTCAAAGTTTTTTTTATCCATCGAATAACACTCATAATTACTGCGAAAAATACTGTACAAGACCATTTGGATTGAAAAAAAATTACTTTCAAGTAGAGTGCCTGATGAGAATTGGGATATACACTGCACACCTCCTACACAAGCTTGGATGTCTGAGGCACGGTCGACTTCTAGGAAAAACTCTGCCAGCTCCACCCAAATATTTGCCTACAAAACCATTTTTAGCCGATTCTAACCTTCGTCTATTAGACCACCTGCACTCTAAAAGCTGAAAATGGAAGGCCAGGATTGCTAGAAGAGGAAATCATCATTGAGTCGGACACAGTGGAGGCTGCACCTCCATATTCCGACAGATTAGTGGTGGTTTGTCCAGCATGGAATTAGTTTCTGCAAGTTTGCAGATGAAAGGATATAAAAAATCGGGTCTACCTGCAATATCCAAATTGCTAGCCCCTAGAGAAGGTGTGACAGCCAGAGTGGTGGTGGAGATTCCCAAAGGAGCTGTAAACATTGGAGTCACAGGAACAAGTGCTTCTTTGCTGTTCATCTAAAAATTGCCGAAAAAATAGAGTATAAAAATTTGCAGCGTGACTTTTTGTTTAAACTACCTTGGTGGTCAGAGTAGACGGTTTTGCTCTGAGACTGTCTCCACTAAAGCCATTATGATGGCTGGCTTCTTCATCAAAGGTGCAATCTGCTGGAAGGGATACTTTTCGCCAGAAGGAGAGCAGACTTTTAGAGGTTTGCAGGGCTTCTTCTATTCTTCCTAAATATATGATGGTCGTACAGACATATCAAAAAACAGCTGCAGCTTGAGCCACTTGACTAGGGTTGTAGAATCGAAAGTTCGATTTCGAACATTGTTCGAAATGTTCGAGATTTTTTCGAACGTTCGACTTCGAACCGCACGGTTGTTCTAACATTTTCGAGCCCGAACCAAACGTTCGGTTCGAAATATACCAAACTTCGTGCCAAATACTTTCAAAGTTGGAAAGACCAAAAAAAAAGATCAAAACATGCACAGCATCATGAAACAGGTATTAAAAATGGGTTAGGCTTGTTTTGAAGTTGAAATTCGAAAAAAATCGAATCGTACCGAACGTTTAGGTAGCCTTGCTCTTCTACAGGGTGACACAAAAAAAACAGTCACACTTTTGAAAAATTGTTGTACGTAAGTTCTTGCCTGGCCGATTTCCAAAATTTTCAGAAATCTCCGCAGTGTATGATTTATTGATTCTAACCATAGTCAATCCAACGCTCGCTATATATTTTTGTGTTCTGCTAGTTGCTAGGTTTAAAAAGAGGTTGAAATGAAATGAGAATGAAAATAGAATTTTTCAAAATGTGACTTTTTTTCTGTGTTTCCCTTTAGTTTCTAACAGGTTGGTATACTCGATGATTACCTCAGCCATCAGCCTCAGCCGGTTGAGTTGGGAAAATTGTCCTCAGACTCAGCCGTCAGCCAGGTCAACAATTTTAACTCAGCCACAGCCTCAGCTGGCTGAGGTCTGAAAATTTCACCTCAGCCTCAGCCATCAGCCGGACCCAAAATTTCAACTCAGCACTCAGCCTCAGCCGGCTGACGGCTGAGGCTGACGGCTGGGTAAAACGTCGACTCGCTACAAATTGTGACTCGCTACTTCGACTCGCTACAATTGCAACTCGCTACTGCGACTCGCTATACTTGCGACTCGCTACTGCGACTCGCTACAACAGAAATGGGTTTGACTTTTTTGATATAATCTTTTTATCAATAAAGTCGACGCTCGATTTAAGGACAGCCTGGGACCGCCAAACCCTGTCCATGAATCGAGTGCGTCCTGTATCGAGCGTCCTTGAATCGAGCGTCGACTGTATATTACTTCAAAGGTTTTCTTGTTTTAAAGGTCCTGAGTTCGTACATGAATTATGAGGTACCATCTGGTTCACGAAGCGAAAAATTAAATTGAGTCACGGATTAAAAACAAATCGCCCTATCACACGTGAAATAGTGTAAATATCCAACCAAACCAAGTGGCCAAGCCAACCAAACTAATTTTTTTTACGTTTTTCATGTTCCAAAACCTGTTTTTATGGAATGATTCGGACATGCTAAAGACGGGTTGATAATAGTAAAATAAGGTTTTGTATGGTATTTTTTGAGTATTGGAAAATAATTGATTTTGCCAAAACTCGAAAAATACTTCACAAAACGTCATTTTGCCATTATCAGACCATCTTCAGCATGCCCGAATAAGTCCAGAATACTGGTTTTGGAACATGAAAAATGTAAAAAAAAATTTGATTCAAGTGGACGACCATTTGGTTTGGTTGGATATCCACCTGGACCAGGATACCTATCCCTGATTTTGAGGGTCGGGTGGGTGAGCTCGCAGTTTCGGTCCTATCAAACCCAATTCACCACACTATTTCACTATTTTTTTATTATGCTCAGTTTTTGCTCTATTGTGATCTTGGTGTTACAACAAAGTTCCACACAATAAATTTAGCCTTTACAAATTTTGAAAAATCGGCACCAGTAATGAATAGGTCAAAAAATCTCTTCGGAAACAATTTTTTGCTTAGAAACCCCTTTCTGTTGTAGCGAGTCACAGTAGCGAGTCGCATGTGTAGCGAGTCGCAGTATCGAGTCGCAATTGTAGCGAGTCGCCGGCTGTTCGACGGCTGAGTTAACCTCAGCCGGCTGAGTTCAACCTCAGCCGGCTGACCTAAATTTAACAATTTAACGATCTGACCTAAATTTAACAATTATCAAAAGCGTGGAAGGAAATTTCATCACTGAACTTTTTTTATCAACTAAACACTTTAAAATTATCAAAAAACAGTTAAAAATAAACAAAAAACGCCAAAAATTTATTAGTAAAATTTTCCTCAGCCGGCTGAGTTGGAAAAATTCCACCTCAGACTCAGCCGTCAGACAGGCCCAAAATTTTAAGTCAGCCATCAGCCACAGCCACCGCCTCAGCCGGCTGATGACTGAGTTAGAGTCAGCCGGCTAAAGTCAGCCGGCTGAGGACACCACCCTGGTTTCTAATGAGGTATCATTTAATGCAACATCTTTGCAAAATATATCTCAAAAAGGCTAAACTTAGAACAAATGTTGAACAAATGTTTACCATATTTAGCTTCTAGTTTGAGTCTTAGAACAAGTAATCCTAAAAAAGTCTTTTTTAGTCCAAAAACGAGCCAAAAAAGTTTTTTATACCGTAATGACTAGGAAAATCAAGTAGTGAATTGATGACTAGTTCCAAAGCACTTTTATAGTCTTTTTTGGCGGTGAACAGGAGTGCCATCAACATAACTGCAGAGGATTCTCTAGGTTGATGTCTAGTGAGTCCTGGCACCTCTCCTGCGCCATGTCCAGGTTTCTGACTGAAGCATAAACAATTTTTTAAGTTTCGATTTTGAAGTGGTAGTAAGCATACTTGCACGTTTTGGAAAATAAGGCGCCAGTGCCGGCGCCAGGCTTTTCAAAATTTCGGCGCCGGAGCCAGGGCGGCAGGGAAAAATAGGGCACCACCGCCGACATCGGCGCCAGGCTATTTTGAAATTTCGGCACCGGGCGCCATGGTATAATAAGGGGCCAGCTTCCGCGCCGGTATTTTGTCTGCAAAATGATTGTATAATAAAAAATGTATTATTTCATCTTAATAATACTTAATTTAGAAGAAAATTTTCACAAATTGAAAGGAATTTAAAAAAATTTCAAAAAAATATTCAAACAAAAATTTGAAAATTTTTGAAAAAGCAGCGCTTGTGTAAGTATTTTGATGAAGTCGGCTACTTTCCGGAAATCTTGGGCGTCGGGATGAAAAAAAAATTGGCGCCGACCTCGGGCGCCTGGCGCTCGGCGCCCGCGCAAGTATGGTAGTAAGCAGTAACCTAAACTGTATTCTAGACCACAGAAGAAATGGCCAGATCGTCGTGAGGGTCTAGCTCCAAAGCCTTCTCGTAACTTTGAATACTTTCTTGCATAAGCGATTTCTTGGTGGCGAAACATGTCTCGCTTTCTGCTTTCATGCTGGAAAAAATTATGGTTGTCATAATTAGGGTTGTCATACAGTTGACTAGATTTTTCAAACAATTTGAACTTTTTTCTTGTTTTATGGCATTGTTTTACTGGATTTTGAGTGTGTTACCTTAGCGCGCCCATCCCATCCTATTTCAAAAATTTTCAGGTGAAATTTAGCTGGCCGTGGAGACTTTTTTTCATGTAAACCGGCCATCCAATGTCCCGTCTAGAAGGATACCGTCCAGCTGACGCGGCGGAAGTCTGGGCTTACCGTTTGAATTTTTTTCATTTTATCAAAATTTCGACGCTACTATGATATACCCCCCCCCTCAAAATCGGACCTACTATGATATACCGTATAACCTCTATCAAACGGGCCCCTACAGGTAACGTTTTTCAAATTTTGCTTTGCTTTTTTAACCTCAATATTGTTTATTTTTCGAAACGGACGACCACTCTTTTTGTAGAGTTTGTGAAGCTCTACAAAATGAGTGTCGTCCGTTTCGAAAATAAACAATATTGAGGTTAAAAAAGCAAAGCAAATTTGAAAAACGTTAACTGTAGGGGTGCCCGTTTAATAGAGGTTATACGGTACCTCCCCCCCCTCCCAAAACCATGATTTTTCGGGGACGTCTAAAAACCAAATTTTTTACAATAATTTCACTACAAAAAAACTAGAAAAGCAATTTCTAAAGGGATGAAGGGTTGTATTGGGAGGGGAAGGCAATAATACAGGGGCCAATTTTTTAGCTGCTTTACCATGTTTTTCAACTCGGGCCGTGGCAAAAATAGACTTTATATGCATTTTATGATAAGCAGTACTTCTCGGAATTATGTCTAAGGTATGTGGGTGTGCGCATCTCAACTCCAAGCCCCCAAGCCCCCTGCGCCCCCGAAGGAAAAATTTTTCGGCGCTACTATGATATAAAAGGGATTTTAATAAGGACAAAGGGCTGTATTGGGAGGGGAAGGGACAAAACAGGGGCCACTTCTATAGAGCCTAGAAGTACCAAAGAGTATTAACACGTCAAATACCGGTTGTTACATCGGTAATTTATGTATTGCTTTTAATTTATGTATTGCTTTTAACGCCATCGGAAAGCCCAAGATTAGAGCTTCCCAACGGTATATCACACCGACAAAAGTAATTCGGAAATGTTGTACTACCAGCAAAAAGAATGATTTTCATCACTTTCTGTAAACGTAGTTTTTTGAATAAGAAAGCGATGGCGTTAAAAGCAATACAGTCGAGTCTCTATATAGCATCCACGCCAAAAGTTCGTTCCCACCTCGGGTCCGACACTTTTTTAGCTCAATTTCTAAAATATTTTGCCAAAACTAGAGTTGTAGAAATTCCGGAAATATAGAAAACCCGGAATATTCCCGGGAACATTGGGAATATTCCCGGGAATATTCCTAATATAGGGGAAAATACGGGAAACCAGGGAATATTCCCAATGTTCCCGTAAATATTCCCGGAAATATTCCCGGGAATATTCCCATTGTACAACCCTAGCCAAAACTGATTCGTCAGTCTAGTCGGAAATATCGCAGGGATTCCGATTTTGCCGATCGTTTCTCAGAAACATGGTAATTTTGCCATTTAGACCCGCAAACCTCTATATAGCATCGCCTTAAATCTCAAAAAGGTTAAATCTCAAAAAGGCGATGCTATATAGAGGTTTGCGGTCTAAATGGCAAAATTACCATGTTTCTGAGAAACGATCGGCAAAATCGGAATCCCTGCGATATTTCCGACTAGACTGACGAATCAGTTTTGGCAAAATACTTTAGAAATTGAGCTAAAAAAAGTGTCGGACCCGAGGTGGGAACGAACTTTTGGGTGGATGCTATATAGAGACTCGACTGTACATAAATTCACAGAAATCGTGAGAAAAATGAAAAATAACGATAGACCAAAAACCCGGAAAAACAAGTTTTCAAAAGTGGGCCGTTTCTCATATTTTTGGCGCTAATTTTGAAAAACTAACAACACAGGCGTGCTCAGCGTTAAATTCTGAGTCGAAATAAACCGATGTAACAACCGGTATTTGACGTGTTAATACTCTTTGGTACTTCTAGGCTCTAGGTACTACCATTTGAGTAACACTCCTCGGTAGCTCCACCTGGATAACGTCTATTGAATATCGTAACGGTAAATACCGGGTATTTACCCATTGGTCAACCCTACGAGCACCTCTATCGAGATTAAATTAATTTAGATCAAAAGTAAGGAAAAAATGTTTAAATTATTCCTCGTACGCTTGGATACCCTAAGCCTAAGTTGAAAAACAACAAGAGGATAATAAGTCAGAATATTAGAGTTCGGACTTGTGCGAGTGGAAATATGCAAATTGGGAGTTGTGTAAGGTAAAATACTCCAGTTGGGGCTCCTACCGAAAATGTGGACGAATTGACCGCCGTCCCAGAAGAGGCGATGAATTGTCTTTTTTAAGGGGACAATGAATTCACCATTTTTAACCATGGTGTTTGTTTGTATATCATAGTAGCGACAAATTTTTTGTATTCTATATGATGACTGGTAAAAAGCATAAAATTACCATATTTCTCAAAAATATTCATTGAACAATTGGCTCTATATGTGTTCGCGTGCCCCCCGAAAAATTTTGCTTTGGTCCCCCTATTGATTTTTCAAACAATTTTTTTAAATTTTTCCCCTAACCGGCTTAGGCAAGAGTAGGCCAGCGTATGTCAGAACGGACTCAAATGCGTTTTCCGAACTTTAAATAAGGTAAGAAAAACATGTTTAGGTCCGTCCTAACATACTCAGGCCTACATTGTACCTAAGCGCAAGCCCAAAAAGACTCTCAAACTTAACCATATCATTGATGACATGGCTGGTTAAGTGCCCGAATAGTTGATGAAAGAAGCATGTTAAAAAGAAAATAATTGATTTCATTAGCATTAGTATTATCAGTATTAGTATTTTTAGAAAAGAAATTACAATAATTTTTTAAAAAAATCAACAGGGGGACCAAGGCGAAATTTTTTCGGGGGCCCTGCAAACACATATAGAGCCGAACAATTTAACAAAAAGGGTATATTTTCTCATTTTGTTGTCGATTGCCATGATAGAATTTTTACAAATATATATTACCTTAGAGCAAAGGCATATAATAAATTGCATCTACCAGCCAGCCAAAAGTCCTGTGAACTTATTACTGCCTGAAATAGAAAAAAAGGCAGTAAATAATAGTGATTAAAATGATATATTTGCTTCCAACCTTGGTAGCTGATTCCAAAGCTTAATAACAAAATCGAAAACGAAATAAAATAGGAAGGTCTGGCCAGTAAGCCAGGGTTTTTTGAAGAAGTATTTACTTGTGTGTAAACCTTTGAAAAACCTTTTCCCTTCCGGCTGAAGAAAAACAGAACTGCAAAAAAAAATTTGGTTGCAGTATAGAATCCCCCCGCGCAGAGTGCTCGGATGGAAGAGATAACTTCATATTCGTGTTTCTCGACCCCGATTTCATGAGAATGCCGGCTATTTTTTGATTCTGAGAAAAAAAAATTTTCGAACCACCAGGGCCATGGTTTTTAAGCCAAAATTTCAAAAATTTAAATTGGCGCCTTTTGAATTTTAAAGGGATTAAGGCTGTATTGGGTGGGGTAGGGAATAGAAGGGGCCACTTTCATGGCAGAACGATAGAAAGTAAATATATGTATTCTTCGACTGCCTCACCATGTTTTTCAACTGGGCCACAAAAAGAGATTCTATACGCATTTTTTGATCAAGAGTACTTCTCGGAATCATGTCTAAGGTAAGTGAGTGCACGCATCTCTAACTCTCAAGCCCCCTGCGCTCCCGTAGGGGGCACAGGGGGCTTGGGGCTTGGAGTTAAGATGCGCACACCCACATACCTTAGACACAAATCACTCGAGAGTGACTCTGGATGCATGAAAAAGCATGCATACCAGAGTTTATTTATGCGGTAGGCCCCAGTATTCAAAACTATGTTCAACATCTTCTTGTTAGTGGGCCCGTGTGATTAGTGGCCCCTTCTATTCCCTGCCCCTACCAATACAGCCCTTAATTCCTTTAAAATTCAAAAGGTGCCAATTTAAATTTTTGAAATTTTGGCTAAAAAACCATGATACCCCCTGTGGTTCGAAAAAAAATTTTATTTTCTCAGAATCAAAAAAACAGCCGGCTTTCTCATGAAATCAGGGTCGAGAAACATGAATATGAAGTTATATCCTCCATCCGAGCACTCTGCGCGGGGGATTCTATACTCAAGCCGAAAATTTGGCTGCCATGCTATGATCTAAAGCAGGATGGTCATCATTTGAAACCTTGGCATTCCAACTTCAGCTTAAATCTCGGCAACTAAGCATCTACCGTATTCTCTCTAATAGGCCGACACCCTCTAATAACCGACACCCCCTACTTTGAGGGACCGTATCTCAGTCCGAAGAAAAAAATTACATCGCTGTTTATTGCGTTTTCTTAGTTCCCACGAGCTCTATCGATTCCGCTTTTTTGATTTTGGATTTTCACCCGAAAATGTCGAGTTTGACCCAAAATTTTCACGATTTTTGAAGGGTTGAAAAATAAACCGACATGTCGACCTATTAGAGAGAATACGGTATTTGGCATTTTCGATTTGAGATTCAGATTCCTAAGAAAATTTCCACTACAAGGAGACCTCAGAAAAAAAGTTTCCCCATGATTAGCTAGTTTTATAGAAAAAAAACTAGAAAAAACCAAGGCTAACTGGCCGTGAACCAACTCAAACAATCAGCTAAAAAAAGTTACCAGCATTTGCATCACCTAGTTGTTCGATTTGTAAGCGAGCAGCAAACTGTAGATTTAAAACAGTAAAATTTAAAAAATTAAATACAGTTGACGCTCTATATAAGATGCCACCCAAAAGTCCGACACTTATTTTAACCTCATTTTTGAAATGTTGTGCCAAATGTGATTTGTCAGTCTAGTCGAAAATATCGCAAGGATTCCTACTTTATCCGACCCTTTTCGGGTTTTTTGTTAATCAATTTTTTTGGCGGTATGATGATTCACAAAAATGCATCTTCACAAACTCACATTTTCACAAAACTGCATTTACACAAAATGAATTTGGAAAAAGACTGCATTTTCACAAACTGTATTTTGAAAAACACATTTTTTCCCAAAACTGCAAATTCACAAAGGACAATACTTTTTTCTCCGCCTAATTTACTCTTTTTTCTGACTAATTTTGATTCTCGACACGAAATCAACTATTTTTAATTTTTTGTGTGAAATTCAGGGGTGGGCAGAGACCAGATCGCTTAATACCCACTCCGGAATGGCCAAAAGGCAAAAATCATTGGTTTTTAAGTAGTAAACTTTTCGAGAAAAATCGATTGAGCGGATCAGATTTCCGGTCAGATCGGCTTAATCGCCAACAAGTCCACCCTGAACCACTAAAAACCACCATAAACCTGGAATTCTGAGCGATCAAGCCCATCGGACCCGAAATCTGATCCGTTAAATCGATTTTTCTCGAAAAGTTTACTCCCCCTTTAGTAAACCCCGAAAAACCAATAATTTTGGCCTTTTGGCCATTCCGGAGAGGGTATTAAGCGATCTGGTCTCTCCCCACCCCTCAATTTCACACAAAAAATTAAAAATGGTTGATTTCGTGTCGAGAATCAAAATTAGTCAGAAAAAAGAGTAAATTAGGCGGAAAAAGAAGTAAATTAGGCGGAGAAAAAAGTATTGTCCATTCACAACTACAATTGCACAAACTGCATTTTCACAAAGTCACATTTTCACAAACTGTAGTATCGAGGGTGGGTATTCTGGCTCAGGTATTAAAAAAAGGTCTGCACCCAGGTGGATTCAAACCAGCAACGTCTACATCTTCCTTGAAATAGCTCAGCATTCCATCCAGAGTGACCACACCAAATGGTCGACCACTTGGATCAAAAAAAAATTTACGTTTTCGGGTTTCAAACCAATTTTTCTTCACTAATTCAAGTATGCTGAAGATGGTTTGACAGTGGTGAAATCATGTTTTATGGAAAAAAATTCACAATTTTTTTTTGAAAATCGGGGGATAGCATGGTCCTTAATTTTCAATTTTACGTCGAATGGATTTTTGCCGTTTTTTTCATTTTCCTTTATTTTTTTCATTTTCAAGTTCTTCAAATTTCACAAAATTTACATGTTCTATTAAGCTGTCGAAAAATAAGGTAAAAATGGCAAAAGCCATTCGACGCAGTATCAAAAATTAAGGCACCAAGCTA
Organism: Ditylenchus dipsaci; assembly: GCA_004194705.1. Lineage (NCBI taxonomy): Eukaryota > Metazoa > Nematoda > Chromadorea > Rhabditida > Anguinidae > Ditylenchus > Ditylenchus dipsaci. The sequence goes on along the minus strand of SADC01001318.1, from coordinate 782,388 downwards.
TCCTATGATCTTCCGAAAAAATTTGGGGAAAAAAGTTATTTACAAAAAATCCAAAAAGTGCCAGATAACTGGAGTGCCGGATAAACGAGGTTTTACTGTATATTGTTTTGCCATTTTTACCCGCAACGCTCCATATAAGATAACTTCAAATCTTAAAAAAGGGTATCTTGTATAAAATGGCAAAACTATATATTAGGTTGTAACATAAGTTCCCAGCGTTTTATTTGACGGTATCTCCTGACACGAATGATTGCTGGCCTTGTGCCATGTTATTTACCAAAATGAAGCCCTGTATTTGCTCTTTCATACGCGCTATAATTTACCCTTGTGTGCTTTAATTTTTAATCAGTTATAGGCAATTGAAATGGATTGTCAAGTTGACAAAAATCACATTTTCGACACCTTCTCAAAAAAGCTCTTCTTGAGCTCGGATGGGAAGTGTTACTGCACCGCCATACTCTCCCGATCTGGCCCCTAGTGACTACTATCTTTTCCTCTGCCTTTCCAATGATTTGCGCGGAGTTACGTTCGAAAATAATGAGGAACTCGAAGATTGGCTTCAAGATTGGTTCGACTCTCGACCTGGTGACTTTTGGCGGAAGGGAATCGACAAATTGCCGGAAAAATGGAAGGAAGTGGTAAATAACGATGGAGACTACATTACTGAATGATATGCAACTGTTGATGTATGTTTCTTTTATGAAACACCAATAAAATTTGAAATTCCAAAAAAACGCTGGGAACTTATGTTACAACCTAATAATTTCTCAAAAGCGATCGGCAAAATCGGAATTCTTGCGATATTTCCGACTAGACTGACGAATCACATTTGGCAAAACATTTCAGAAATGAGGTTAAAAAAGTGTCGGACCCTAGGTGGAAACGAACTTTTCGGAAGTATCTTATAGAGAGCGTCGACTGTACATTCATATTATACCATATGTTGTAGGATATATTTCTCTTTTTGAGGGCCATTTTCTGGTCCGACACTTGGGCAATGTTGCAGGGTTTTTAGTGCGCGGACAAATCTGTTGTCACAATCAGTGCTAGACTGAATTGCAAGTGCATATATCTGGAGCGAGAAAATAAATTAGCTACTTTTTAAATTGTTGATTTAACCTGTCCTCCTGGGCGAAATCCATGGATCTCTCAAATATGGAGGCTAGTAAGTGGTATTGCCGCAGGTTGGACAGCACCTAAAAACATTATTTACTGGGCTTTTGCTGGGCTTTTTCCAAGTGTGGCCTATGTTCCGACTGACCAGAACAAGCAAGTTGTGAACCATTTTGAGATTATTGATAGACATGGTCTTCTCTCCAATAGACACTTCGGAATGCTGGTCGCCATTCTCTGACCTCATTCCTTCAGCGCGATTAATCCTCATTAACTGGGAGGCGATAATCTCGCTGATAAGAAGCAGAAGGATCACTTCTTCGAATCTGCGAAAAAATTGTAGAGAGAATTAAATTATGATTTCCAATTATTTAATGGCTGGTAAAATTAAAATCCTTTGAACCAGACTGACGGATCATTTCGGCAAATTTTTGTTTGTTTTGCATTAAGTTTGAAATGGGTGGTACGCTCAAGTGCCGTTATATAGAAATTAACTGGTTTTCAAAAACTAGGCACAAAAATTCTATCAAATAACAAGAGCTCTTATATCTTGCAACAAATAAACCGAAAAAAAATTCGAACAATTTGAACTTGTAGGAAAATTCCTCAGCTACAGCCCTGTATCAAAAAATTAGAAAATGTAGTCAAAAAAGGTGAAAAAATGCTTTCGAAGTGAGAAAGAGGCAAAAATGGGGTGCACATCACTGGTTGTTACATATGTAGTGGTGCGTAGTTAGTAGTGCCCATATTGTAGTTTTCAGGTCGTTCACATGGTGGTGAAATGCTAGATTTCAGTTGGTGTTCCCCAGGTGGTAGTACGCAGGATGGGGTACATCAGACCATTTTTTGATTTGCATCAGACTATCTGATAACATATATTAGTTGTTCGACTTGTTTTGACGAAATCTTCCCGCAGTTATTTTCGGTCAACTATGAATAGTGTTTAGACGTCTTCTGAGTAATTTTTACACGCTAAAAACGATGAAAAAGTTGTTTCCCAACAATTTCCATACTAAAAGGTTGGGGTTTCAAAAAAATTTTGGTTACTATAAGTCGACCAATTATCTTGGTCCCCAAGCTAAATAAACCAAAAATGGTACCTGGACATTCCTAAAAATACCGAAAAGATGGGATTTGAACATAGTTTTGTTAGCATGGGCCTACCGTATAAATAAACTCTGGTATGCATTTTTTTCATGCATCCAGAGTCACTTTCGAGTGATTTAAAACGGGGTACGATACCTTATACATGATTTTTTACCTTGGGGACCAAGGCAGTTGGTCAATCTTTAGTAACCATTTTTTTTTTTTGAAAAACTAACTTTTTAGTACGGAAATTGTTTGGAAACAACTTCTTTTATCGGTTTTAGCATATAAAAATTACTTAGAAAACGTTCGAACCCTATTCACAGTCCACCAAAAAAGGGCCCCCAAGTAAACAAGTTCCTAGAGTTATTTAACATATCTAAGATTCAGGTGGTTTTGACCGCAGGAAATGTTTTTTACGTAATTTAACCCAAAAGAGCCAAGACGATTTCCGAAATGTTCTAGATATTAAAGGCGAGATCAGGACTATTGGAGGGTAGATGAAGAAAATCGAGGGTAGATCAGGGCCATTGAGGATGGATCGGGACTATTGCGGGTGGATCAGTATCACTGAGGTCGGATTGAGACCATTGAGGATGGATCGAGATTCCAAAAAAGAACAGTATCGCCCGACAAAAAAACGAAAAAAGGGAAAATGTAGCCCGACAAAAAAACTAAAAAAGAGACAATCTCGCCCGACAAATACCAAAAAAGAAAATGTCGCGCGACAAATTCTTTTTAAAAGTGACAATGTCCGGGCGCCCATGAAACTTATTTTTGTATGTCGATGCGGAGGTTTGTATTTCAGAGGGTGAGTCATACACCAAAAGGAATCTGAGGATCTCCCCATTCCACAAAAAAAAATTTCCATTTTTTAAATACAGAATTTAGAAAACTGGAAGCAATTGTAAAAGAGCATGCCCATCACTGACAGGAATATCTTGAAAGGCGGGTACCGATGAAATTTAAACGATAATAAATTTCACACGATTTGGAAAAATTCGAGGAAAAACAGTATTTCAACAAGAATCGAACCGACGATCAACTTTCACACTACGCCGCTGTTTTACCACTAGGCCGCCAATGCTACTGAATAAAAAAAAGTGTTTTCGATTACTTATTATCCGTAAGGTACTCAACAAAAATTATTTCAAAATAATTCTCGTTTGAGTTGACCTGGTACCCGCCTTTCGAAATATTCCTATCGGCGGCGAGCATGTCTCTTTCAGTTTGGAACACGTTTTTCTAGTCAAACTTGAAGAGTTTCCAATTTCCCGCAAAAAGATTTTCAAAAAGCTAAAGTGAACGGTCTGAAAAGCCATGAGAGCCATTTGATGGGAATTAGTTCTGTCTGTTGTGGCCAAAAACAGTAATTCTTCAAATAATTTACAACCGAAATGGCAATCGATATTATTCTTCACTTGTTTCAGAAAAGTAAAAATATACTACCTAGACTGTGGGCGAAATAGTTGGTGTTTGAGCCAGTATAGAAGCTGAAATACGTATATTTTATTTTTATTTTTTCTAAGCTTTACCAGCCGACCTCAAGCTCTTGGACTTTGAGTTGATGGCTCGAGATGAAAGTCATAGCCACTCTCCAGCATTCCACGCATCAACACTTCCGCCAATTGTCGGCATAGTTTTTGTTGCACTTTGTCCACCATGGACTTGTCGCTCAACTCCTGCACAAAATCGGAAATTGAAGAACAATATTTATCGTAAATCTCAAAAATTTACAGTCATTATTCGTCTATACCACTCAATCTAAATTTTTAATGAAATTTTTGTAAAAAGCAGCAGATCTATGAGGCATCAGTGCTGGTCAAACCTAAAGCGCGTTATGGTTCAGGCTCCAGCTCCGATTTTTCACATTTTTAGAGTCCAGCTCAGAGCTTTAGCTAGAGCCAAAGTCTTGACCAGCACTGGCGGGCATACCCGTCCAAATCCCATCGACGATCACTAACACTTTTCCTGAGTGACAAATATGGGGCTCGTTCCAAAGCCATCTCTAGTAGCAAGCCTATTTTAAGATTTTTTGTTGAGTACCCAATTAAGGTTGTGGAGGTAGATGCTCCTCCTGAAAACGAAAAAGTATTAGCCGGTTGAAAAATTATAAAAACTGTACAGGGTGAAACAACTTTTTTTCACCTTTTTTTTTCGTGATAACTCGTTGTGATAGTAACCTTTTTAATACAACTACAGGGTGGGGCATCCTTGTCGAACTTTTTGTTTTGCTCATAACTTTTCAAATTTATTGTGTCTCGACGAGATCTTTTTTTTATTCGATAGAGGAGATCATGGGCAACCGAATGACACTTCATTTGTCATTTTTCATTCGTGTTTTCATGTTGTGCTGTCCTGCTAAACTTTTGTTTGTTTTTTAGCTGAAATGGAATACTCAATCGAGCAAAAAGCCTGGACAATCATCTGGTATGCAATGCATGGATCGCCGAAAAAAGTTCAAATCGAGTATCGAAAGAAGTACGGAAGACATGCAAGGACTCCAAGCAATGTTCGAATCTACGATTGGTGGGCCAAGTTCTTTGAAACCGGCAGCGTGAATAGAAGAAAGAAGATGATGCCAAAGTTTGCATTTTGTTTGTTTCTTTGTGGTTAGTGTTTTGTTTCGGATGGGTCCGAACAGAATCGACAGAAGAAGCAGTGCTAGCCAAGTTCCGTGAAGACGTCCAACTGACTCCTAATAAAGTGTCGAAGCAAGAAGGAATGCCGTCGCCAAGATCGATCCGAAGAATTCTGAAGGAAAATAAGTTCCATCCGTTCAAAATGATGCTCCGACAAAAGATCAAGGCAAATGTGCAGCAGAAAAAAATTGATCACGCAAGAGCACAACTTCAGCAGCAGGACAACAGCTTCTTCGATCGAATAATGTTCTCCGACGAGTCGCACTTTCATCTTCATGGATCGGTCAATCATCACAACTTTCGCTACTGGTCAGAAGTCAATCCTCACTGGTACAAGAAGCGCCTTTGCATTCTCCTCGTGTAATAGTTTGGGCAGCCGTCGGATCAAGAGGAACAGTCGGGTTGATCTTTATTGAAGAAAACGTACATCATGCGAATTACCTGGATCTTCTTCGCCGTCAATTCTTACCGATCGTGCAACAGTGGCCGAACAACGCAGCAGCTCAAATGATCCTCATGCAAGATGGTGCGCCGCCTCATTATCATCTGGACGTCTTCAATTGGCTCAACCGCAAGTTCCGAAACCGTTGGATGGGAAGAAGCTCAATCAATCGTCCTGCTCCGTATGCCTGGCCTCCGTATTCGCCTGATCTCACTCCGTGTGGCTTCTTTCTCTGGGGATGGATCAAGGACCAAGTCTACCGAACTCAGCCTGCCGATCTCGAAGAACTGAAGCAACGAATCGTCCGAGCGTTCGAAGAACTGCCGCCTGACATGGTCCAAAGAGCAGTGAACAGCTATGGTCGCCGCCTGCAACGATGCATTGAAGTCCAAGGCAGAAGTGTCGAACAAGAATATGGCAACATTGAAATAAAATTTGTTGGTTTTTGTTGTTGATTTTGTCTGTTGTTTTTTGATGTTTCGATAAATGTTAATATGCATGTTTGGTGTCATTCGATTGCCCATGATCTCCTCTATTGAATAAAAAAAGATCTCGTCGAGACACAATAAATTTGAAAAGTTATGAGCAAAACAAAAAGTTCGACAAGGATGCCCCACCCTGTATATATTAGTTGGAAAACCCTTGATTAACTTTTTTTTAAAAGAGTGGCTCTTTATCTCAAAAATAAGCGAATTTATGCCTAGTTTAAATGAGACCACCGAAAATCAACAAATTCATGCAACAAAAGCAACAAAATCCAACCACAATTTCAAATTTTCGGTCCCAAGATTTCAGCAGTTGGCGGCTCGGCACACTAGCATTTCTTTCCCTTTCTCTTCAAACACGACGAACAAATTTCACGTAGCTGTATCCGCTCTCTATTAGCCATCTGACGAATTTCGCCTTCTCTTGATCGGTATAAGACATCTAAAATCATGACATTTCGTCGATGAGTTAAACTAGGCATAACTTCGCTCATTTTTTGAGATAAAGAGCCACTCTTTTTCTTAAAAGAATAGAAAATCAATGGCTTTCCAAAGAATATATAGTTGTATTTAAAAGGTTGCAATCACAACGAGTTATGACGAAAACAACAAGTGAAAAAAGTTGTGTCACCCTGTATTTTACTTGGCTTGGAGTTGATGCTTTTTTGCAGTTCTGATATGTAGGAGATCGACAGTTCAACTAAATAATCAAATGGCATTGTATTTGAAAAAAAGTTTTCTTGTTGCCAACCTGATGTTTCAAAGCAACTCAATATCCGTTTCCTAGACAGGTCGTGGCTGTTGTGGACTGGCTTGGATTGTCGCTCTTTGTGGTTGATGTGTTCCAGAGAAAATCCTTTGATTGCGTAACCTATAATGGGTTGTTGTGTGAAATGTGTGCTTTAACAATTAGATTTTGATTTCGGAAAGGCATGGTTAGTCGAAAATTTCATTAGGTCGGCCTTGGGTAAATAACCAGCCAGGATGCAGACTGGCCAAATGTCGGCCAATGGACCCGATATTAAAGTCAAGTTTCGAAGCAGTGAACGGCGCTAGTAGCGATCACACCCCCCCCCCAAATCTGACCTTCCAAAAATCGCTGTAACTAACCTTTGAAACATCATGTTTAGGCTTAACGGGTGCGAGATAAGTTCCCGGCGGATTTTCAAAGCCTTATTTCTTATTAATGTTGCAATTATCTCTTTTCTTTAAATATCGTTTTGTAGCCCTGCATCTCCTCTTTCAAGTGGCATATTGTCTTTAGTTTAATTATTCTGGATAAGTCACCATTTGGCTCCAAACACCAGTCAGGTCATTTTGAGAAGTTGACCAGAGTTTTCATCACTTTAACTGGTAAAATGTTTTTTTGAATTTCGAGCGTGACGGCAACATCTTATCACCATGTTGTAGCGCAGCTCAAGAGCTATAAAAATCATGTTACAGGATGATTTTGAAATATTTGAGTGTTGAGATATGGCTTTTTGGAAAAAATCAATTTCTTGAAAAAATGACCAAAATCCGAAAAATTGGCAAAAACTTTCATTTTGGTCATTTTTTCAAGAAATTGATTTTTTCCAAAAAGCCATATCTCAACACTCAGATCTTTAAAAATCATTCTGTAACATGGTTTTTATAGCTCTTGAGCTGAGCTACAACATGGTGATAAGATTTTGCCGTCACGCTTGGAATTTAATAAAACATTTGACCAGTTAAAGTAATGAAAAAGCTGGTCAACTTCTCAAAATGACCTCACACCTCTGGAGCCAAATGGTGGCTTATCCAGAATAATCAAACTAAGGACAATATGCCATTTGAAAGAAGAGATGCAGGGCTACAAAATGATATTTCAAGAAAAGAGATAAGATTGCAACATTAATAAGAAATAAGGCTTTGAAAATCCGCCGGGAACTTATCTCGCACCCGTTAGTTCTCAGGATCGGGGGTAGGCCAGCGTACGGAAGTTGTGACTAATAAAAAGTTTACGTACTTTTTCTGGGGCCTGGGACATATATTTGGGTACTCTTTACTTAAAGGACCATACTTGATGATGACAAGGTTATTATTATAAGGTTATTCACTACTACTCAGGGGGCCAATGATGGGCAATGTGGCTCTGGCTTTGAGACGACCCTAAAATTTCTATGGCCTTTTTATACCACGAACCCTGCACCAACATTGTACGAGGCTTGCAGAAAAATAGTGCAGTTGACTAATTTTCACTAGACGGCTCATCTCTCTAGCCAATCAACCATTCGACAACCCTATATAGACCATTAAAATAGGTCGAGTAAATTCTAAGTCATTTTTTAGAAGTGGCTAATATAGCTGCTAAAGATAAGTTTCGCAATATTTTCGGTCATGATTACGGTTGAACTTTTTGGTTGGCCATTTATAAAATTGAGATGATTCTAGTGACAATTTTTGAATAAAAACTAGTTCTGTGGGCTGGGTGCTATTTTATAAAGCGATGTTTCAGTGCTTACTTTCCGCAGCCAACTTCAATGACCTGAATTAATAAATACATAAATTATTCCCGAATAAAATTAGGACTGTTTTACCTGAGAGTGATGAATTGCGTTCTCGCTGCATCAATTTTGCTTTTCTCAATATCCTGCAAGAGAAAATATTTCAGCTAGCACTCAGCTACTGCGACAAAAAAAACCTGCAAAGCTTCGGCGTATTCCGCACAAAAGAAGTGCAATTTGGCCAAAAGTATGTAGGCTTCCATGACAATGGTAGTTTCTTCTTTGTTGATTGTGGCTGCATTCTAAAACAGCCTTTTTGCAAAAAAAAACATAATGAAGTACGGCATTCACAATCGAATTAGTACATTTCATCGAATCAGCGTGTTGTAACCACTATTTATGGTTCTTCACTCCCAAAATCCGCACAAAACATGTTTTTAAAAAAATGGGGTATGGGCGTTATTTATCTTTTGTAAAAATTCTTTTCACTATGAATGAATGGTCTACCACCCCGTCAAAACAGGTTTTCTGTGGGATTCTCAAAGTCGAAATCCACTCCGAAAACCACTCAATCACTTGGTATGCCGTACTCTAGCCAAAATATTTCTAAAAGAAATCAGCTCACTTGCAATAGGTTTTCTGAATCTAAAAGTTTTTTTTAGTACTCGCAATGTAAGCAGCAACTTTTTACCTCTCAAAAAGTCATAGTAGTGCTTTTGGGGTGTGCAATTTTCTGAAGTCACGATAAATAACAAATGCATGACTGCTATCAAATAAATATTCACCTCTTTCTTTTTTCTAAAAATCCTTCCAAATACAGCTCTCCTTCTATTAAACTTGTAAGATGGTCTTAATTTTTTCATTGAATCCAGTCTGTATAAGTATATCCCCAAATACCTATTCCGCCATTTTTTGATCTTATTGATGGCAATAGCTCAGTCAACCGGCTAAATTTTTTCCTCGGTTTGCTGCAAAAAATTTTAGAAATACATACGCCCAATTGCATTCGCCCCTGGCCTTATCGATTTCAGCTTCCAGCCGGCTACCTTTCAGCTTGATGTTCATTCAAAGTTCTTCAGTGTCAAACAATCATAGTTAATTCGAAACATGTTGACAAATCGGATCGAAACGCAGACTTGAACTTGTATCCAAACTAATCCAACCTCATTCGATAAATTGGTTTTTTGAAAAAATCAATTATAACGTCAACAAAAAATTGACTAAAATTTAAACGTGCATATTTGCCGTGCTATTTCCTATTATATTTTACGAAATTCTGAGCTGAAGTGGTCGAAAATAGTTATCTCTTTATGGATATAATCTAGAGTTGTGAAATTTCCTGGAGAATTGTAAATCGGATGAATTGTAAATAGTCCACGGTTCACAACATCTACATATAGTATTTTTGTCGATTTCTGGGTAACGCTCCAAATGTATGTCACCAACTTTAACCCACTTTTTGTTATTCTATCGTACCGTTCTTGACGTTTCTAAGGGTAAACCACGGCGTAGAGTTCAGAAAACTCATCAGAATTGACGTGTGATCATGAAAATTTTGAGTTTTACCACAAAAGTTGGAAAAAGCAGGCACGGGGGCGTCATCAAATCTAAGATAATACGAATTTGAAAAAGCGCATTTTGTTTCGGTCACAGTTTCGAATCTCAATGGCAGCAAACATTATTATTTTTAACTGATAATCGAGTTAATGCGTCCTGGTAGTGGTACCGTGACAGGGGTATCCATCTCCTATATAGTATTAGAGCTGTTTTGTCTGTGGACAATTGACGTTTTTGATTTTTTTGAGGTGTTTTTGTTTGATTTTTCGGTCAATTTTTTTTTTAAATTGAAGCTTGGAATCTCAGGAGTCGAATGGTAATTTTAGATTTTGGTTCTGAAAAATTTTTTGGTTTCAATTTTTGGGTTTTAGCGAGCAAATTGGTGATTTTTTGCTTCAAGAGTCAAAATCTCGAAGCTAAGTGGGTTATGCGGCCAAGGCGCGCGGTGCATTTTGTAGCCCTGAATCTCAGCTTTCTTTTAAAAAAAAGATCGTCGAGAAACGACGACTTTAAATAGGGGATCTGTACTCGAGTATGGAGGTGGTCATTTGAAGGGAGTTTGGATTTGGGCCTTTTTGAATTTTTTGTTTTTGTCTTGAGAGGAAACAAGTGTCAAGTGACATGGATATAGATGGCACTATAAATTTATTAAGTAAACAGGTTTCGGAATGTTAATGTAAATTTGAATAGGAATTTGTCTTTATACGAATTTAAGAAAAAAAATTCTATTTCGAGCTATAGCTTTTCGTGACCTCATTAATTTTTCGTTCATCATTTTGAGCAGTTGTGTATTTTGTGAATCTAGGCATTCGGATTAGGCTAAATTTTTTTGGATAAAACTTTTTTAAGCATGTTATGTATTTTGCATTACATTTTAATGGCCAAGTTTGAGTCATGCTCCAGTCTGACTGCTTCGACAATGGTAAATAATAGTATTAGAACTGTTTGTCTGTGGAAAATTGACGTTTTTGTTTTTTCGGAGTGTTTTTGTTTGGTTTTTTGGTCAATTTTTTTTTAAATTGAAGCTGAGAATCTCAGGAGTAGAATGAGTGTTTTGGATTTTGTTTTTGAGATTTTTTTTAGTTTTAATTTTTGGTTTTAGTAAGCAAATTGTCCTTTTTTTTGTTCAAGAGTCGAAATCTCAAAGTTATTATTAGCCGATTTTGTGTGTGCCACTCTTAAAATGTAGCTCAAAATCTCAGCTTTCTTTAAAAAAAAAGATCGGCAAAAAATGAGGACCGGAACCCGGGGATCTTGACGCTTTTAGGGAGGTGGTCATTCCGAGGGAATTTAAAAATTGGCCTTTTTGGGACTTTTGAATTTTTCTTTTTTTGTCTCGAGAGGAAAGTCGTATAATACTGTTTTGAGATGTTTTTCATTCAAATTTTTGTCTGTAGGGTTTTCAAGAAAGCAAGTAGGTAGCAAAGTGAGTGGGTGAACAAGAAAATTAGGTAGCCTTGCCAGTTGAGTAGGCAGGCAAGGAATACCAAGTGTGGGTGAGTATGCCAAGAAAGTGAGTACGGGAGGGGGGAGGGGTAACAGGAGAGTTGGTAAGGGTACCTAGAAAGAGAGTAGGGGAACCTGGAGAGTTAGTAGGGGTGCTGGAGAGTAAGTAGGGGTACCTGGAGAATGGATAGGGGTACCTGGAGAGTAGATAGGGGTACCTGGAGAGTAAGTAGGGGTACCTGGAGGGGGAGTAGGGGTATTTGGAGAGTTAGTAAGAGTACCTGAAGAGTCGATAGGGGCACCTGGAGAGTTAGCAGGAGTACTTGGAGAGTTAGTAGGGGTGACTAAAAGATACTGACACGGGAACGACACGACCGCCCCGTCACGTATCAAAGAACGTCATATACCAAAAGATAGCTCTCTCCGATCTGGAGAGAGGGAGTAACCAGAGGGAGTAAGGGTATTAAGGAGGGAGTAAGAGTACCTGGAGAGAGAGTGAGGGTGCTGGAGAGTAAGTAAGGGTACCTGGAGAGGAGTAAGCGTATCTGGAGAGGGAGTAAGGGTACTGGAGAGGGAGTAAGAGTACCTGGAAAGGGAGTGAGGGTACCTGGAGAGTAAGTAATACCAGGAGAGGGGATAAGCGAGTCAGGGGAGTGGGTAGGTGCAAGGAGACATGCAGGAGACGTGGTATTTTCTTTTGTTTTTATATTTTCCTTTGTTTTTAAAATTTTGAATATTTAATTTTGCTAAGGTGAGGGTACCTGAACAGTTGATAGCGGCACCTGGAGAGTAGGTGGGGGTACCTGAAGAGTTGGTGAGGGTACCAGTAATTTGAGGTAGCGTGCCAGGACAGTGAGCAGGCGTACCAGGTGAGTGAGACAGGACAGTGGATAGGCGAGCCAGGGGAATGGGTCAGAGTACCATGAGAGTAGGTAGGAATAATTTAATCTTTTTTTTGTTTTTTTAACATTACAATTTGTTTAATTTAGGATTTCCGGATGTTTTGGATCTAGATTTTTTAGGATTTTTTTAGCTAATTCTTGATTGACTGTTAGTTGATTATTTTTAAAGTGTTTTTTAATTTCATTTTTTGTGCTTTAACAGAGGCGAGGTTGTCCGCCGGTAGGCGAGCCCCCGATCCAGAAGAGTGAGTAAGCGTGCTAGGAGAGTGAGACGGCATGCCAAAATAGTTATAAGCGAGTGAGTAGGCGGGTGTGCCAGATGAATATAGCAGTATGTTTGATGAGCCGATTTTGTTATTTAATTTTGAGCCGATTTATGTGGATAGTAGTTTTTGCTGATTATATGAATACGAGAAGTATTAAGTGTTAAAAGTTTAATTTTTCGAGTTGAAAAGAGTTATAGAGATGCGGTGCATCAAGCAGCGTGACCGCGAGCGTAGGGCCCGGCGCAGCCGGGCCCACGCGAGCTAGTATAAATGTACCAAGGTAGTGGTACCGAAAACAGAATTATCCGGGTGATAATACCCAGATGGTGGTGTCCGGGTAGTGATACCCAGATGTGGTTACCCAGATAGTGGTACCCAGATAGTAGTACCCAAGTGTTATTACCCTGATGCTGTTACCCAGATGAAGGTACCCAGGGGATAGTACCCAGATAGTGGTACTTTTATGGTATTACCCAGATGGTAATGTGCAGGTAGTGGTACCCAGGTGTTCATTACCTGATTGTGATACCCAGATGGTAGTACGTAGTAATGTTACTCAGATGGTGGTGCCGAGGAAATTGTGCCCAGGTGGTAGCACCCAGATGATGGTACTCAGATGGTGGTTTTTAGATAGATATGCACTTAGTTGATACATTCAGATAAAGGTATCCAGATGATATAAGGTATCTAAATATAGTAACTCAGGTAAAGCTAACCCGTTGGAGGCACGCCAATAAATGTGCCTACATCGTACCAACTCTATATTGTTAGAAAACTGGAGGTACCCACATGATGGCTTTTACATGATAGATGAAAGAATTCCTGGTTGAGATACTTGGGTAGTGATAGCCGTATAAGAGTACCGAAATGAAGATACCCAGATGGTGGTATCCAGCCTGAGTTATCCAAGATGCGATACCCAGTCAGTGAAGCCTGAGCAAGCAATTTTCGCCTCATCACCGCCCACGCCCGGGCGGTGCGTGGTGCATTAGGGGCAATGAAGTTCAATAATTTAATTATTTTTAAAAATTTGGAATGTCGAAAGTGGGATGGAAGTACAACTATTGCAGCACTACCCAAATGGGCTTGAGTTCACAATCCACCCCCACGGAGAGTGGTTAAATAGATTAGATAACCTCATATTCGTGTTTTTCGACCCCGATATCATGAGAAAGCCGGCTGTTTTTTTCTTGATTGAGTTTTCTTTAAAGCATAGAGGACCCTCAGGGGTATCATGGTTTTTTATTCAAGATTTCAAAAATTCAAATTGAAGCTTTTTGAAGGGCTGTATAGGGAGGAGGAAAGAATAAAAGGGGTCACCAATCACATAGGGCCCACTAACAAGAAGATGTTGAACAAATTTTTGTGTACTGGGGAACTCTTTCAACTCTGGTATGCATGCTTTTTCATGCATCACTTTCCAGTGATTAATTTCTAAGGTACGTGGGTGTGCGCATCTCAACTCCAAGCTCCAGCCCCTACGCCCCCAAAGGGGGATGCGCGCACTCACTTACGTGGGACATGATTCCGAGAAGTACTCTTGATTGAGAAACGCATATAGGGTTTTTTTTTGCGACGGCCCAGTTGAAAACATTGTTAGACAGTCAAAGTATAGAAACATCTACTTTGATAACGCTCTGCGGCGCTACTGGGGTATACCCCCCCCTCCCAAATGGTGTACAAACACCTTATATCGACTCAAAATTGCCTCAGAAGTTCAAAAAAGGCATTATTTTATAGTTCTGGTAAAAAATCGAGTTTTTGAATAAACTCTGGTATGCATGCTTTTACATGCATCCAGAGTCACTTTCGAGTGATTTGTGTCTAAGGTATGTGGGTGTGCGCATCTCAATCCCAAGCAACCAAAACCCTGCGGGTTTAATTGGTTAGAGATGCGCGCACTCACTTAAATTAGATATTATTTGACATAATAATAAGACTCTCAATCGAGAATACATTTAGAGGTACTTTTTGCCAAGTCCCATGTTGAAAAACAGAGTAAAACAGTCATATGGTCGAGATTTCAAAATCCCCAAACTCGAATTTTTATCGAGCAGAACTCAAAAATAATGATTTTTTTGACTCTTGAGGCAATTTTGAGTCGATATAGGGTGTTTGGGAACACTTTTATAAAAAATTCCGTTTGGGGAGGGGGTATACTTCGCTAGGGTCCGTTCTGCCATGAAAGCGGCCCCCATTATTTCTTCCCTCTCCCAATACAGGCCTTATTTTCTTTAAAATTCATGAGACGCCAATTCAAATTTCTGAAATTTCGAAATTAAAAAACCGTGTTAGCTACTGGTGGCCCCCTGCGGTTCGAAAATTTTTTTTTCTCGAAATCAAAAAAACATCTGGCATTCTTATAAAATCGTGGTCGAAAAAGACGTATATGAGGTTATCTCCTCCATCTGACAACTCCCCGTGGGGGATTGTGGGCTGACTAAGATGATGGTACACAGATAGCGGTTACACAGTGATATTATTCGGACAAAGAAATTCACGTCGTGCCACCCAGATAAGGGTTTCGAGATCGGGATACACACAGGACCGCAGTTTGGTGGGGCGGGGTTGTCATAAAGGGAATTATCCTCCTCCCTTTCTAGGCAGTCGTAGGCCGACCAAAGGGGCAAAAAAAGTCAAACCAGCCCTTTCCCTGTTCTTTGAAAACACATTACCCTCCCCCCCCCCCTTGACCAAAACATCAGGCAAATTACCACCTTTAAGACAACCCCTCCTCGCACCCCGGTCTCTCTCTTTGAGAACGTTCTCAAGGTTGCTGCCCTGGGTACACATAGAAGTAGAATGTAAGTATAAGTACGCAGGTGGAGGTACCCATGTGGTGGTTCTCAGGTAAAGGTACTCAGGTGGTGATACTGAAATAGTGTTACTGAGACGGAAGTGCCTACATGTTGGTCCTTAGATAGAAGTACTCATGTGCTGATATCCAGATAAGGATACACACATGTGGTTACCTCTATGGACGTATGTAGCTGTTGGTACCCGTATGATGGTGCTCAGATAAGCGCTGATGAAGTATTAAAAAAAGGTTCAGGCAGGTGGTGCCCTGATAAGGCACCCCAGATGGTGCTACCCAGATAATTTTACTCATATGAAGGTTCATAGATAAAGGAACCCAGGTGATAGTTTTTATTGTTTCAAACTATGTTCAAGGCGCCAGATGGCGCCTGTTCGTCTAGTCTGATTTTATTAACCAATAATTGACGACATTTTGCCGTAAAATGGAAAAAAACTGGATAGGCAAATGAATACTGCTTCGAAAATTTCAAATCAAAGTGTAAAAATCATCGTATTCGTTGTGAGACGGAGTTTTTTCTCGTAAATTGCTTTGTCAATATTTTCCCGATTTATCATTATCGACGAACACTCTTTTCGAAACTGACATTCACGACGAAGCAGGTTGAATGATTTTACGGGAACTCTCTGGTGAATTCTCCAAAATATTCTCTGTGCAATTTCTCGTTTCACAACCGCTCATATAATCCAAGCATCCAAAACTTTTGCGTGAAAGATTGTTAATCACATGGAGATCGAAAGTCGGTAGCATTGAGGCTTTTAACATTTTCTGTTTGGCAAAATGATTTTATCTATGGTCAAGTTCGGTTCTACCCTTATTCTTCAACCTACAGTTCTCGACCGGTAAATTCTCGACCAACAAATTCTTCAGCCGGTAAATTCTTCAACCGGTAAATTCTTTTGACCGAAAAACGCAAGCAAATGCTACATTTTGAGGGACACTTATACTGGAAAAGCAATTCGAAACGTTATTCAATCGGTCAAACGAGAACGTTCTGGAAATTCTTTTCTTTATTATGCCGGGGCGAATGTTGAAGAAGAATCTGGATGTCATGGAACTGCTAGTGTTTTTGAACAGCAAGCAAAGGTGCTTTAGTCAAAATCATATAAAGTTAACGAAATTATCGTCATATTCAATTGGAGAAGCCACCAGTTCCACAGAATTTAACAGATTTGGTCGCTCCAGAAAGCTTCCAGCAAAGATACCAGGAAGTTATTTTGAAGCATGATGGTTACGACAAGGTTTTGTTTAATTCTGTTAATTTTTCTAAAAAATGCAATTCACTTATACAGAATGAAAATCGACACCTTGTTTTTGCAACTGAGGAAAGTCTTAATGTGCTGAGAGATACACAAAAGATACGTAGCAGAAAAAGGGGATTTGCACATCAAGTAACAATGATTTCTGCTCTAGCCTTTGTCCGTATAGAAGATTTGCCAGCAGCATTTGAGGTAAGTTACCTATTTTATTTTTACGTAAGGGGTTTCGGCTGCACATATAATCAAGCTCGGTGATTTCTCAAAAATTTCCATCCTGATCTTCATTTGATCTGCATTATAGCGATCCGCTTGGCGTGCTTTATTTTTTTATTTCTAACTCATCTTTACTATTTTCAAGATTGTATACGAAACAATTGATGATGCTCTAGAAAGCGTTGTTCTTTCGGTAGAAAAACGTACTTTAGCAGATTGAGGTGTGATGGAACCAGCGTTTTCAAAAGTCAAGGTCAAGTTCAAGGTCAAGGTAAAACTTGACTTTAAAACTTCAAGGTCGTTTTTCTCGATTTTTCGTAAGGAAAATGGGTCTGAATTTTTTTTCATATCCCCTAAAGTCAAGATTTGCGCTGAACAAAACCTATTTTCAGAATAACGATATAATTTTTGTACGATGAGATATAGCCTAAAGTCAAGGTGAAATCACCTTGATTTCAGCGAGAGTCAAGGTCAAGGTAAAATCAAGGTGATTTCACCTTGACTTTAGGCTATATCTCATCGTACAAAAATCATATCGTTATTCTGAAAAGTAGGTTTTGTTCAGCGCAAAATCTTGACTTTAGGAAAAAGGAAAAAAAATTCAGACCCACTTTCCTTACGAAAAATCGAGAAAAACGACCTTGAAGTTTTAAAGTCAAGTTTTACCTTGACCTTGACTTTTGAAAACACTGGATGGAACAAGAGGTAATGCCCGTTATTCACCAGAAAAATGGAATGTTCACGAGCTTGTGAAGAAAAACGAGCCAAGAACAAATAATGGTAAATGTTGGCCAACTTCAAGCATTTTTATATTCCATGATTTGTAGGAATTGAAGCTTACAATAGCCAAATTGCAAACAGTGCAGTCAAAAGTCATCCAACAGTGTGGGCGCACATTCGAATTATCAAAGAAGAGATGACTTTAGCAAAACAAAAAGTGATCGAATGGATTGGAGGTTCACGACCAATCAGAAGAAGGTCAATCTACAGAAAAATTGATGTAACTCTAATTACTGTTGTTAACCGCTACAGCCAAATGGGACTAATTGAATTTCTACGTTCTATAGAACTTCTATCGCAAATGCTATTCGTTTGATCTAGTTTTTACATGTTTCGTCTTAAATAAACGTTATTTGTCAACTTGATTCGATGTGGAAATGAATTCAGATGACATTCTCTTTTCTACTTTTTGTTATAATGCCTGCAACATTTGAGTCAATTTTTAATAAGCAACAAAAAAGGGTGGTACTTTCTTTTAGCGTCAAAAGACGCTTTTCTAGCGTCAAAATACTTTTTTCTAGCGTCAAAATTTTTCTAGCGTCAAAATTTTTCTAGCGTCAAAATACGTTTTTCTAGCGTCAAAATACGCCATTCTAGCGTCAAAATACGCTATTCTAGCGTCAAAAGCCAGACCCTTTCATCTGCCATCAAAATGAATTTTGCCGTGAAAATGCTTTTCTGCCGTGTAATAGCTTTTTCTGCCATAAAAATACTTCTTTCTACCTTCAAAACTTCCACTGTCAAATATGTGGTCGTTATTTCCTGTTTATTTCTTTTCATTCTACTCAATCCCTATTCCACATCTTCAAAATTATACTCTACGCCACATGATTCAGACCAGACAACTTTTATTCCAAATACACACTCCAAGAACAAAGCGATAACAATGAAAACAAAACATATGGACATAGCACATCCCCCTCTTCACAGCAGGCCAAACAGTATAGTTAAACAGATAAAGAAGAAGGCAGTGAAGATTAAGACAAGCTACCTCGTGTAATTGATTAGTCTCCATCCGCCATGAGCACATCTGGTTTGTAGGACAGTCCAGTGATCGCTCTCATAAAGACTTCATAGGCCCACCCGCTCTCATTAGAGACCAGTGCCACATAAGAGATGAAAAACTTCCCTGTCACATTTGGAGAATCCATGCATACATAATTTATAAAAAGGGCAAATGTTACCATAAGCGGGTATCCCAACCAATTCACCTTGTATGTAGCATCTATTTGTATCGAGACCGAGTTTCGCTGTAGCTGTTGGATAAGTTTCGCTGTAGGTGTTGAAATTAAGAATGAACACCCGTGAAACACATAGAAACAAGAAATGGCATATGAGAACACAATTTGACGCTAGAATAGCGTATTTTGACGCTAGAAAAACGTATTTTGACGCTAGAAAAATTTTGACGCTAGAAAAAAGTATTTTGGCGCTAGAAAAGCGTCTTTTGACGCTAGAAAAAAGTATTACTCAACAAAAAACTAGAAACCCCAGTCAAAAATTTCTTCTGTATGAATATTCTAAACCTGGCAATTTGATACGTCGTAATCTTAGCTTCTTCTGACTATAATAAGCAAAGCTGCTTTGACTTTTGAGTATGCCAAGCAAGATAGGATCAAAAATGGCTTGAAAGTCAGATAAAAAGGATCGAAGAACAACCCAGTTGAAGAACAGCTGGTTGAAAAACTAACCGGTTGAAGAACTTACCGGTTAAAGAATTTACCGGTTGAAGAATTTACCGGTTGAAGAATTTACCGGTCGAGAACACGCGTTTGAAGAATAATGGTAGAGCCTCAAGTTCCTTTTCCCAGAATTTATAATTTCATTAATTCAAAAAAAACAAAAAGCTAAGACTAGTCGGCTAAATATGAGTATAGGCACCGCACTCGATATGAGTATAACCACCCCCACTCAATATGAGTATAACCACCCCACTAAAGTCTAATGGCTTGTTCACGTTGTTAGAGTTAGAGTTCGGGATTTTGGTTACGTGAACACCTCTGATCCTAACTTTAACTCTAACTCGAACTCAAACTCTAACTCTAACTCGAGGGTGTTCATGTACCTAGAGTTAGAGTTAGAGTTCGAGGTTGGATTTGAAGGTTTTCATGCATATAACTTGGATTTTATTTCAGTAAACCTCCTAAAAACTAACTTTCAGTGGCTTTAGACGGCTTTGGAGTGAGATTCTGAGCTATCTAAGCTATATACATGAACATTTTCAAGCTCGACCTCTAACTCTAACTCGATGTACGTGAACACCATCGAGTTAGAGTTAGAGTTTGAGTTCGGGTTTTGAGTACATGAACACCTCTTACCCGAACTCTAACTCTAACTCGAACTCTAACTCGAACTCTAACTCTAACAACGTGAACAAGCCATAATATAACCCCCTCATGTGACCTCACGATTGAAAGCTGAAGACGTTAGCTACACGATGGTGTAAAAATTTCTTAGTTTAGTACACAAAATGTTTCTATTTTGATTAAAATAACCTCGAATCACTTCGAACATTTTCTAGAACTGATTAGAAATGATTTAAGGTTATTTTTTTTTATCAAAATAGAAACATTTCTGTGTACTAAAGTAATAAATTTTTACACCATCGTGTAGCTAACATCCTCAGCTTTCAATCGTGAGGTCACATGAGGGGGTTACATTCAGTGTTGTAAATCTTAGAATTGCGGCACCGGCACCAGCTCACGGCACCGACCCCAAAAATTTCGGCACCGGCACCGGTTCACGCACCGATCGTGAAAATTCAGGCACCGGCACCAGCTCACGGCACCGACTCTCAAAATTTCGGCACCGGCACCAGCTCACCGCACCGGTGCGGTGCCGTGAGCGACCGGTGCCGGAGCCGCACCGGTGCCACTCACAACACTGGTTACATTAGACTTGAGTGGGGTGGTTATACTCATATCGAGTGGGGTGCCTATACTCATATTGCTCCGACTAGACCACCATCTGAGAGCTTTCGACTTCCAGCCTTCTTCTCAGTCGGCCTATTATTCTTTAGTTGCGTGTAGTTCTGAGTTCAGCCAAAATAAATGAAAAATTTATATTAAAAATTAAGGCTATCTCAATATCGTCTATTTGCTGTTTGTAAAGCTATGAACTGCAATTTCCAGGTAGGCGTCTCCATTTACTACCCATTTTCCCTCTCATTAATTTATTTTCTTCAGTTTTCCGATATAGTTGGCGGGGTCTACAAGAATGGGAATGCCCTTTTCATGCCAGATGGAACAAGTTGCTTAAGCCCGATTGGAAATAAGTTGAAGATGTTCATGCTAAAAGAGTTAGTTTTTTTTATTATTGTGCCTTTCCCACTTTTAACAACTATTTTCAAGGAATTATTCGAAAACGCTGGCTGTTGAATCAACTTCCAATATCACACATGTCGCTATCAACAACTCCGGAGCGCATGGACTGGTTTTCAATGAGCGTATGCAAAAGTTTTTTTGCACCTTCTTAATTTTTTTACTTTTTCAGTTGGTCAGTGTCTGCTAATAAATATACCTGGCGAAATATTGCTGCACAGCTGCTTTGTGAAACGTGGGAATAGCGTGAAATGTGCCGAATTCTCTCCGGATGGAAGGTAAATAAGTGTTATTGAGCAAGGCGATTCGTAGAGTATTGTGAAAATCAGGATTTTCTCTCAGTTCTTTGGGGTTTGGGCAATAGCTTGCGCTGTAGGTTTTGGTACCAGTGCCTGAAACTCAGACAGACTTAAGAAAAACTCGTGTTTTCGATAATAAAAGACCAGTATCAGCTTTTATCTATACTGCGAAAACTGCAAAATGTGAAGAAAAATTAACGTTGTTAAACCTGGCAGAATTTTTCACGCATCTAAAAAAAATTTGACTAGTCGACGTTTTTAAACAATTACCCTCCACACTTTTAGGTCAGTAGCCTTTGTGTGGGTGGCCGCGTTCAAATATTTTCTGTGGCCAATTTCGTTGAAGCTCATTTCCAGCCGATGGTTCAAATCAGTTATAGAAGGCTTACTTCGGATTCATTGAATTCTTTGAATTGGTCTAGTGATGGTCAGGTTCTGGTCTGTGGAGGTTAGCTTTCTTGCTTTCTAAAAATATACACCTTAAAATTAAATTCATTCAGGCGAAGATCGGGTGGTTCGTGTATTCTCGTCTCAACGCCAGTTTGCGAACATGTCTTGTGTCACAATGTCTCACAGATATCCTCTTGTCAGCACTTATTTTTATGGAGGTGGATATGACGTAAGTGACGTTGAAGTGATCCGTAGTTGGTTATACAGTCGACTCTCGATTTAATACACACCCAAAAAGTTCGTTCCCGCCTAGGGTCCCACACTTTTTTAAACTCACTTTTCGACATTTTTTACTTATTCTGTTTTGACAGTCTGGTTCCAAATATCGCAAGAATTCCGATTTTGCCTATCGTTTATCATAATCATAAAATATTTACGTCTAAAAAAGCAAAACCTCGATCTAACATACACTTCTTTTGGATTTAGGCGTATGTTAAATCGAGGTTTTGCTTTTTTAGACGTAAATATTTTATGATTATGATAAACGATAGGCAAAATCGGAATCCTTGCGATGTTTGGGACCAGACTGTCAAAACAGAATAAGTAAAAAATGTCGAAAAGTGAGTTAAAAAAAGTGTCGGACCCTAGGCGGGAACGAACTTTTTGGGTGTATGTTAAATCGAGAGTCGACTGTACCTCGTTTTAGGTGCTCTCTATTGACAGAAATGGCGGCGCTGCAATGTGGAGAGGGTCGCTGATGCCAAATGAGTTGATTTTGCGTCGGAAAGAGCATCCCAAAACACTCATTCAACCCGCTTTATGTTATTCAAAAACTAATAGGTGGGGATTAATTTCTAATGTAACATAATTTTTTATGTTTTAGATGCAAATTGTTGGATCATGCTGGCTCTTCTGGTGTCTTGGTGACCGCGACCTGTTTAAACAAGCGAACCAATTTACTGGTGGTGGCATTCTCCAATGGAGTCTTCGTAATCTGCGATCTTCCCGATTTCTCAGTTGTTCAAAACTTTCGGTTAAAATTTCTTTCCACTGCACATTATCAGACATTACTCGTCTATGCATTTATAGTGCCAGTCAATTACGCATCAATACTATCAGTTTGAATTCTACTGGGGATTGGATAGTGATGGGCTGCGGACGAGGTATGGATGCTCAGCTGGTTGTTTGGGAATGGAAAAGCGAGACCTATATCTTGAAGCAACAATCTCACAGTCAAGTTATCACTTCAGTCAGCTATGTAAGTTTTTCCGCCTTTAGACCAATTCGTGTAATGATCGTATTTCATAATTCAGTCTCCGGATGGATCTCTTTTAGTAAGTTGTGTCATACAATCACTCCAATCTTTGTTGATATTTTAAATTATTCAGGTTACCGGCGGGGAAGATGGAAAGGTAATAATTATTTTCCTTGCTCTAAGTACGTGGAAGTATTTTGAGTTCTTTAGGTCAAGATATGGAGCTACCAAAACTCTTTTTGTATAGTCACCTTCACTGAGCACAGTTCTGGAGTCTCGGATGTTTGCTTCACTCAGAATGGAAAAGTAATTCTGTCGGCTTCGCTGGAAGGTTCAGTACGTGCCCATGATATCAAACGGTTGGGTTTGCTTATTTACTGATTTGATATTTACCATTTACTGCTCAGATACCGAAATTTCCGCACATTAGTGAGTTTGTTGGAATTTTTCATGTTGATTCGAGGGTTTCCAAATTTCAGGTCGCTCCTAAGCAAACTCAGCTCAATTGTCTGTGTTCGGATAGCTCTGGTGAACTCGTCATGGCTGCTTCTAAAGAGGAATTTCAAATGTATGTTTTTGGACGTTGTTAACTTGATGTATTTTATATTGTGTAGATACGTATGGAGCTTAGATACCGGAAATTTGTTAGGTTAGTTACTTTTAGAAGACAGGTATAGGGCGGCCCAAAAAACCTGAAATTTTTCAAATTAACACTGTTTTATTTAAAGCTTTTGAATTTTTCATTCCTAACATCATGTAGCAGTGTTTGATAGCTTGTTTGAACGCCAAGATCAAGCGCTACGAGCTAGTACAAAAACCTTTGGAAAATTACAGCAAAAATTTGAATAATTGTATCAGAATTTGTTGTTCGAATTTAGACATTTAAAGCATCTTAATTGAGAACGTTACAGCCATCAAAATTTTGCGTGTCGCATTTATTTATTGTTTTTTTCATCGTGCTCTCTTATTTTTTCATTGAATTTGGTGTAACAAGGATGGACGGTTGCAGTCTTAGGTCATATGGTCAGCTTCAAGGCAAGCAACATATGGGAAGCGACCACTTAGTGGGTTAGACCTGTGCAGCAAGCCGCGTTAATCTCATGCTACGAGAGCTAGACTTAAGAGTACGGCAGAATGAGAAGACTCGGTACCGGTCTCACAACCATCATTTAAACATCCTTGCTTGCACCAAAAAATCTTTATTTCAGACGGTGCGCGGAAGCCCTTGACAAAAATTTTCATTTTTTACACGTTTTTTGGGCCACCCTGTACAGTAGCGGACAAATAAACCGGACAAGCTTTTGAAATTCATAAAAGCAATAATTTAAGGCAATGGCTATATGTTCCTGGAAGTTGTTCTTTAACATTTTGTAGAGAAATTCATTGGCTACATTTTTAGTGCAAATAACCCACATTTTGCTCTGCCGCGAAACAAATATTCCTATGTGATTTGATCGGACATCACTTTTTGGCCGGACAAGAAAATCCGGACAAGTGCTAAAGTAAAGACAATAATTCGTAAGCCCTGTTCCTTAGCTACAATTTTTTTGGATTATTGAGCAAAAAGTTATGACTACCAACAAAAAGGTATCCATTTCTAGTCAAAATTAAGGAAAATGACTGTTTAGTCACATAAATAATAGCTTTTCTCAAAAAAATGTTGATGAAAAGATAACATTTAATGCACCATTCAAAAGCTCTTTAATTTTTCTACAAAATGACATGTCGATTTTTTTTAAAGAAAAGTACAGGGCTGAGATACAGACGGTTGAAGTTAAAAAAAATGAAAAACCCCTCTTTTCAAGTCAAAGAGCTTTCGAATGGTGCATTAAATGTTATCTTTTCATCAACATTTTTTTGAGAAAAGCTATTATTTATGTGACTAAACAGTCATTTTCCTTAATTTTGACTAGAAATGGATACCTTTTTGTTGGTAGTCATAACTTTTTGCCCTATAATCCAAAAAAAAGTTTGACCTACCAAATTGTAGCTAAGGAACAGGGCTTACAAATAAAACCAGAAAAAGCATATGCTAAGAAGTATTTTAAATTATTGTCTTTACTTTAGCATTTGTCCGGATTTTTTTGTCCGGCTAAAAAGTGATGTCCGATCAAATCACATAGGAATATTTGTTTCGCGGCAGAGCAAAATGTGGGTTATTTGCACTAAAAATGTAGCCAATGAGTTGCTCTATAAATGTTAAAGAACAACTTCCAGGAACATATAGCTACTTGCCTTAAATTACTGCTTTATGAATTTCAAAAGCTCGTCCGGTTTTTTTGTCCGCTACTGTAAAGCTCTCTGGATTGAATGGTACAATAACTTCGGTTTTTAGAGGTTCTATCTGGGCACTCCGATCTTGTTTCCAGCATTTCGTGCTTTGGGTCATCATTGGCTTCGACTTCTCTAGACAAAACTCTGCGGATATGGAATGTGGTCGAGAACACTGGTGAATCAGTGCAGCTTATGAACGAAGGACTGGATGTAAAATACAGGTTTGGTCCCGATATTTACCGATTTTGTTCCATTTGTAAAATTTTAGCCCATGTGGCCATATCATAGCAGTTCTCTGTTACGACTCGTGCATCAGCCTGTTTCAAGCGGGATCAGCTTCGGAGATAGGGTTGATTGAGACTAAATTGGACATCGATGCGGGAAGGGAATCACGTGACCGGATAAAAAAGTCATCCTCGGAAAAGAACAAGTAAGTTTTACTCAGTTTGGTGATTTCTGACTTTAACCGATTTGCAGGTCCTTCACATGCCTCGCCTTCTCTTCAGACAGTCAAATATTGCTTGCTGGTGGTCAGTCGAATACGTTTTGTCTCTACAGTGTCAAGAATCGCCTCCTCCTCAAAATTTTCAAGCTCACCGTAAATGTCAGCCTTGATGGGGTTATGGTGGGTGTATATTGTATTGGTTCCGCATTTATAAATTTTAATCTTTTTAGCTAGACGTCGACTTTCGGAAATTCTCTGATTTTGGGAATATGAATTTGCTAGACTGCTCCGATAGCGATGAAGGGGACACACAAACAAATCGAGGGTTGAAGTTGCCTGGCACAAGGCACAGTGATCTTTCAGAGAGAAATGCCAAACCTACAGTACGGATAAATAAATTGCCTTTAGTCCTACAGGTATTAGATCGTCTGAAGTTTCACATCTTGAGTTAAAAGTACTGAAATTTAGGAAGAAATTTTGCCGTCGTTTCGACAGAGGAGTTTCGATCTACACGTTGGATGCACGTCGTCGTTTCGATCCGTTTAAGGTAAGGTTTTTTTTTTGTTCATTTATCTTTTAAATTATCACTTTTCAGCTTGAAAGTGGAATAACGCCGAAGCAGGTGAACATATGCTTGCGTGGATTGGACTACACTAAAGCGCTATGTTTGGCTCTTCACCTGAATGATACATTGCTCATACGAAAAGTCGTAGAAACCATTCCATCTGCTCAACGTATTTATTGCTTTTTATTTTCACCAGTAAACTTTCATAAAAAGTGATTTTCAGTCAGATTCGTCGTGAAGAGTCTTGAAATTACTTATGCGGAAAGCTGCTAAAATGGGTGGCCTCGTTAGATTCTAGCACTCTGACAAAGCATTTTCAATTCTATCAGATGCTGATTCGTGAGCTTCTTGTCGAAGATGGTGCTGAATTCAAGAATGCGCTTCAGGCTAATTTACCAGCTATTGTTTCCATTCAGCAAACCTTGAACAGTCAGTGCAATCTGTTATCAAAACTGTGGGTTATCTTTTTACACTTCAACCATTTATTTTAACTGTCAATCTCATCGATGGATTTTAGATGTAGCAATAACAGGCATTCAAGTCAGTCTTATTTTTAACTAATTTTTACTAAATCTTTGCAAGTTTTCAGTTCAATATCTGCTGGAAATGAGGAAAATGAATGCGGAAAAACAGAATCTGACTAGAGTTTAGAGATCACTATACCATTGATCACTGTTGTTGTTGATTTGAAGCTATAATGAAGTTGTTAAAGTTGTGGTCTTGTATGAAGTTTCATTGGGCTGCAGACATTTCGCCCCTGCGGAAAATTGCACCACTAGGTCATTTCACCCCCTGGGGCAAAAAACTACTGCATAATTTATTTTTCACATTATTTTGTGCTCTTCAAAAATGCTGTAGCTATTTTTTGTTTAGGCTTAGGCACGTTAGGCGGGCCCAAAATGTCTTATGCACTTTTTCCGGAATCTGGGACTGATGTGTACTTCTTACTGTAGTTTTATAACGAAGAATTTATGCGGAGGGGGGGGGGGGAGGGGTATTCTTTACTATGGTCGACCAGATACCACGACCAGATACGAACACGACTGGATACAGTGCCAGATTTTACCTTGGTCCCCCTGTTGGCTTTTTTTAACTTTTTCGATTTTTCGAATTTTCACGCACTTAGGCTTAGGCTCAGGGTAGGCCAGCGCACTTTAGGACGGACGCAAACGTGTGGTTTAAACACACTTTTTTCAACTTTTACAGAAAAACTGTATCCGGTCATAATTTGTATCCGGTCGTAGGCCAGTCATGGGAGGTTAGGGGTGGGTATTATTTTTCGACCTCTAAAAAATTGGGAAAATTGGAAGTCGATTTTGATGATCGTCAAAATGAAGGCTGTTGCTACTATCAGTTAAGATAAAATGTAATATTCAGGGGGAGGGGTGGAATATCCAAGGGGGTGAAATGTCTGGGGTTAAAATTTCAAATACCCATTTTAATTATTTTTGTGGTGTGAGCGGTGTCAAAAAAATCTGAAAACTTTATTGCAGACTAATTTATATCCACCGTTTTCCGATCTTTAGGCTAAATATCACGTTTCATATGCTAGTCCAGAACTTATAAAATGGTTTAGCGTTTCTGAGAGTTGCAAGAGGGTGGCCTGAGTAGACTTTGATTCGAGCCAATAACCTGGAAATGGATTATTATATTTAATGATTATGTATCTAGTGTGTCACGGATTTAGTGCTGTCGCTGTCTTCATCTGAATCAGATTCAACTCCGCTGACTTCATTTCTTTCCACTTCATCAACAGCTATCATGCCGAAATTAGTTTCTTCCTCTTCAATATTTGACAACATTTTTTCCTCAACGTTTACAGAATTCTGTTGTGTAGCAGCGTATTGTCCATCAGTAGTGGATACTAACCTTCTAAACAAACACATATGTTTGTTAGTTTTTCATAAATTTTACTCACCCTAATGTGGGCTTCCACTTTCTGAGTGTTTCAATTAAAAGTTTGATGAGAGTCCAATCTCCAAGTGAAGCCTATAAATCTTCGTTTGAAATCAAAAAACTTTAAAGAAGAGGTACTTTAAGAATTTCCATCACTTTTGTTATCGTCATCTTTTTTTCGTGAAAAAGGTTTAAATATTTTAAAATGCAGTGTCCAAAGTAATGTACTTAAATGTTCAGAACCCCTGAATTGTTGAATCTCAACAATATTGGAAATCGTCAAAAAGAAATTTATCTTTTTTAGATCTTGAAAATGGTTAAAAATTTCACCTTCAAAATGTTGACCCTTGGGTACGACAAGGTAAACAGCTCTGGTCACTTCCAAGCGGGTCTGCTTTTCATGCCGTTTTATTAAATGATATCAAAAATAGTTCCTATGTGGCTCAACACCGTTTTTTTTTCAACCCTTGGACAAGGTATCTCCAAGGCTCATGGAAGGTTGAATCACACGGGAAAAGGCAAGACCACACCGTCACGTATCGGAGAACTTTATATACCAAAAGATAGCTCTCTTTGAGCTGATTAAGAAACAGCTGGCAAAATCTGCTACGCGCTAAACTGCGCCGTGATATTGACCTTGGAAAGTTGTGGCGCAGTGGTATGGGTTCACGCTTTCTTTTTACGTCAAAGGTTTGATCCCCGATCGGTGTAATTTTAAAATTAATTTACCCTTTTGATATGGTCATAAGTTTTTTGTAGGTTTTTTCAAAATTCTGTTTTTACAGATCGTTTTTGTCGGAGACAGTATTTTTTCACTATATAATGTTAAAAACACAATTTTCGCTTGTTTCCCCATGTGGTTTGAGCCATGGTCTGTGAACTGCCTCTACATATTCAACACACAAACCACAGAATGACAAAACGAAATCGTGTTTTTCACAATATATACAAAAAATATTGTCAGCGAGAAAAATAGATCTGTAAAAACAAGATTGTGAAAACGACCTGCAAAAAGATATGACCGTTTCAAAACGGGCGAATTTCTAGAAACACCCTTTACTTGTGATTTTTTCACGCAAGTTTCATGATTTCTGTTGAAGATAAAGATTCAAAATTTAAAGTGTTATGGCCTGAATATTTGTTACTTATCAATAAAAAATGATCACTTGCTGCCTCATGATAAAGAAGTATAATTAAAGTTAAAATGAATATTTAAAAAAAAACAATCTGATTGGGGATCGAACCTTCGACATAAGAAGTAAGCAAGAACCCATACCACTGCGCACAAGTACCTGTTGGGTATTGGTGCTAATCTGCAATAGGTATTAGGTCGAAAATTTCTAATTTTCAGAAGCCTATATCTCGGCGCGGTTTAGCGCGTAGCAGGTTTTGCGAACGGTTTCTTCATCAGCTCAAAAATACCTTTCTTTTGGTATATAAAGTTCTCCGATACGTGACGGGGTGGTCGTGCCTTTCCCGTGTCAGGTTCCTTTGAATTTCACCCAAGGTTCATCAGAACTAGAGTTGGGCAACGGTAATATTACCGGTCATAATCTAGATTATGACCGGATAATGAAAAATTGGTCATAATCTTTTTGGTTCTACTGGACAATGGGTACCGATTTTTTGCTTTGGTCCCCCTTGTTATTTTTTTCCGTGTTTTTGTTCCCTTTTATTATATTTTCTGTTCGTCTTCTCTTTTCTATTTTATCTTTTTATATATATTCCTTGATCATTTTTTATTTGGCCATGGTACAAACAGAAAAATATAATAAAAAAGAAAAAAAATCATAGAAAATATAACACGAGGACCATGGCGAAAAATGGGTACTACTCTCCAGTAAAGCCATCTTTTATAGCAAGCAGGAAATTGTTGTGTCATTATTTACATTTTACCTTGTAGGCCACTACTTTTGCTTGGCTAATTGCTTGATAAATGAATCAGCTCCAACGTCCAAGCAAAGTAAGCCAAGCAAACTATGTATGAAGTCGTATTTGTGTAAATAAAGCTATCCATTTAGCAATGTACAGATTCTTCTTTAAAATACCGAAGCCGTCGCCGGCAATGATCATTTCACACGTTTAAATGCTTTTTTCATTGAAAAAAAATTCGGATTTTTTTTATAAACTAAACTCAAAAAGACAACCCAGGGATTGAGAATCGGGAAATCGAACTGACTAACAAATTTTGACCAGCCACTGCTCCTTCACCATTAAATTGCAAATTAACTTGTTGAGAAATACTTTTTTATAGCGCAATTGATTTTATTTTGCAAACAATTGTCAATTCAAAAAAATAATTTCAATCATTTTCAGAATAAAAATAGCGTCCCGCGCGCACTCAACGTGAAAAATTCTCATTTACGGCGCACAGCGTGCCAAAACATTTTATGCTGTCAACAACACATTGGCGTTGTGTTTTTTTATTTTTTCGCTAAATATTCAAATTTTTAACGTTTATTTTCGATTTTTTTACATTTTTCTGCAACCTTTTGATTGATATGGTCCTTTAATATTCAACAAGAAGATGTTGAAGACAAGAAGATGTTGAGCATAGTTTTGAATACTGGGGCCTACCGCATAAAACAAACTCTGGTATGCATGCTTTTTCATGCATCCAGAGTCACTTTCGAGTGATTTGTGTCTAAGGTATGTGGGTGTGCGCATCTCAACTCCAAGCCCCCAAGCCACCTGCGCCCCCGAAGGAGGCGCAGGGGGCTTGAGAGTTAGAGATGCGCGCACTCACTTACCTTAGACATGATTCCGAGAAGTACTCTTGACCATAAAATGCATATACAGCCTTTTTGCCACGGCCCAGTTGAAAAACATGGTAGGACATCCGAAATAATCCAGAATTCACTTTTTTATAATTTTGACATGAAAGTGGCCCTTTTATTCCCTTCCTCTCCCAATACAGCCCTAATTCCCTATAAAAATGTTTGGCGAGAATTCGGAAAAATTTTTTTTTTGAATTTTCCTAAATTTTTTACCTTGGGGGACCAAGGCAAATCGAAATTTTTTTTTTCGATTTTTCGGAAATTAAAGTGTTTCCGTGCCTATTCAGAGCACGAGAATCAAAATGGGACGGGTCCTTTCCCCTTCAGGAAAAGTAAATTTTTCGCTAGCTGGGGGGGGATTCTGTAGTGTTATCTAGAGGATTTTATTGATCTGAGTTTTGAATAAATTACTGTTTTTCTATGTGAAATTTGACTTTTTGGGCTATTTTATAGCATTTGTTGCTGTATCAGCTTCGTGTAGTGTGGTATGTGCAGTAGACGGTTGCAGGGCGTAATTTTGTTTCGAAAAAAGTTAATTTTTCGCGAAAAATTTTATTAGAAAAACAACAAATTAGAAAAGCATATTAGAAAAACAATGTTTATTAGATGTTTTATTCATGTTTTATTAGTTTATGTTTATTCATGCTTTATTTTTATTCATGTTTTATTAGAAAAACAACAAAAAATCCAAAAATTTTGTAAAAGATTCCTTTAAAAATCTTGGCGTCTTGTCTAAAAATGAACCAAATAGATTTTTTCATTTTGAAACGGTGTGCGTTGTCAGAGTCGGCAGTGGCTTTTTAAGTTCACCCAACACCGGTAAAATTTACCAACAACCGGTAAGTAGAATCGGCTGTGCAGTTAACTTTGGCTTGTACAATTAACTGTAGCTCGTACAGTTAACTGCAGATCGTATAGTTAATTCTAGCTTGTACTGTTTACTGTGTAGTTAACTATATAGTTAAAGTGGTCCTAGTAAAGTAAAATTTAAACTTTTTCCTTTTACGAAATCAATCGGCAAAGTCGAAATTCTTATGATAAAGTCGAAATGCTTAAGGCAAAGTCGAAATTCTTATGATAAAGTCGAAATTCTTAAAGCAAAGTCGAAATTCTTATGATTCTGGGAATCGATTTGTGCCGACTACTATGGTAAAAATTTAAACGGTTAAGTCAAAATGGGTCGCACCCGACTAGGCAACGAACTTGAAAAAAGGGTTTTATATCAAAAGTGCACTGTAAAATGATAAAAGCTGTTTTGGTGAATGCTGCGTGACACATTTTTTAACACCTATACGGAACATCATGAAAACATTGAAACCGCCTTAAAAAAGCGATTTATCAAGTTTCGGGATTTTTTCGGGATTTAAATAAAAACGGAAAATGGATCGGCGCGGTTCGGGATTTTAGCTTTAGGGCCGGCGGGGTTCGGGATCGGGATTTAGAAAACTTTCGGGATTCCCGAACCGGGAATCCTGTGGGATTCCCGTCCCGTCCTCAAGCCTAGTAAAACCTCAAAATAAATTTCGGGCCAAAAATAGTACAAACCTCTACAAAAAAAGTACTTTGCGATATCCTGCTCTATACTTACCGTATTCACTCTATTAACTCACCACCCTCTTATAAGTCCCCACCCTACGGCCCCATAAAGCAAACATTTTGCAAATCTGTTTTTTGCGTTTTCTTAGTTATTACTAGATTACCTAATTCCAGTTTTCAAACTGTTGTTAAGCACCCTAAAATCTCAAAATCGACCATAAAATTTGCCGATTTTTCAGGGGCTGAAAAATAACTCCCCATGGGGAGTTAATAGAGTGAACACAGTATATGAAAGATCATGGGATCTCATTATTGTATTATAAAGCCAGTAAATGCCATCTCATTACATCTAAATTAAAAAAAAAACATTCCAATTTCTCTAAAAGATGATCACTGATTATGCTGAACATTTTGATTTGATTCTTTTTTTGTCTGGACTCTAACATATGATTTCGGCGTGGTGACATGTGAGCCTTAACATTTAAGGACGCGTCAGCTGAGGGATTAATTTTTGAGGATGTAAGGCTAGAGAGCCGACATAGATGGACGGAAAATCAATAATGGACTTTAGAGCCCCGATATTTTGAAAGCGAAACTTAAGTCCCGACATTCAGAGCTCGTATATATATGGATCGATATTTACACATCGACATTTTTTTTTGATCTCCCTTATTATTTTATTATATTATTTATTATATTATTATTTTATTATTTTATTTGCGGATGTAACATGTGAAGCCCGAAATTTTAGAAACCGAAATTTCTGCAGAGAGCACTGTTGGCCGATATTTGTGGCGCGATACTTCAAGTCCGATGAATGTGGACGAATTATTCACTGCTCGAAATTTAAGTCTCTAGATTCAAGACCCGAAATTTGAAGCTCGACATTAAAGGACGCAATATTTAAGGCCCGATATTCAAGGCCCGACATGTGAAGACGCGACATTTAACACTATAAAGGCTGCATGTACCAAACTAAGCGTTTTGTGCAAAATTCAACGCTGAACACGATGGCTGAAAATTTTACCGAAAGAGGAGGAAGCAACGTAAAAAAGCATCTGAATATATACTAGCTCGGGGGGCCCGCCTGTCGGCGGACCACCCTCGCCTCGGTCAAGGTGCAAGTGTAACTTTTAAAAATAATACATTTACAAACAAAAAAAATCAAATACAATAAACAAAACAGGTTAAAAACGATATAATACAACTTTTCTCTCTAGACAAACATAAAAATTCAAATCCAGAACATAAAAATTTAAGTAAGGGTACTCTGCGGATACTCTTACTTCATCTCCAGACATTGCTACCCACTCTTATGGTACTCCTACACATTCTCCTGGTACCCCTACTCACTTCCATGGTATTCCTACCAACTCTCTAGATACCCCACCCACTCTCCAGCACACCTACCTGCTCCCCAGGCACACTGACATACTCTTCAGGTACTCTCACTCACTCTCCAGGCACCCCTATCCACTCTCCAGGCACCCCTACCCACTCTCCAGGTACCCCTACCCACTCTACAGGTACCCCGACCCACTCTTCAGGTACCCCTACACACTCCTGTACCCTACTCCTTCCCTGTACCGGTACCCACTCTCCAGGTACCCTACTAACTCTCCAGGTACCCCTACCCACTCTCCACGTACCCCTACCCACTCTCCAGGTACCCCTACCCACTCTCCAGGTACCTCACTCACTCTCAAGGCACCCTGCCCACTCCCTTGGTACCCCTGCCCACTCCCTGGTACCCCTGCTCACTCCCCTGTGTACCCCTGCTACTACCCTGGTACCACTACCCACTCCCTGATACCCCTACCCACTCCAGGTACCCCTACACACACTCCTGGTACCCCTACTCACTTCCCTGGTACCGGTACCCATTCTCCAGGCACACCTACCCGCTCTCCAGGCACACTTACATACTTTTCAGGTACTCTCACTCACTCTCCAGGCACCCCTATCCACTTTCCAGGCACCCCTACCCACTCTTCAGTACTCTCACTCACTCTCCAGGCAGCCCTAAGCACTCTCCAGGCACCCCTAACCACACTCCAGACACCCTACACACTCTCCTGCAGATCAATTTAACAAACAAACACGAAAATTTCGGGATAAGGTTATACAGTCAAATGAGATCAAATTATGAATCGCGGCCTAACCGAACACCTCGACTCATTCATACTCTATTGATGATACTCAACTATGAACATACTCGAGTCTAAGCACTTCAATTATTTACCATTGTCGAAGCACTCAGACTGGAGCATGACTCATACTTGAGTCCAGTAAAATGCATAAAAAAGCTTCATCCGAAAAATTAGCCTAATCCAATTGCCTGGATTTAAAAAAATGAGAAGAGACAACTGCTCAAGAGGATGAAGTATAAATAAATATGACAAAAGACTGTTGCTTGAATAAAAAATTGATTCTTACAAAGACAAATCCCTATTCAAATGTGCATTAACATTGAATTTACCTGCAGATAAATTTACCTGCAGATCAATTTACGGCGCTACCCAGGTTCATTAATTAGAAGTTATAATAAAGTACTGTTTCGAAAAAGTCAAAGTTTATAAAAAAATGGTTTCGTTAAAACGGGTTTAAAGAAAAATGTTTTCGATAATAGACATTTCGCAAACAAATGTTTTGCTAAACAAATAGTTTCTTTATATCAGAGTTCTCAAAAGACAAATTTTAAATTTATTCCAATAACGTCAAGAGTAATCAATTTCCACATCAAATCACCCATTTTATCGCAAACATTAAAAGTTACTTATATATACAGCAAAACACTTTAGAATTACCGAAATAATATCAAACAACCCTAAAGCACTTCAAACATCTCTAACCAAATCAACTACCGAACTACACCAGATAAATTAAAATCATTCAAACCACCCTAAACTACCAAATCGCTCCAGAAGACAAGTTTATAAAATTCAACGCAACAACATCAAGTGTCATCAATTGCAAACAATATAACAATGCTTATTTAGGTGATCTCTCAAATTATTTCATTCATAATTCTTCGATATATTCTTTACTCGGGTTGACCTTTGCTTGTCTGCCTGCTTTATTTCATTGAATCACCACTCTCCAGATTCATTAGATGCGCTTCTTGGACCCACAATTCTCTTTCGCAGACGCGAATCCACTTCCAGAATCCAGGACGAGATTCGCTTCAGTAGCAAGATGCCTGTTGGCATTTGCTCGATGCCATGCTTCCAGAAAATTTGTGGTTTTTGCCTTGCCTTCTTTCGCCAATTCATAGCAGTTCCAGAGAGAGATTGGAAAGCGCGGATCGCGTCTAACACCATCGCCCGACCAAGACTTTTTCGAAGTAATAGTAGAAAGCTCTTTCTCTACGACCTTGTTTCTCTACGACCTCTCTACGACCCTGCTAGCTCTACAACGAGCTTGTGAAATCACCACCCTCCTTGTATCTACAAATTATTTAGAGATGGTGTGGTAACCATGCGTTTTGGGTAGAATTTGATGCTGATTAAGTTTGTACACAAGCTTTTCACCATATGAAAAAATACTGCGCATTAATCGGAGTTTGTTAATTCGTCGAATCAAGCATTGAGAGAAGTGAAAATAACAACCGTGCAGTTTAACTAATGGAAAGGCTTCACGGAGTGCAAATACTAGAGACGCTTCGTAGTCGACGTGGCACTCTTGAACTCGGACAAGCGGAATGACTCTTCTTTTGAGCTGAATGAACATGTCCTGTAGCACCAACAGATTTCTTGGGCAGATCACATGCAGACACGGAATGAATGTTTCGCCGACTTTGGCATGAATTGTTAGCAATTGCTTCCACCCAACGGAACGAGATCAAAAGGGCCATCCATGCCCCAGAAGGTAGCATTAGCCAAACACTGAAAACTGTGAATAACGGAATTAACGGATGACAAAAACGAACCGCAAAAGACGAGCAGTACTGAAAGCAATTACTCTTATTACACCCAGTCCTGAGATCAAAGGATACGAACGGCTCATTTCATAATTCTTCAGTTCTTCAGGAATTATCAACGTCTCGGGTGAGCAAGGCATGTTCGATTTCAAACTATTTCTATGGTAGTAAACGAGCCGGCTTACATTGTGCTGAGTGATTCTCGCCTTCGCTTCCACAGACGATCCTTCCATTACACGAGCAAAGATCTTTCTAGCAGCGTCCTGAAAAAAATTTAATTATCATTTTGTCGGTCTCCTAACATTTTTTTTTAACTTACCCCACCTGCCGAGCCAACACGGGTATCTGAGTCATGATTCTTCTTATTCGATATCCACCTTTTCGGTCACACGCGAGTGCTCCCCATCGTTCTTCCCGACACACTGATTCAAGTCATTTGTTTCGAACTGCATCTTGCATCCTTCATGATTCTTCGAACAGAGCCAATGAGTAGTTTATTTTCAACCCTCCGACTGAATGTATTGGTGTCACCTTAAATGAGGGAACTACTTAAGTTCGGACAAAATATTCAATTACCATCGTATTCTAGCATCCTCTTCCCAAATTTGCTTGTCACGTACTCAAAGTGAACGTCGGGCATTGCTTGTAGCAGACCTATTTGGCTCTTCCTCGGATACAAGCGGTTTTCTTCATCCACGATTTCCAACGCTTGCTGATCTTCATCATCGCTGAACTCGTATCTGTCGACTGATCTTCATCGCTAATACCATCCATGGCTATCTGAAATAACGAAAAGTAAAAAAAAACATTTTAAAAAAATCGGTATTTTTTTGAAGCGGTTTCTTTGTCAAAATGTGTGTTTCTTAATGTATATTGCTCAAACACATTCTTTTCAGAAACTGTCTTTCTTCAAACCCGTTTTTAACGAAACCATTTTTTTTTAAACTTTGACTTTTTCGAAAACAGTACTTTATTATAACTTCTAATTAATGACCTGGGTAGCGCCACTAATCCATCTTTTTTCGATTTTTTCCATTCGTTTTGGGGGCATTTTTTGAAATTCTGATATTCATAATGTCGATATAACTTTTCATTCTGCACAATTTTTTTGGAGATTGCAACACCGAGTTGTGAAGAAAATATGGCTCTGCAACCACATTAGAAATGAAAAAAACTAGGTTTAATCCTTTCTAATGACAAATCAGCTTTTTTATGACATATTGTTGTAGGGTTTATGATAACTAAGTGTAAAATTTTTGGGGCAAACCTTTTTGTTGCCGTAAAAATACTTTTTCTGCCGTAAAAAAGCTTCTTGTTGCCGCAGAAAAACTTTTTTCTGCCGCTAAATATTTTTCTGCCGCAATGCATTTTTTCTTTTGCCGTGGAAAGTCGTTTTCCAGCGAGAAAAAATTTGCCGCAAAAAAAAGTTTTTTACGGCAGAAAAAAGCACTTTCTGCGGCAGAAAAAAGTGTTTTTGCGGCAAAAGAAGTATTTTTACGGCAAGAAAAAGGTTTGCCCAAATTTTTGGCCCAAAAAAACAATTAGGATATTTTACAAAACGACTTGTTCGACTAAAATAGGCAAAATTAGGTAGGATACAGCTCTTTGTTCAGCAAACCTGACATACCATTTAAAAAAGCAAAGGCTTCAAAGTATAGAAAAACAAGGTCTTTGAAATGTTAAGCGACTATTTCAAAAAATTAACAAATATTTCAAAAAGCATTTAAACGAAAAATTTTTCACCGTTAGACTAACCTGAAATTCTGGCACCGGAATTCGTGTTCAGCATGGTTCATTTGCTATATGAACTGCTCTTAAAAATTAAGGACAATACTTTTTTCTCCGACTAAAACACTTTTTTTTCCGACTAAAATATTTTTTTTTCCGACTAATTTCATTTTCCGACTAAAATACTTTTTTTCTCCGCCTAATTTTGATTCTCGACACGAAATCAACCATTTTTTAAAAAATTTTGTGTGAAATTCGAGGGTGGGCAAAGACCAGATGGCTGGAGATCCACTCTGGAATGGCCAAAAGCCAAAATTTTTGGTTTTCTGCGGGTTACAAGGGGGAGTAAACTTTTTTGAGAAAAATTGATTGAGCGGATCAGATTTCGGGTCCGATCGGCTTAATCGCCCACAACTCCACCCTGAACCACTCGAAACCACCATAAACCTGGAATTCTGAGCGATTAAGCCGACCGGACCCGAAATCTGATCCGCTCAATCGATTTTTCTCAAAAAGTTTACTCCCCCTTTAGTAAACCCGCAGAAAACCAAAAATTTTGGCCTTTTGGCCATTCGGAGTGGGTCTCCAGCCATCTGGGGCCTATTCCAACAGTTGAAAGTTGAAAGTTGAAAGTAGAAAGTTGAAAGTTGAAAGTTGAAGTGAAAGTGTTCCAACACTTGAAAGTGAAATTTGTGAAAGTAGAAAGTTGAAAGTGAAAGTGTTCCACACTTGAAAGTGTAAAGTTGAAAGTTGAAAGTAGATGGTAAAAATCGGTGGGTTGAAATAGGTGTCGATTTTTTGTGAAAGTTGAAAGTAAATTTTTTTTCGGTTTGGTCATTTCTAGATGCAATTTTTTGCGTAGAATCCAAATTTGTGGGTATTTTTTACGATTTCGATATGTAATTCGGATCTTTTCATTATTTTTCAACCTCGAGTAGTAACAGGGAATACCTATAAAGTGTACCCACACATCATTATTGTTATCAATTTACCACAGTACCCTTGTCTTAATCCATTATCAGTAACCATGGGTCCCATTTAGGCGGAATTGCGGAATTTAAATTTCTTTAGTTTGAACCAACCAAACCAAGTGGTCGCCCACTTGGATCAAATTTTTTTCACGTTTTTAATTTTCCAAAACCTGTTTTCTGGACTAATTCGGGGTGCTGAAGATGATTTGATAGTGGTAAAATTCCGTTTTCTCGGGTATTTTTTGAGTTTTGACGTATAATTGATTTTACCAAAAACTCGACTTTACCAAAACTCAAAAAAATACCCGAGAAGACGCCATTTTACTATTATCAAACCATCTTCAGCATGCCCGAATTAGTCCAGAAAACAGGTTTTGGAACATGAAAACGTAAAAAAAATTTCGCACCAAGTGGACGACCACTTGGTTTGGTTGGTTCAAACTGTAAAATTTGAATTCCCGCAAAATGTACGAATTAAAAAATTTAGAAATATATTAGGAGGAAGTGAAAGTTGAAAGTTGAAAGTTGAAGTGAAAGTTGAAGAGTGAGTCACTTTCAATTGTTGGAACAGTATCAACTTTCAACTTTCACTTTCAACTTTCAACTTTCACTTTCTACTTTCAACTCTTGGAACACTTTCACTTTCAACTTTCAACTTTACACTTTCAACTTTCAACTGTTGGAATAGGCCCCTGGTCTTTGCCCCACCCTTGAATTTCACACAAAATTTTTTAAAAATGGTTGATTTCGTGTCGAGAATCAAAATTAGTCGGAGAAAGTATTTTAGTCGGAGAAAAAAGTGTTTTAGTCGGAGAAAAAGTATTGTCCAAAAAGAAGTCTCGTCAAAATTTGAATTCCTCTCGAGACATAATTATTCAAATATATTTTTACGATTGACCGCTTTTCGGACAATTGCTGTCAATTGACCGGTCAATTGACCGATTTTTATTTGACCGGTCAATTGGTCAATCCTACCTTGGTACCTCTGTTGTGCAAAAATGCTTAAAAGTCATAATAAGGCATTAAAAAGGCAAAAAAGGCAGAAAAAATTGCAAAGTTGTCCATTTTAGTTTTTTATAGACGAAATTCAGTTTCATAGCGTTTCAATTCAACCGTTCTTCAATAGGAAGCTTCGACAGCAGTCCGAAGGCTACAGGAATGAATCAGAAGCAGTGTCGCAGATCTTGGTTTATTCATCGGCCGTCCGTTTCAGAAAGTCATCAACTCTATTCGCGGTCAACTCAGAAAAATCGTCTTCTGAATCCGCTGAGGTAGGGTTTGGGAATTCACAACACTTTAGCGTTGTGAGGAAGGCAATGCTAATTTTAGGTCATCGCTAATCAAT
Organism: Ditylenchus dipsaci; assembly: GCA_004194705.1. Lineage (NCBI taxonomy): Eukaryota > Metazoa > Nematoda > Chromadorea > Rhabditida > Anguinidae > Ditylenchus > Ditylenchus dipsaci. The sequence goes on along the minus strand of SADC01001318.1, from coordinate 742,197 downwards.
ACATTGATGCCGGATCATCCACCAGCAAAATCGACTCAGAAACGGCCTTTTCTCTGTATGCCGTCAATAAGCGGCCTTGGTTCATTTATAAACCGTCGGTTTTTAACAAGTCTGGTGCCAAATCTTTTGCTATTCCTCCTGAGCTGGTAAGATATGTTTTCCTGTTTCTGTCACATCGAGAAAGTTATAAGTGAAGAAAGATAAAAAGTGCGGAACATTTTTTTTCAGGTACTGAGTCGTTTGCAGGACAGTGACTTGGAAAATGCAAGCAGCCCACAAGGGTCAAGAACTTGGTCGAAATTCGTGATTCCGAGAATTGGTTCGGGCGTCAGCCTTCGGTGTTCAAAAAATCGTTTCAGGCAAAACCTGAGGTGAGCTGCATTTGTGGAAGCCTTTTTTCGCTTTAATTTCATATCACAAAGGGTAACAACTACATTTCAAAGCCAAATGGAGATGGTAGGATTGGTATGGCCAGCTCTGAAGAAATACCACTTGATAATGTGAGCCTCAATGAAAGCGATTGGTCAGTCCTGAATTTGGAAAGTTGCGACACTGATATTGGATCGGATCTTGAAAACAGCGTCGAAGATATCGAGAACTATATTGACAAAAATATGCTTGCTTGATTACCTGCTCGTTTTTACTTTGTTATTCAATAAATTTTACAGTTGTCTTTTGCACGTTTACTTCTTACGATCTGTACAGGGTGTCCCAAATATTTTGGAACTTTTCTTTTGGCCATAACTTTTCTCTAGTGCGATTTTTGAAATTCTGTAAACGCAGATCGATTCAGAATTTCATAAGAATTTTTCTGGTTTATAATGTCAAAAACACGATTTTTGCTTGGTCCCCCTGTGGTTTAGGTCTCACCTATCCAGAGGCCATCTACAGATCAGAGCCAAACCACAGGGGGACCAAGCAAAAATCGTGTTTGACATTGTATACCAGAAAAATTCTTATGAAATTCTCAATCGATCTGCGTTTACAGAATTTCAAAATCGCACTAGAGAAAAAGTTATGGCCAAAAGAAAAGTTCTAAAATATTTGGGACACCCTGTATTTCGAATAATAGCTACTAATACGGTGCGTAGTCGTTGAGTAATGGCGTGCAAAAGGGCACAAAGTAACTCAAACGACTTATTATGGACGTTTGAGTCACTTTGTGCCCTTTTGCACAAAGTAACTGAAACGTCTTAAAATTTATTTTTGCGATATTTGTTTGTTTTGATTTTTTTTCTCTTCGGTTACTCTTTGCAAATGCCTATGTCTTTTCTCAGACGTCTTCTTCCTCGACCGATGAAATACTGCTGGTCCTGAACCAATCAAACCTATTTCTATGTACTGTTCGTGAATTTTCTGTGCAAAGTTTCGCAAACTTTCAGTTCTGATGTAATTGCGAATGTCTCAGTTTTAGCTCGATCCTCTGTGTGTTGAAATCATCTATCAACATGTTTGATTTGAGTGAAAATTCCTGAACACCTTAATTCCACTTCTTAGGTACCTAAAAAAATTGTTCAAAGGTGAATGGAGATGAAAATAAATTTGCTGGCATTAGTTTCTACCACCTGTGTTGAGGTTTCAAATCACAAATTGAACGTCTTTTTATTCCAGGGTTCCAGCAAGGAGGTGGTGTGATACCGACTGGTGAAAAGTTTCCTCTCTCGGTAGGCAGCCTTTTCTGGATCTTGTGAACCAGCTCTCCTATTCACCGAAAATCGTCATCATTGTTTCAATTGTTGTTGTATATCCATTGAATAATTTTTTTTGGTTGTCAAAAATCATTATTCTGTAATTTATCTATTTTGAAAGGGTTACAGTCGAGTCTCGATTTAACGTACCCCCTGGGGACCGACCCTAGGGGTACGTTAAATCGAGGGTACGTTATATCGAGGGTTAAATTTGACGGAGTTTATTATTGGAGGGACCGGCCCTAGGGGTACGTTAAATAGAAAGGTACGTTAAATTGGGGGTACGTTAAATCGAGATTCGACTGTACTATAATTCGGTACAAGTCGGTACAAAGTATGCGTCGGTACAATTATAACCTGGTACACTTTTTCAATTTTATGGCCGTTTGTCCACAACCTTAATACTACCATTTGCGGAATACCGGCTCTTATTCACTTAGGAGGGCCGCAGACTTTTTTTTCTATCATTTGTGATGAGAGTGTGCTGGCTGCGATGTGGCAACCTTTGGCAGGTACTTAAAATATACCCGTTACCTGAAAACTGGCCAGGATTACATAAAGACAGGATGGTTTTATTTCATCAGCCAAACGCAAATGCCAAACAACGAGACAATGCAAACATGAGAACAGTGTTTTGACAATAACGAGCAAGATTCTCTTGATTAGCGCTGACCCTGAGAGCATTCAAGACTCATATGGACGGTTTCCTGGCACTTGTAGCAACGACGACCTCCGCGACCACCATTTCGAGGCTGAGGGCATTCGCAAGACATGTGTCCAGGCTTGCTGCAGTTGCAGCACGATGAACCACCTGAAAACAGTTGCAATTAGTTCGATGGCAAGAAAAGGCAAGAGAACACACCTTCTTTATTGATGACGCAGCCATTTCGGTCGAGAAAAAGACGTCTGGAGAAGACATAGACATTTGCAAAGAGTAACGAAAGAGAAAAAAAATCAAAACAAACAAATATCGCAAAAATAATTTTAAGACGTTTCAGTTACTTTGTGCAAAAGGGCACAAAGTGACTCAAACGTCCATAATAAGACGTTTGAGTTACTTTGTGCCCTTTTGCAGGGTCCGCCTCGTTTCCCTCAAAGTGCGTTTCCCCTCAAGCTCGTTTCCCCTCAAAGTTCGTTTCCCCTCAAAGTTCGTTTCCCCTCAAAGTTCGTTTCCCCTCAAAGGTCGTTCCCTCAAAGGTCGTTCCCCTCAAAGGTCGTTTCCCCTCAAAAGTCGTTTCCCCTCAAAATATGTTCCCTTCAAAATAAGTTCCCTTCAAAATAAGTAAATAAATAAGTAAAGTTTACCCGTGGTACCTACCGAGGGGTATCCACATCCAGAATCCAAAATTTTAGATTTAGCTCAAGTAATTGAAAACCCAAGCGATTTAATTCAAAATTGCGTTCTGAAAACGGTTAAATTTGAAATGGAAGTCCTCTACTCGAGACTGATTGCACCCAGATGGGTCGAACCAGTAACCTTGGGAATGAGTATATGAACTCAAAATAATGATAAATAAAGGTATGCACCTAGCTGGATTTGAACATCATCCTAGGCGATGTCTATCAAGTGGTCGTCCACTTGGATCAAAAGACTTTTTTACGTTTTCGGGTTCCAAAACCATTTTTCTGAACTGATTCGAGCATGCTGAAGATGGTTTGACAGTGGTAAAATCACGTTTTATCGAGAAATTTTTGAGTTATTGTGAACTCTTAATTTATCAAATCAAGAATTTACTATAACTCAAAAATTTCTTCATAAACGTTATTTACCACTGTCAAACCATCTTCAGTGTGCTATAATTAGTGCAGAAAAAGTATTTTAGAAGCCGAGAACGTGAGCAAAAAATTTTGATCCAAGTGGACGACCACTTGGATATTGTATCCGCGGGGATATGTGGCCAGGGATATTGTGTCCGTGTCCAAAAAATATATATAGATGATTGAAATTTTCTATAACTCAATAAGAGTGAATATTTTATTTTTGACGTACAAGTGGTTACCAAAACATTATTCGAAAAGTCTTTGGTACTAAAATAAAACAACGATTTCATGCTTTTTGTATTACATTAGTTTATTTTGATCGATTTTTTTTTAGAAAAAATTATTTTTAAGGGAATCGACACTTGAGGGGAAACGACCTTTGAGGGGAAATGAACTTTGAGGGGAAACGACCTTTGAGGGGAACGAACTTTGAGGGGAAACGAGCTTGAGGGGAAACGCACTTTGAGGGGAAACGAACTTTGAGGGGAAACGAGCTTGAGGGGAAACGCACTTTGAGGGGAAACACCCGTGTCCCTTTTGCACGCCATAACTCAAACGCCCCTATGCCTACTGATACTATACAGTCGACTCTCGTTTGTCTGACACCCCACGGGACCGGCTCTAGGGTGTCAGGTAAACGAGGTGTCACATAACTGGAATGTCAGATAAACGAAGTAATAAATTCAAGTCAAGACTATGGTGTCAGTTAACCGAGTTTTTAAATTCATTCCAACAACCAACCAACGGGCTTGTGCTTTCGGGCGCTCATTTAAAACAACGAATAAGGAGCGTAAAGTAACGAGGACTTCCAACATGAACAATTAACGACAAGAGCAAAGAAAAAGGGATATATTTAGAATTGGCTGTAGAATTGTGAAGAATGGCCGTAAAATATTTAATTTGGCCGTAAACTCGAGCTGCCGTAAAATACTGAATTTTGGCCGTAAACTTTTGAATTATGGCCGTAAACTTTCAAATTCTGGCCATAAACTCAAATTAGGCCAAAAAATACTGAATTTTGGCAATTAATTGTTGGATTTTGGCCATAAACTATAAGACTTTAGCCATAAACTCAGGCTGGTTCTAGCATAATTGATCTACATGTCAATTGGCCCGAAATTTTTTTATCTATCCTAATGCTGAACAAACTCCATTATTCAACCTAAAATCATGTGCTGAGCACGGTGTGTTGGGGCCAATGCTGTTTTGACTATTTAGAATCTCAATTTGCAATTCACACCTGGGTAGGCACCCATTCCGAGGTGATTGACACCAGATTCGATGGAATTTTTCTGAATGAGGCCCTGAAATACTGAAGTTTTGCCATAAATTCAGCCTGTATACAGGGTCCAATTACGTTAACATCTAAGAAATATTCGGGCAGCATAACACCGAGTTTTTGGGTGGCAAACCTTAGAAACGTCCACAAAAAGCCATTAAAAGACGGGACAGCAATCTTTGTTCACTACTAAGCACATCTCTCAGGCGCAGGCAAAAATAATAACAGCAAACGTGACAACAGAAAAATATAACTATAATTGGTTCTTGTTAGCGCCAGTTCCCTTGAATTGACGAACCACATTGCTGACCACTTGACTTGCCACTCCAAATAGCTGCCGATTCGCACGAACCCAGGACCTCGATGACGAATAAGGACGAAACCGGCGCGTAGCTCCCTTTCCTTGTCTGCAGTAATATCTGCAAATTGACTGAAATTTATTTGATGAACCGACCTCGAGCGTGCACGCAAAATATCATACAAAAGAAGATCAAAGAGAAACACAACAGACATTATAAGTTTCAATGGGAAAAATTCATGGCCATATTTGAGTTATGGCCAAAATGCAACAATGTATGCCCGAACTGCGGTATTTTATGGCCAAATTCGAGTTTTATGTCCAAAATTCAAAAGTTTACGACCAAAATTCAGTATTTTACGGCAGCTCGAGTTTACGGCCAAAATTAAATATTTTACGGCCATTTTTCAGTATTTTACGGTCAAATTAAATACCATTCTTTCACAAATGCACAGCCCACTGAAATTCGAGTTTTAGGCAATAGCGAAAAATTGCGCGAAATTCAAATTTTTTTGAGCCAGACACTTTTGAAGTATCTCAATGTCTTGCTTTTGGTTGCAGTATAGAATCCCCCCCCCCCACGGGGAGTGATCAGATCGAGGAGATAACCTCATATTCGTGTTTCTCGACCCCGTTTTCATGTGAAAGCCGGCTGTTTTTTTGATTCTGAGAAAAAAAATTTCGAACCACAGTGGGTATCATGGTTTTTTAGTCAAAATTTGAAAAATTTGAATTGGCGCCTTTTTGAATTTTAAAGGAATTAAGGGCTGTATAGGGAGGGAAGGAATGAAAGGGGGCCACTTTTATGGCAGAACAGTATAAATTTGAATATCTGTATTCTTCGACTGCCTCACCATGTTTTTCAACTGGGCCGTGGCAAAAAGATACTCTATATGCATTTTATGGTCAAGAGTACTTCTCGGAAAAAAGTCTAAGGTAAGTGAGTGCGCGCATCTCTAACTCTCAAGCCCCCCCCCCCCCCTGCGCCCCTTCGGGGGGCTTGGAGTTGAGATGCGCACACCCACATACCTTAGACACAAATCAGTTACATTTTATATGATATAATGGAATCAGTTAATTTTTCTGTTTGCACTTTTATTTGCTGAAATCAGATATCTGAAAAAACTGCTTCTTCAAAAAAAATTGATTAGTATATTCTTCAGTTTTGATAAGAGATATCAGGCATGTTTATACTCGTTTTGTAGATCTGTCAGCGAGCTACACGACGCAAAAAATCATTTGATTAGATGGCTTCTGTACAGAGTTATAGCCAGTTATCTGCGCTGACCCAGGTACCGTATATTTCTCTATTAATCCCCCACTCTCCAATAAACTCCCACTATCTAATAATTCCACCCCACCGACCTCATATCTCAGTTTAGAGCAAACATTTCTCAGATCTGTTTTTTGCGTTTTCTTAATTAGCATGAGCTCTCCTGATTCCACTTTCCAGACCTTGGTCGACTGCCCGAAAATTTCAAAATCGACCTCGAATTTTCCCGATTTTTTAGGGGTTGAAAAATAATCCCCATGGGTATTAATAGAGAATATACGGTATCTGAAAAACCGTGGAGCCGGCGGGAAATTCAATATTTTGGACATAATTTTCTGTAATAACCTTGCTGTTTGGACTCATTAGAAAGCCCGAGCACTGAAATTCGGGAAACTTCTCTTTTCTCTCGATCTCTACTCTTTTGAGTCACTCGAGAAAACTCCAAAGAGTAGAGTGCGAGACGAAAGAGAAGTGTCCCGCGCGCATTTGAATTTGCCAAATTCTCATTTGCACCAACAATTATGGTCCTTTAAACAAGATCTGAGAAAAATTATGAAATGCGCTCCCGGACTAAATAAGTTCCGAACAATGTGTATGGGTTGTAAAATAGGCTGCTTATATCAGGGCAAAACAGTAAATCGATGTGCAACTGTCGTTTGAGAAATTTTCGTTTTAAGCAACTGTCGTTTTAAGCAATCGTCATGCAGACCTGTACAAGAAAAAAATATAAAAATGGGGTCAAATTTTGAGGTGACAACCGGTGATCCAGAATTACAGAAAACCACTTTGAAGTTTTTTAAATTGCGAGCTGAACTCGAATATAAAGTGGAAGGCAAAAAACGAATACAAAGAAATCTCGGTTCGTTTATTATAGCAACACAGAAAAGATTTGCACTGCAAATTATTGTTTTTTCACGGCTCTTTTGCAGAGCCGTGAAAATCAATACAGAAATCGCGAAAATAAAATTCCATCGTTTACAGATGTATTTTGGTACTTATTTAACCTGACCCCATTTAAGATTTTTCGAAAATGACCCAAATTACTCTTTAAGCAATTTTTTCTACTCAAACAAGATGAAGGAAGCATTTCTGAAACACTTTCTCAATAAAAAATCTTAAAATCTGTGAGAAAATTTACCTCCACATCTCAAAAGTAGATGGCCGTTTTAATGGATTTTCGATCAAATTTTAGCCTTTTCACTGCAAATGAAGGCATAAGTTCTGGATTTTGAAAGGTTTTTACTTTCTATTTCCTACAGTATAAAGACTTTGTTTTGAAGACTCTTTGATAGAAAAATGCATATTTTTTTTCACAGCTCTAGTAAGACCACGCAAAAGCGACCCTGGACTTTTTTTTAAAAGACCATCTGACTCTGAAGGATGGAAAGCAATTTTTCTCACAAATTCAACATTTTTATTGCAAGGGTTCAAAAATGTTTTTTTCATCCTGTCAAGCAATAAAAGTTAGCTTAAAAAATAGTTTTGGGTAATTTTTCAAAAAAATCTAAATTGGGGGGGGTTCAGCGTAAATAAGTACCATGGATTTTTTTCAAGTCTCATTTCCCACCCTTGATGTTTAAATATACCGCATTTCCTCTAATAAGCGCCCCGCACTAATCGGCGCGCACCCCCCCCCCCCCTGGACTTGTTTTCTTAACTCCCACGAGCTCTACCGATTCCACTTTTTAGATTTTGGTTGAGCACCCGAAAATCTCGAGATCGTATTCTAAATTTTCCGATTTTTGAGGGTTTGAAAAATAAGCGCCCCGGAGCGCTTATTAGAGGAAATACGGTAGGCTGGCGCTGAATAAAAATTTTATTTTTAAATGATGTAGTCAGAAAAAATTTATGGTTGCTCTGCTAATTTTTTAAAGGCTCAAATTGAATTGCAGCGGTAACTGTGAATTTCAACGGTAAATTAATTTTTTCAACGTATTTTCAAATTTGCCATAAAACAATGAAATTCAACGGTAAATTTGTGAAATTCAGCGGTAAATTTATCGTAAAGTCAACTTCACAGTCCGTTGTCTTATTTGTGTATCAAATATAAGGATTTCATCTGAAACAGAAATTATGCTTTGCGCCAACTATTTAACCTTGGGGTCATTTCTATGAGCAACGGACTGTGAAGTTGACTTTACGATAAATTTACCGCTGAATTTCACAAATTATACGTTGAATTCATTGTTTATGGCAATTTTGAAAATACCGTTGAAAAAAAATTAATTTACCGTTGAAATTCACAGTTTTACCGCTGCAATTCACTTACAGCCTTTTTTAAATTTCTATCGGTAAAGGATATTCTCCAGTAAGACATGCAGTGCAGTGTCCTTTGGTTTGTTGTTTGATGCATTTTTAATTCTTTCTGAACTGCTTTTCTAAGTCCTTCTACTGACAATATTGTACTGAGTCAGCTTTGGAGTTTAGTTGCAATTTCTTCCACACTTCTCTTTCGAGCAATAAGCTCTTCGGTTGGAGGGTATGTTGATGCCCATGTAGCAAGCATATCTCAACGGTGGTGTGCTTTTCTCAATGGACCTGCAAAATATATGAAACCATCTTAGCACACAAACACTTTTGCAAACCTCTTTAGCACCATACTGCCGCAGCAATCTCACCTATGCCCATTGTGTTGCCTCTGACAATTGAGTCATCTATGAGCACAATCCTTTTTCCCTTCACATTGTCACTGAGCACCCAAACTTTTTTAGCACTGAGCTCTGTCTGAGCTGTGTGTTTGGCTGAATGAATGAGCGTCCTACATAGGTGTTTCTTTGCAACACTTGTCATACGTAAATACCGCTCTCTAATATAGCTGAGTTGGTGGATTAGGATCGAAGTGAAACACTTATTTAGTACAGGCGGTGTGTTTTCGTAATCAATTGTTAATGATTGCACGAAATGCACCATATAATGTTAAAATTTAGAGTTTAAAATCAGAGTTACAGTGCAAAATTGATGTATACGGTTAAAGTTAAGTTGAACACCATCTTAATGTTAAAGTTCAGGGTCATGCACCAATATTAAAGTTAAGTTTAAGGGTATGCACCAATTATAAATTATAGTTTAGGGTTAAAGTTCACTGATATGCACCATTATAAGATAAAAGGTGCATTAAAGAGCATTCCCACGGGGTACATGACAAAATTTGCCCGACAAAAATTTGCCCGACATAATTTTTCCCGCGACAAAATTTGCCCGACAAAAATTTGCCCGACGTAATTTTCCCGCGACAAAATTTGCCCGACATAAATTTCCGGCATTTTTAGTACAGTCGAACTTCGATATAACGAACCATGGATATAACGAAACCCTTGATATAACGAACATTTTTCGACGTCTTTTTTGGCGAGTGATTACATTAAATGACTTATAGTACATCCTCAATATAACGCACATTGTAGCCAGTCTACATAGAGGTTTGTTATATCGAGGTTATACTGTACATTCCTCGACATGATGCAAGACTTGACATTCTCAACTTTTATTTTATTGAACAAGCAAACATAACAACAAACATTCAAGCTAACACATCAATTAATTCAAAATTTTCTCCATCATTCTCCTCTTCATTATCAGGTTCTGGTGCAGTTAGATATATGGACCCTGCCCCATCCGGAAATTGTACGCAATGCCACCAAGAAACTCGAATGGAACGATGACTGGCCAATTATCCACCGCTTGCACGACCAACCTTTGATGCGTTCATCTGCAATGCGATACTTCAGTCTCTTGATAGGCGGAGCACGACCCAAGTTCATTTCATTGTATACATTGTATGGAGTTCATTGTATGGAGTGCATCGGTATCATTTTTTGTTCTCTGGATCGTTCGCTTTCGGCAGAAGACTTGGGGCAACGAATCTTGGATCCCAGAGACGCGAGCTTGGTTACGTACTTGGTTGATGATTGCGCCTGTTCCCTGAAATCAGAAATTAATACCATCACAATCAACTGAAACAAAAAATTACCATTGTTGTCGTTTTAGCCAGATGCTTCTCTTCATTTCGGACAGCCGTACTGAGAATGCGTGACGGATCAGCTTCACACCCATGCGCTGTCACAATCCTGAAAATAATATAATAACATTTGACTCAAAATCCTTAAACGCTTACTTGATAAATGTTCCATCTTGATTGAACCAACTCTTTCTCTGCAGCCCAAAATCGTCGCTTGATCACACATAGTGGAGATGATGCCACATTATTGCCCTTCAGATCGCGGTCTTTAAAGAATATCCTTCCATCATGAACGAATTTGGCATCACCCTTGTTTGAATTTGCAGCATGTGGACGGGTAGTGAGGAAATCAACCTATACATGAAAAACACTAAAATCGCAAAAGAATATGTAAATTAAAAAATTGCATACCGGATCGTTTTGCACAACAGCCAAAACACCACGCAGCCAGTTCGGATCGGTATTCATTGCAGCCTGAAACAATTTAAAATGAAACTGCAAATTCAAATAAAAAGCGAGATGAATAAAGCGACACGCACCAAATCAAAAATGAGAATTGCTTTTGAAATGCAAAAGAAAAATGCCGGGAAAATTATGTCGGGCAAATTTTGTCGCGGGCAAATTGTCGGGCAAATTATGTCGTGAAAATTTTGTGTCGGGCAAATTTTGTCATGTACCCTGCCCACGCTAATAAGAGGTGGTGCCGGGAATTCAAAAAATTTTCCTAATAATTGAACTTCTGCACGGATTTTTCAACTTGGTTCTAACAAAATAAGGCCTAGTATTTAATTTTAGATGTATTGTTTGTTAGAACCAAGATGAAAAATCAGTGCAGAAGTTCAATGATTATTTGAAAAATTTTAAATACCGGACACCACTCTTATCAGCGTAGGCATGCCCTTTTAAGGCCTGAACTTTAAAATTTAACTTTTAAGATTAAACATTAACTTTAATCCTATAATGGTGCATTCAACCCCGATTTTTAGGGGAGGTTGAACTCTAACTTTAAACTAGCTTCTGATGTAGTTTAAAGTTAAGTTTCACCTCAGTTTCACAAACCACCCTAATCACCTTGAGTTACATCCAATACCACAAATCTCTATAAACAACCCAGACGCGTTCAAAAACATTTCGAAAATAAGTAAAAAAAATAAAGTACGCACATAGGGAGGTTCGAACCAGTAGCATCGGCGTTGAGTATATGAACCTCTATAATTATCCTACTATCATAATTATCCATACTATCCATACTACGCCAAACACAGAATTCTGAACAATTAAGCCCACCGGACTGGATTTCTGATCCGCTCAATCGATTTCAATTTTGATCTAAATTTTTTTTGATAAGGAAATTGAGCCCTCTTAGTAAACCTCCTAAAAACCAGTAATTTTTGGCTTCTGGCTACTTTGGAGTGGTTCTGAGCGATTTAAGCCTATCGGTCTGGAATTCTGATTTTAGTCCGATGTGATCAAATGAACTTTAACTCTTATAACAGTGCATAGCCATTAACTTTAATTTTATAATGGAGCATTCCAATGAACTCTAACTTTAGCCTTAAATTTGAACTTTATCTTTGAACTCTAACCATAAACTCTAACTTTGAACTTCATACAAACGTTATTTTTAACTTTAACTCTAAAATGGTGCATTTAACTTTAAAATCAAATTTAATGCTAACTTTTCGGTACGTCCAGAATCAATGGTGCATTTAACAATAAAGGACCATACTTGTTGATGACAATGGGAATTTGGTGAATTCAAATGCACGTGGGACACCTTTTATTTATTCCGAAAATTTTTTAAATCTTTTATCATGTACTAACATAATTAATCAAAATAACAGAGCAGACACTAGAATTAAACCCAACATGGACAATCCCCACACAACGCTGTTATACCCCTGAGCCACCTAGGCCACTTATATAAAATTTTGCTTCTTATTTTGATATAGCAATAATACATGGCTGTACCAAAAAAGGTAAAGAAATATTGGTAAAAGGCACATTTGGTAAAAAAAAATTTGGTAAAAGCACATTGGAAGAATCTATGACCAAAAAAGATATACCATCCAAAATATCCACGGAAAAGTGCTTTACAAAAGAAATTTTACCAAATATGCCTTTACCAAAAAATTTTTTACCAAATGTGCCTTTTACCAAATATTTTTTTACCAAATGTGCCTTTTACCAAATATTTTTTTACCTTTCTCGGTACAGCCTAATACATAAGTCAAAAAGTATTTTGGAGTAAAAAAAGTGTCCCGCGCGCATTTGAATTTGCCAAATTCTCATTGTCATCAACAAGTATGGTCCTTTAAACAATAACTTTAATTTTAACTATAACTTCAAACTTCAAAATGGTACATTCAGGCACATGTTTGAGGACTCTGAGGGTAAAAACCCAATTCGTTTCAAATCCCAACTCGTCTCGACCTAACTCGTCTCAATTTTAACTTTTCCTAATTCCAGCCCGTCTTGTTTTTAGGCTTAAGCTCAGGGTAGACCAGCGTACGCTAGACGGGCTTGAACATGTTTTTGCTCAATTTTTTAGGATATATGAGCTGGGACTAGAAAAATTAGGATTGAGACGAGTTAGGTGTCGTCCCCCCTAAGTAATTTTTATTGCTAAAACAAAACAAAAAAGTTGATTACTGACAAAAAGCTGGTTTCGGACCATAAAAGTTTGACCAAAATTTAAAATTTGCTAAAAAGTTCAGTTTCAGTGAAAAAAATTTAAAAATTGAATTTTATGCAAGAAAGGGTCTGAAAACACGGCAGTGGAGCTTTCAAACAACTTTTTTAAATCATTTTTAGTAGGGTTTGATTCAGCCATGAATTTTTGGATGGATTTTTCGGTCGGTTAAAAAACGGTAACTTAAACCGGTTTTCGGTTTAAGTCTTTTCAAAAAATTCCTGCATTAAGTTTTGGATTTATTTTGTCGTAGATGAACCGGCATTTTACTCAGCCCAGTTTTCAATTTTCTCGGGTTTTAGAAACCCATTCCTTTTCGGTTTCAGTTATTGGCCAAATAACCGTTTTTGGGTTGAATTTGCCGGATACAACCCTGGTTTTTCGTGTATAAAAGTTGCTTAAAGACCATTGGCTGTAACCATAGTTGGGGTCAATTTTTTCTTAATTCAAAAAAATGTCAATATTTTCTTATTATTATTTTTTTCGATATTTATGACCCTAGGGCAACTTTTTAAGCTCTACACGAAAAAATAGGCAGTTTTTTCGACTGATTTAAAAAAAATCC